>JAUIMM010000218.1:1532500-2123117 GCA_031769625.1 Taudactylus pleione
AGAACCCACACAGGGCCAGGGGGAGCGAGTGGCCGATGGGTACCACCAATCACTATAAAAGGAACGGTGCTGCCACACGGGGGATGTAGTCAAAAGGTCGCCATTAATGTTGACACCACAATGTCGACAGTTAAGTTCATATTGTTAAATTGTGAACATGCAACTGGTCGACATCCAAAAATAAGGAAATATTACTTCTGCACAAGTAATATAATTTGTTAATGTACAAACCTCATATTAATAATACTTCTGTATTTCCATTTTAAATTCAGCGGTGCTACTGTACCTCCGAGAACTAGTTGCCGTGGAATACCGACAACAAAATCAAACAAAAGAAGGGAATAAGACATAACCTTTATTAATTTAAATTAATTAATTGATAAAAATTAATAAAATGTTGTTGCGATGTCAACAGTAAAATAGAAATAAAAACACAACAAAATTGTGTAAAGAAATGTTAAATAATGAATTAACAAAGAATATGAATACGTAGTAACAACTCTTGATCTTGATGTGTATGTCGATGATAAATTAGACAGTGGTCTTGTCCATTTTCCTCTCTAAGGAAAACAGATGTGCTCAGAATGTTGACATTAGGGTTAAGCCTCAGGCGGGAGGGTTAGGGTTAGACTGTGGGGGGAGGTCAGGGTTAGGCTGCGAGGGGAGGTTAGGGTTAGGCTGCGGTGGAAGGTTAGGCTGTGAGGGGAGGTCAGGATTAGGCTGCGGGGGAAGGTTAGGGTTAGGCTGCGGGGGAAGGTTAGGGTTAGGCTGCCGGGGAAGGTTAGGGTTAGGCTGCGAGTGGAGGTTAGGGTTAGGCAGAGGGTTAGGCTGTGGGGGAAGGTTAGGGTTAGGCTGTGGGGGGAGGTCAGGATTAGGCTGCGGGGGAAGGTTAGGGTTGGGCGGGTAAGGTTAGGGTTAGGCTGCAGGAGGAAGGTTAGGGTGAGGCTGCAGGGGAGGTTATGGTTAGGCTATGGGGAAGGTTAAGGTTAGGCTGAGGGGGAAGGTCAGCGCTAGGCTGCAGGGGAAGGTTAGGGTGAGGCTGCAGGGGAAGGTTAGAGTGAGGCTACAGGGGAGGTTATGGTTAGGCTGTGGGGAAGGTTAATGTTAACCTGAGGGGGAAAGTCAGTGTTAGGATGCGGGGGGAGGTTAGGATTAGGCTGCAAGGGAAAGGTTAGAGTGAGGCTGCAGGGGAGGATAAGCGTTATACTGCAGGATAGGTTATGGTTAGGCTACGGGGAAGGTTATGGTTAGGCTGTGGGGGAAGGTCAGATTTAGGCTGTGGGGGAAGGTTAGGGATAGTGAGAAATACCAGAAAGCCGGTAGATCAGAGCTCTGACATGGAAGTGACGGTCACATGACTGGCTGGACCCAGAAGACGTCACTGCAGCCACCAGGAGCAAGTAAGTTACCGCAGGGCCACCAGGATGAAATGTCGACATTCTAACATATTAACATTTCATCACTGTCTACATGATGAATAAGACATAGCCAACATCGACATTACTGTCATGTCAACATCTCATACCCAACCCGCTACATGGAGCTGTATATAGGATGATGTCAAGATGCAGGGTTGCCATTGGCCGACACTTGCCCCTGGCTGCCCACATGGATATTTGGTGGTGACTGGGGGTGTTACTGTGCACAAACATAAGTACTAGAATGACAGCATTACAGATGTTACCCAATATCACTGTGTAGGTGGCATCAGATTTGGCTGGCTCGCAGGTGAATGACTACCGGACAAGAGCCCGGCGGTCGAAATCCCGACGCCACTAGGCCGAACAGCGGAGATCCCAACGGAGGTGAGAAGCCTACCTAAACCTCCCCTCTCCCCCCCCTAACCCTATCCCTCCTTCAGGGGTGCCTAACCCTAACCTCCCCTCTTTGTGCCTAACCCTAAACCCCCCCCCCTGGGATGCCTAAACCTAAACCCCCCTCCCCGCACCCTAAACCTAACCCTACCTGGGGTACCTAACCCTAACTTTCCCCCAGGGGTACCTAACCCTAACCCCCCCTTCCCCTAGCCTAACCCTCCTGTGGGGGTGACTAACCCTAAATCCTCCCGGGGTGCCCTAAACCTAACCCTTCCCCCCCCCTCGGCTATGAGAACGCATGGACCGTACTTACCTCATTTCGTTCCTCTTCATTCTACATTCCGGCATCAGGATTATGATAGGCGTTGGTATGTCGACGCCTATCAATAATCCTTAGCCGGCATTCTGCCGTCGGGATTGTGACCAGTCACATGACTGCATCCTGTGGGGGGAAAAGAGAATGAGAAAGAGAGAGAGAAGTCTCTCTGAGTAAAATGTGAGCGAGACCCTCTTGGTAATTACCCAGAACTCACCTGGCTCCATCTAAGAATAGAAAATAACAGTCATCTATGATATAATCAAATTACGTAAGATTACAGTGGGAGTTCTTTAATGCATGCAATGATTTCCTCCTTCCCCCTACCAGCCTAAATTGGCAGAGGGTGCCCAGGGGGTGTTAACCCTTATTTACATTGTTTTGGCCCCTCCTCTAGCCACAGGCAAGGGGCATGGCAGTAAAAATGTGTATCACGTAGGTGTTACTGTAGCTTTAATGTAAGATGGGTCTCTTAGCATAAAACACTGGTGGTGATATAATTTCTGTGTATATACTGTACACTCTGTTATTATTGTTCCAGGAAAGTATTGCATATATTCTCAAAAGAAAGTAAAAATGAATACAATAATTTAATTAGAAGAAGGCCAGGGATGCGCCAGATTTACTATGAATGACTAATTTGTGTGGGGGGCTATTTTCCAAATTGAGCAAGCAGGTACTGTACATCTGTGTAACCAATTTATGTCTCTACTCATCATTACTTTTCCTACATAAAATAAACTGTATCCCTTTATTTCTGTGTCCTATAACTGTTCAGACCTTGGGGCCTATTTATAAAATTGTTTCAAAAAGACAGGTTTTCTAAGGCCGCAAAGAAAATTGTTTGTTGGATGATTTGTACAATACAAGTATATTAAATCTCTGAAAACTTTTGCAGTAATGGTCAAATACTGGTAAGTAGACAAGTGAAGAGACAAAGGGGCATATTCAATAAGCCACGAGACTTATCACAAGGCTAAAGCTGTGCCTGCAGCTATTTAGTTACTGCCGCTACCCCGCGCAGTAAGCCCCAGAGGGTGGAAAAATCCATGTTAAGTGCACCCTTTGGGGCTTACCGTGCAGGGTAACTCCTTAGCTCCAGGAACTTAGGGCCTGATTCAGAGGCGCTCGCTATTTGCGAGCGCTCGCTCTGAATCAGGGCGGATTTTTTAATAAAAAAATCCGCCTCCAGGCCGCTCGTATAGCTGTGGGTGACCACCCACAGCTTTTGCGAGCGGTCTGGCGATGGTCGCGATTATCGCGACCATCGGGCTTGCGATGAGACTCTTGTGGTAGGGTCTCGGTTCCCTCAAGCCCGAGTGAACTTCTGCTCTAATAGAGCAGGAAGTTCACTACTGACATCACAAAATGATGTCGGTAGGGCCGCCCACAAATGGCAGGCATTCCTTCGGGAACGCCTCCGTTTGTCCAGCCACCCCCCCTCCCCACCTACAAAACGGGGCGAGCTGTCGATCAACATCGACAGCCGCCCCGTTTTGTAGAGAGCCCCGGAGCGAGTGAAGTTCTCATTCACTCCGCGGCTCACGCACGCGCACGAGCTTTCCTGGTGTCAGATGAAGGTATAAATAATACTACAGGTCAATTGAATTTGGCTTCAAGACTGCAATTATAAATTGTGGAGAGTTCTGGTTCCGGTGGTGTGAGACAAGCAAATGGGCTTACAGAGTAATGGTGCGTACACACTGGGCGATTAAAGTGGACGACTGAACGATAACGATATCGTTATCGTTCAGTCGTCCACTTTATCGTCCATTTTTAACACAAAAAAGATGAACGATGACGACGACGCGCGTTCCCGCGGGTCGTTCGTCATCCTCGTTCATCGGGCTGACATGCAGGCCAACCTGACGACCTCGTCAGGTTGCTGCATGTCAGGGAATGGGTGAGAGAGCCCGGCGCTGAACGATATCGCTAATGATATCGTTCAGCGGCTGTGCTCAATGTCATGAACGACATTGAGCACAGCCTGCCGGGGACACACTAGACGATATCGCTCAGGGAGCATATCGTCTAGTGTGTATGCACCTTAAGATAGTGGCATTTGCGGATGAGCCATTTGCACCCAATGAGGAGAAGAATTTGGTACGTTAAGAGAATTTCTTTGAATATTCGGCGTAAGGGCATCAGGGCACATAGTTTTGTTGAGTGCAAAATCAAGATTTTATTTTGTGGCGCAAGGCTATTGAAATAGGATAAATCAAGTAATGAACATATTTTAAAGGTGCTTCTTGAAGATTAGAGGGTCACACTGCAATTTCTATTCCACAATAAAGTTTCAAGCGCATAAAGACAAACATATAATAAAGTACCAATGTCCCCTCACTTGCATGATTAATAAGTGCCAAAAACAAGGCTAAACGAGACATATTTTTTGAGATAAATGTAAAAGTTTAATTTATTTAATAGTAGATTGGACGGAGATATTTACACTTTTGTCTGCTGCACATATATAGATTTAACCGCCTCTCATAAACTTTACATTTTTGGGGAATGGTATACTCCCAAAAACAGAGCGAAGACATGTTCTTCGGTGTACAGACAATCTGGTCCAAGCACGGATCCTTCTACCTAGCAGACAAAGTAGAATGATCACAGCAAAGTCTAGAGGACAGGCAAGAAACATATATTTGTAATAGTCATTAAAATTACAACAAAAGGTGCCCATTGCTGTGCCCTCCACTTGTAAGTAATATCAGCAATTAAACATAAAATAACTGTGATGTAAGACAGTAACTAAAAATAACCTGAAATAATCTCGAGTTATCTCTTTGAGGTCTTAGAATTTTCTATTGAGAATACTTCTTACTGCGGAAATGCCGACCTCCTGCGGTATATTACTATATAGAAGACCAGCACACCACAGGTCATAAAGTAATGCCATCCTTCCTGTTTGATGTTTTTGATTAGATCTAATAAATGTGTAGGCCCTTTGATGTAAGATCTAAGAGAGGCAACATGAAGGTAATAATCAACACAGAAAGATAAATTTCAAGGTGACGGATAACAGGGAGCCAATTACAAAGGAATAAAAAGTTGGAGAGAGAGAGAGTGATGGGAAAACAAAAGGTATATGTCAGGGGTTCACAAACTACGCCATTACAGTCCATGTTTTAAGGATGTCCATGCTTGTGCACAGGTGACTTGATTAACACTCAGTCAATTTAATTTAACCATCTGGACTCAAGCATGGATATTCTTAAAACCTGGACTGTACTGGCGGAGTTTGGGAACCACTGGTATATGGTATAATTTTGTTGGGTTTTTGGACCTCATTCAGAGTCAGTCGTTGCGGCCGCTCGGTCGTAGGGGAAAGGGGCCAGATATGCAAATGAAGTGACCGTAAGTTGCGTCGCTAAGATGGGTTCGTTAGCTGAACGACCGAGGGTAAGAAGCAGTCGTAAGACTAAATACACGCCCCCTTCTCGATCGCAACACACGTCATCTCCGGGGGTATAAGGATTAATCGAGACCATCGGGACCAATCGGAGCTGTTCGCAGAGCTAAATGTTGACCATACCATCTCTTAAGCACTACGATCTAGTCAGTGTAATAATCACCCATGTCATGTGTGCCATGACACTACTTTGTTAATTATGCTCTCCCATTAAACTCCCCTCGCATAGTCAGGCACGCCTGCGTTCAGATCTCCACACCCCCGTTCACAAGCACCTTCCCCTGTTACCACCCACAAACGCCTTTCTGATCATAACAGCTAGTTTGCGCACGCGCATTGTGAATTTTATGCATGGGCAGTTTAGCGAACATCGTTTGCGTACGACCGAGCGGCCGCAACGACCGACTCTGAATGAGGTTTTTTGTCTCTCAATAGTGATGGACCTGTTGGTTGTTTGCTGGTGAGCCCTGACTCCTTCAACACACAACAAATTAAGAAATGTCTCCTAATCATTCTGTCATTTTGTTCTATGCACAGCCCATTGAGGATGTGTCCAGGCAGTTTCAGGAGACATGGTCTACAGGCCTTCATGTTTTTAGAAATCTATACTAATATAATAAGAACGTTGTGTTTGTTTGTTTGTTTCAAGTTGGCGCAAAAACTCCTGAACCAATTTTCATGAAAACTGCATCATTGTGTAGCGGAAACGCCTAGAAATAACCTGCACTTTGTTTCATCTCCATCCTTCAAGTTACAGCTGAGCAATAACAAAAACAAAATGTACTCGCATCATCAATGCAAGAGATACTGTAAGTGTGGCACCATGCGCTAGGCCAGTAAGGGGTGGAGGGAGAGGGGCTATGGGCCAGCATCTCACATGAATAGAATAGGCTACATAGCAGTCTGTGCACAGGGCACACAGTGAGATTGGTGTGAGTGGTGGGTGAATAGGATAGGTTACATAGCAGTCTGTGCACAGGTCACACGGTTACATTGGTGTGAGTGGTGGGTGAATAGGAGAGGTTACATAGCAGTCTGTGCACAGGGCACACGGTGACATTGGTGTGAGTGGTGGGTGAATAGGAGAGGTTACATAGCAGTCTGTGCACAGGGCACACAGTGACATTGGTGTGAATGGTGAGTGAATAGGATAGGTTACATAGCAGTCTGTGCACAGGACACACAGTGACATTGGTGTGAATGGTGGGTGAATAGGAGAGGTTACATAGCAGTCTGTGCACAGGGTACACAGTGACATTGGTGTGAGTGGTGGGTGAATAGGAGAGGTTACATAGCAGTCTGTGCACAGGGCACACAGTGACATTGGTGTGAGTGGTGGGTGAATAGGAGAGGTTACATAGCAGTCTGTGCACAGGGCACAAAGTGACATTGGTATGAATGGTGGGTGAATAGCACAGGTTACATAGCAGTATGTGCACAGGGCACACAGTGACATTGGTGTGAGTGGTGGGTGAATAGGAGAGGTTACATAGCAGTCTGTGCACAGAGCACACAGTGACATTGGTGTGAGATGTGGGTGAATAGGAGGTTACATAGCAGTCTGTGCACAGAGCACACAATGACATTGGTGTGAGTGGTGGGTGAATAGGAGAGGTTACATAGCAGTCTGTACACAGGGCACACAGTGACATTGGTGTTAGTGGTGGGTGAATAGGAGAGGTTACATAGCAGTCTGTACACAGGGCACACAGAGACATAGGTGTGAGTGGTGGGTGAATAGGAGACGTTACATAGCAGTCTGTGCACAGGGCACACAGTGACATAGGTGTGAGAGGTGGGTGAATAGAAGAGGTTACATCAAGTAAAAAGGAAGCGCTTAGGTGATCCAATGTAACATGTACGTGTGACCAATTATTTTTTATTATTTATATTTTCTATTCATTTTGATTTCATTATTTGGTGGTCATCTAAGATTATATTCACCTACAACTCATTCAGTGTTACATTGATTACATTTGTTGCTAATTTTCATTCAACACATTTGTTGCTAATTGTGTCCAGTAATTGGTCACACGTACATGTTACATTGGATCACCCTAGCGCTTCCTTTTTACTTGATATTACCCTCTTTCTATTTGTTAAATAGTTAGTACGGAAGCAGCTACATTATTTCCAGGTGCGCTATTGTTATTTTTCATTCTTTCTGCTAGGAGAGGTTACATAGCAGTCTGTGCACAGGGTACACAGTGACATAGGTGTGAGTGGTGTATGAATAGGAGAGGTTACATAGCAGTCTGTGCACAGGGCACACGGTGACATTGGTGTGAGTGGTGGGTGAATAGGAGAGGTTACATAGCAGTCTGTGCACAGGGCACACAGTGACATTGATGTGAGTGGTGGGTGAATAGGAGAGGTTACATAGCAGTCTGTGCACAGGGCACACAGTGACTTTGGTGTGAATGGTGAGTGAATAGGATAGGTTACATAGCAGTCTGTGCACAGGGCACACAGTGACATTGGTGTGAGTGGTGGGTGAATAGGAGAGTTTACATAGCAGTATGTGCACAGGGCACACAGTGACATTGGTGTGAGTGACTAGGAGAGGTTACACAGCTGTCTGTGCACAGGGCACACAGTGACATTGGTGTGAATGGTGGGTGAATAGCACAGGTTACATAGCAGTCTGTGCACAGGGCACACAGTGACATTGGTGTGAGTGGTGGGTGAATAGGAGAGGTTACATAGCAGTCTGTACACAGGGCACACAGTGACATTGGTGTGAAAGGTGGGTGAATAGGAGGTTACATAGCAGTGTGTGCACAGAGCACACAATGACATTGGTGTGAGTGGTGGGTGAATAGGAGAGGTTACATAGCAGTCTGTGCACAGGGCACACAGTGACATTGGTGTGAGTGGTGGGTGAATAGGATAGGCTACATAGCAGTCTGTGCACAGGGCACACAGTGACATAGGTGTGAGAGGTGGGTGAATAGGAGAGGCTACATAGCAGTTTGTGCACAGGGCACACACTGACATTGGTGTGAGTGGTGGTTGAATAGGAGAGGTTACATAGCAGTCTGTGCACAGGGCACACAGTGACATTGGTGTGAGAGGTGGGTGAATAGGAGAGGTTACATAGCAGTCTGTGCACAGGGTACACAGTGACATAGGTGTGAGTGGTGTCTGAATAGGACAGGTTACATAGCAGTATGTGCACAGGGCACACAGTGACATTGGTGTGAGTGGTGTATGAATAGAAAAGGTTACATAGCAGTCTGTGCACAGGGTACACAGTGACATTGGTGTGTGGTGGGTGAATAGGAGAGATTACATAGCAGTATGTACACAGGGCACACAGTGACATTGGTGTGAGTGGTGGGTGAATAGGAGAGGCTACATAGCAGTCTGTGCACAGAGCACACAGTGACATTGGTGTGAGTGGTGGGTGAATTTGAGAGGTTACATGGCAGTCTGTGCACAGGGCATACAGTGACCTAAATGTGAGAGCTGGGTGAATATGATAGGTTACATAGCAGTCTGTGCACAGGGCACACAGTGACATTGGAGTGAAAGGTGGGTGAATAGGAGAGGTTACATAGCAGTCTTTGCACAGGGCACACAGTGACATTTGTGTGAGTGGTGGGTGAATAGGAGAGGTTACATAGCAGTCTGTGCACAGGGCACACAGTGACATAGGTGTGTGTGGTGGGTGAATAGGAGAGGTTACATAGCAGTCTTTGCACAGGGCACACAGTGACATTGGTGTGAGAGGTGGGTGAATAGGAGAGGCTACATAGCAGTTTGAGCACAGGGCACACACTGACATTGGTGTGAGTGGTGGTTGAATAGGAGAGGTTACATAGCAGTCTGTGCACAGGGCACACAGTGACATTGGTGTGAGAGGTGGGTGAATAGGAGAGGTTACATAGCAGTCTGTGCACAGGGTACACAGTGACATAGGTGTGAGTGGTGTATGAATAGGAGAGGCTACATAGCAGTCTGTGCACAGGGCACACGGTGACATTGGAGTGAGTGGTGGGTAAATAGGAGAGGTTACATAGCAGTTTGTGCACAGGGAACACAGTGACATTGGTGTGAGTGGTGGGTGAATAGGAGAGGTTACATAGCAGTCTGTGCACAGGGCACACAGTGACTTTGGTGTGAATGGTGATTGAATAGGATAGGTTACATAGCAGTCTGTGCACAGGGCACACAGTGACATTGGTGTGAGTGGTGGGTGAATAGGAGAGTTTACATAGCAGTCTGTGCACAGGGTACACAGTGACATTGGTGTGAATGGTGGGTGAATAGGAGAGGATACATAGCAGTCTGTGCACAAGGCACACAGTGACATTGGTGTGAGTGGTGGGTGAATAGGAGAGTTTACATACCAGTCTGTGCACAGGGCACACAGTGACATTGGTGTGAATGGTGGGTGAATAGGAGAGGTTACATAGCAGTCTGTGCACAGGGCACACAGTGACATTGGTATGAATGGTGGGTGAATAGCACAGGTTACATAGCAGTCTGTGCACAGGGCACACAGTGACATTGGTGTGAGTGGTGGGTGAATAGGAGAGGTTACATAGCAGTCTGTACACAGGGCACACAGTGACATTGGTGTGAGAGGTGGGTGAATAGGAGAGGTTACATAGCAGTCTGTGCACAGGGCACACAGTGACATTGGTGTGAGTGGTGGGTGAATAGGATAGGCTACATAGCAGTCTGTGCACAGGGCACACAGTGACATAGGTGTGAGAGGTGGGTGAATAGGAGAGGCTACATAGCAGTTTGTGCACAGGGCACACACTGACATTGGTGTGAGTGGTGGTTGAATAGGAGAGGTTACATAGCAGTCTGTGCACAGGGCACACAGTGACATTGGTGTGAGAGGTGGGTGAATAGGAGAGGTTACATAGCAGTCTGTGCACAGGGTACTCAGTGACATAGGTGTGAGTGGTGTCTGAATAGGACAGGTTACATAGCAGTATGTGCACAGGGCACACAGTGACATTGGTGTGAGTGGTGTATGAATAGAAGAGGTTACATAGCAGTCTGTGCACAGGGTACACAGTGACATTGGTGTGTGGTGGGTGAATAGGAGAGATTACATAGCAGTATGTACACAGGGCACACAGTGACATTGGTGTGAGTGGTGGGTGAATAGGAGAGGCTACATAGCAGTCTGTGCACAGAGCACACAGTGACATTGGTGTGAGTGGTGGGTGAATTTGAGAGGTTACATGGCAGTCTGTGCACAGGGCATACAGTGACCTAAATGTGAGAGCTGGGTGAATATGATAGGTTACATAGCAGTCTGTGCACAGGGCACACAGTGACATTGGAGTGAAAGGTGGGTGAATAGGAGAGGTTACATAGCAGTCTTTGCACAGGGCACACAGTGACATTGGTGTGAGTGGTGGGTGAATAGGAGAGGTTACATAGCAGTCTGTGCACAGGGCACACAGTGACATAGGTGTGTGTGGTGGGTGAATAGGAGAGGTTACATAGCAGTCTTTGCACAGGGCACACAGTGACATTGGTGTGAGAGGTGGGTGAATAGGAGAGGCTACATAGCAGTTTGAGCACAGGGCACACACTGACATTGGTGTGAGTGGTGGTTGAATAGGAGAGGTTACATAGCAGTCTGTGCACAGGGCACACAGTGACATTGGTGTGAGAGGTGGGTGAATAGGAGAGGTTACATAGCAGTCTGTGCACAGGGTACACAGTGACATAGGTGTGAGTGGTGTATGAATAGGAGAGGTTACATAGCAGTCTGTGCACAGGGCACACGGTGACATTGGAGTGAGTGGTGGGTAAATAGGAGAGGTTACATAGCAGTCTGTGCACAGGGAACACAGTGACATTGGTGTGAGTGGTGGGTGAATAGGAGAGGTTACATAGCAGTCTGTGCACAGGGCACACAGTGACTTTGGTGTGAATGGTGATTGAATAGGATAGGTTACATAGCAGTCTGTGCACAGGGCACACAGTGACATTGGTGTGAGTGGTGGGTGAATAGGAGAGTTTACATAGCAGTCTGTGCACAGGGCACACAGTGACATTGGTGTGAATGGTGGGTGAATAGGAGAGGTTACATAGCAGTCTGTGCACAGGGCACACAGTGACATTGGTGTGAGTGGTGGGTGAATAGGAGAGGTTACATAGCAGTCTGTGCACATGGCACACAGTGACATTGGTGTGAGTGGTGGGTGAATAGGAGAGGTTATATAGCAGTCTGTGCACAGGGCACACAGTGACATTGGTGTGAGTGGTGGGTGAATAGGAGAGTTTACATAGCAGTCTGTGCACAGGGCACACAGTGACATTGGTGTGAATGGTGGGTGAATAGGAGAGGTTACATAGCAGTCTGTGCACAGGGCACACGGTGACATTGGTGTGAGTGGTGGGTGAATAGGAGAGGTTACATAGCAGTCTGTGCACAGGGCACACAGTGACTTTGGTGTGAATGGTGAGTGAATAGGATAGGTTACATAGCAGTCTGTGCACAGGGCACAAAGTGACATTGGTGTGAGTGGTGGGTGAATAGGAGAGTTTACATAGCAGTCTGTGCACAGGGCACACAGTGACATTGGTGTGAATGGTGGGTGAATAGGAGAGGTTACATAGCAGTCTGTGCACAGGGCACACAGTGACATTGGTGTGAGTGGTGGGTGAATAGGAGTGGTTACATAGCAGTCTGTGCACAGGGCACACAGTGACATTGGTGTGAGTGGTGGGTGAATAGGAGAGGTTACATAGCAGTCTGTGCACAGGGCACACAGTGACATTGGTATGAGTGGTGGGTGAATAGCACAGGTTACATAGCAGTATGTGCACAGGGCACACAGTGACATTGGTGTGAGTGGTGGGTGAATAGGAGAGGTTACATAGCAGTCTGTGCACAGGGCACACAGTGACATTGGTGTGAGAGGTGGGTGAATAGGAGGTTACATAGCAGTCTGTGCACAGAGCACACAATGACATTGGTGTGAGTGGTGGGTGAATAGGAGAGGTTACATAGCAGTCTGTACACAGGGCACACAGTGACATTGGTGTGAGTGGTGGGTGAATAGGAGAGGTTACATAGCAGTCTGTACACAGGGCACACAGAGACATAGGTGTGAGAGGTGGGTGAATAGGAGACGTTACAAAGCAGTCTGTGCACAGGGCACACAGTGACATAGGTGTGAGTGGTGGGTGAACAGAAGAGGTTACATCAAGTAAAAAGGAAGCGCTTAGGTGATCCAATGTAACATGTAAGTGTGACCAATTATTTTTTATTATTTATATTTTCTATTCATTTTGATTTCATTATTTGGTGGTCATCTAAGATTATATTCACCTACAACTCATTCAGTGTTACATTGATTACACTTGTTGCTAATTTCATCCAACACATTTGTTGCTAATTGTATCCAGTAATTGGTCACACGTACATGTTACATTGGATCACCCTAGCGCTTCCTTTTTACTTGATATTACCCTCTTTCTATTTGTTAAATAGTTAGTACGCAAGCAGCTACATTATTTCCAGGTGCGCTATTGTTATTTTTCATTCTTTCTGCTAGGAGAGGTTACATAGCAGTCTGTGCACAGGGTACACAGTGACATCGGTGTGAGTGGTGTATGAATAGGAGAGGTTACATAGCAGTCTGTGCACAGGGCACACGGTGACATTGGTGTGAGTGGTGGGTGAATAGGAGAGGTTACATAGCAGTCTGTGCACAGGGCACACAGTGACATTGGTGTGAGTGGTGGGTGAATAGGAGAGGCTACATAGCAGTTTGAGCACAGGGCACACACTGACATTGGTGTGAGGGGTGGTTGAATAGGAGAGGTTACATAACAGTCTGTGCACAGGGCACACAGTGACATTGGTGTGAGAGGTGGGTGAATAGGAGAGGTTACATAGCAGTCTGTGCACAGGGTACACAGTGACATAGGTGTGAGTGGTGTATGAATAGGAGAGGTTACATAGCAGTCTGTGCACAGGGCACACGGTGACATTGGAGTGAGTGGTGGGTAAATAGGAGAGGTTACATAGCAGTCTGTGCACAGGGAACACAGTGACATTGGTGTGAGTGGTGGGTGAATAGGAGAGGTTACATAGCAGTCTGTGCACAGGGCACACAGTGACTTTGGTGTGAATGGTGATTGAATAGGCTAGGTTACATAGCAGTCTGTGCACAGGGCACACAGTGACATTGGTGTGAGTGGTGGGTGAATAGGAGAGGTTATATAGCAGTCTGTGCACAGGGCACACAGTGACATTGGTATAAATGGTGGGTGAATAGCACAGGTTACATAGCAGTATGTGCACAGGGCACACAGTGACATTGGTGTGAGTGGTGGGTGAATAGGAGAGGTTACATAGCAGTCTGTGCACAGGGCACACAGTGACATTGGTGTGAGAGGTGGGTGAATAGGAGGTTACATAGCAGTCTGTGCACAGAGCACACAATGACATTGGTGTGAGTGGTGGGTGAATAGGAGAGGTTACATAGCAGTCTGTACACAGGGCACACAGTGACATTGGTATGAGTGGTGGGTGAATAGCACAGGTTACATAGCAGTATGTGCACAGGGCACACAGTGACATTGTTGTGAGTGGTGGGTGAATAGGAGAGGTTACATAGCAGTCTGTGCACAGGGCACACAGTGACATTGGTGTGAGAGGTGGGTGAATAGGAGGTTACATAGCAGTCTGTGCACAGAGCACACAATGACATTGGTGTGAGTGGTGGGTGAATAGGAGAGATTACATAGCAGTCTGTACACAGGGCACACAGTGACATTGGTGTGAGTGGTGGGTGAATAGGAGAGGTTACATAGCAGTCTGTACACAGGGCACACAGAGACATAGGTGTGAGAGGTGGGTGAATAGGAGACGTTACAAAGCAGTCTGTGCACAGGGCACACAGTGACATAGGTGTGAGTGGTGGGTGAACAGAAGAGGTTACATCAAGTAAAAAGGAAGCGCTTAGGTGATCCAATGTAACATGTACGTGTGACCAATTATTTTTTATTATTTATATTTTCTATTCATTTTGATTTCATTATTTGGTGGTCATCTAAGATTATATTCACCTACAACTCATTCAGTGTTACATTGATTACACTTGTTGCTAATTTCATCCAACACATTTGTTGCTAATTGTATCCAGTAATTGGTCACACGTACATGTTACATTGGATCACCCTAGCGCTTCCTTTTTACTTGATATTACCCTCTTTCTATTTGTTAAATAGTTAGAACGGAAGCAGCTACATTATTTCCAGGTGCGCTATTGTTATTTTTCATTCTTTCTGCTAGGAGAGGTTACATAGCAGTCTGTGCACAGGGTACACAGTGACATAGGTGTGAGTGGTGTATGAATAGGAGAGGTTACATAGCAGTCTGTGCACAGGGCACACAGTGACATTGATGTGAGTGGTGGGTGAATAGGAGAGTTTACATAGCAGTCTGTGCACAGGGCACACAGTGACATTGGTGTGAATGGTGGGTGAATAGGAGAGGTTACATAGCAGTCTGTGCACAGGGCACACAGTGACATTGGTGTGAGAGGTGGGTGAATAGGAGGTTACATAGCAGTCTGTGCACAGAGCACACAATGACATTGGTGTGAGTGGTGGGTGAATAGGAGAGGTTACATAGCAGTCTGTACACAGGGCACACAGTGACATTGGTGTGAGTGGTGGGTGAATAGGAGAGGTTACATAGCAGTCTGTACACAGGGCACACAGAGACATAGGTGTGAGAGGTGGGTGAATAGGAGACGTTACAAAGCAGTCTGTGCACAGGGCACACAGTGACATAGGTGTGAGTGGTGGGTGAACAGAAGAGGTTACATCAAGTAAAAAGGAAGCGCTTAGGTGATCCAATGTAACATGTACGTGTGACCAATTATTTTTTATTATTTATATTTTCTATTCATTCTGATTTCATTATTTGGTGGTCATCTAAGATTATATTCACCTACAACTCATTCAGTGTTACATTGATTACATTTGTTGCTAATTTTCATCCAACACATTTGTTGCTAATTGTGTCCAGTAATTGGTCACATGTACATGTTACATTGGATCACCCTAGCGCTTCCTTTTTACTTGATATTACCCTCTTTCTATTTGTTAAATAGTTAGTACGGAAGCAGCTACATTATTTCCAGGTGCGCTATTGTTATTTTTCATTCTTTCTGCTAGGAGAGGTTACATAGCAGTCTGTGCACAGGGTACACAGTGACATAGGTGTGAGTGGTGTATGAATAGGAGAGATTACATAGCAGTCTGTGCACAGGGCACACGGTGACATTGGTGTGAGTGGTGGGTGAATAGGAGAGGTTACATAGCAGTCTGTGCACAGGGCACACAGTGACATTGGTGTGAGTGGTGGGTGAATAGGAGAGGTTACATAGCAGTCTGTGCACAGGGCACACAGTGACATTGGTGTGAATGGTGAGTGAATAGGATAGGTTACATAGCAGTCTGTGCACAGGGCACACAGTGACATTGGTGTGAGTGGTGGGTGAATAGGAGAGGTTACATAGCAGTCTGTGCACAGGGCACACAGTGACATTGGTGTGAATGGTGGGTGAATTGGAGAGGTTACATAGCAGTCTGTCCACAGGGCACACAGTGACATTGGTGTGAGTGGTGGGTGAATAGGAGAGGTTACATAGCAGTCTGTGCACAGGGCACACAGTGACATTGGTGTGAGTGGTGGGTGAATAGGAGAGGTTACATAGCAGTCTGTGCACAGGGCACACAGTGACATTGGTATGAATGGTGGGTGAATAGCAAAGGTTACATAGCAGTATGTGCACAGGGCACACAGTGACATTGGTGTGAGTGGTGGGTGAATAGGAGAGGTTACATAGCAGTCTGTGCACAGGGCACACAGTGACATTGGTGTGAGAGGTGGGTGAATAGGAGGTTACATAGCAGTCTGTGCACAGAGCACACAATGACATTGGTGTGAGTGGTGGGTGAATAGGAGAGGTTACATAGCAGTCTGTACACAGGGCACACAGTGACATTGGTGTGAGTGGTGGGGGAATAGGAGAGGTTACCTAGCAGTCTGTACAAAGGGCACACAGAGACATAGGTGTGAGAGGTGGGTGAATAGGAGACGTTACAAAGCAGTCTGTGCACAGGGCACACAGTGACATTTGTGTGAGTGGTGGGTGAACAGAAGAGGTTACATCAAGTAAAAAGGAAGCGCTTAGGTGATCCAATGTAACATGTACGTGTGACCAATTATTTTTTATTATTTATATTTTCTATTCATTTTGATTTCATTATTTGGTGGTCATCTAAGATTATATTCACCTACAACTCATTCAGTGTTACATTGATTACATTTGTTGCTAATTTTCATCCAACACATTTGTTAATAATTGTGTCCAGTAATTGGTCACACGTACATGTTACATTGGTTCACCCTAGCGCTTCCTTTTTACTTGATATTACCCTCTTTCTATTTGTTAAATAGTTAGTACGCAAGCAGCTACATTATTTCCAGGTGCGCTATTGTTATTTTTCATTCTTTCTGCTAGGAGAGGTTACATAGCAGTCTGTGCACAGGGTACACAGTGACATAGGTGTGAGTGGTGTATGAATAGGAGAGGTTACATAGCAGTCTGTGTACAGGGCACACGGTGACATTGGTGTGAGAGGTGGATGAATACGAGAGGTTACATAGCAGTCTGTGCACAGGGCACACAGTGACATTGGTGTGAATGGTGGGTGAATAGGATAGGTTACATAGCAGTCTGTGCACAGGGCACACAGTGACATTGGTGTGAGTGGTGGGTGAATAGGAGAGTTTACATAGCAGTCTGTGCACAGGGCACACAGTGACATTGGTGTGAATGGTGGGTGAATAGGAGAGGTTACATAGCAGTCTGTGCACAGGGCACACAGTGACATTGGTGTGAGTGGTGGGTGAATAGGAGAGGTTACATAGCAGTCTGTGCACAGGGCACACAGTGACATTGGTGTGAGTGGTGGGTGAATAGGAGAGGTTACATAGCAGTCTGTGCACAGGGCACACAGTGACATTGGTGTGAATGGTGGGTGAATAGCACAGGTTACATAGCAGTATGTGCACAGGGCACACAGTGACATTGGTGTGAGTGGTGGGTGAATATCAGAGGTTACACAGCAGTCTGTGCACAGGGCACACAGTGACATTGGTGTGAGAGGTGGGTGAATAGGAGGTTACATAGCAGTCTGTGCACAGAGCACACAATGACATTGGTGTGAGTGGTGGGTGAATAGGAGAGGTTACATAGCAGTCTGTGCACAGGGCACACAGTGACATTGGTGTGAGTGGTGGGTGAATAGGATAGGCTACATAGCAGTCTGTGCACAGGGCACACAGTGACATAGGTGTGAGAGGTGGGTGAATAGGAGAGGCTACATAGCAGTTTGTGCACAGGGCACACACTGACGTTGGTGTGAGTGGTGGTTGAATAGGAGAGGTTACATAGCATTCTGTGCACAGGGCACACAGTGACATTGGTGTGAGAGGTGGGTGAATAGGAGAGGTTACATAGCAGTCTGTGCAGAGGGTACACAGTGACATAGGTGTGAGTGGTGTATGAATAGGACAGGTTACATAGCAGTATGTGCACAGGGCACACAGTGACATTGGTGTGAGTGGTGTATGAATAGAAGAGGTTACATAGCAGTCTGTGCACAGGGTACACAGTGACATTGGTGTGTGGTGGGTGAATAGGAGAGATTACATAGCAGTATGTACACAGGGCACACAGTGACATTTGTGTGAGTGGTGGGTGAATAGGAGAGGCTACATAGCAGTCTGTGCACAGAGCACACAGTGTCATTGGTGTGAGTGGTGGGTGAATTGGAGAGGTTACATGGCAATCTGTGCACAGGGCATACAGTGACCTAAATGTGAGAGCTGGGTGAATATGATAGGTTACATAGCAGTCTGTGCACAGGGCACACAGTGACATTGGAATGAGAGGTGGGTGAATAGGAGAGGTTACATAGCAGTCTTTGCACAGGGCACACAGTGACATTGGTGTGAGTGGTGGGTGAATAGGAGAGGTTACATAGCAGTCTGTGCACAGGGCACACAGTGACATAGGTGTGTGTGGTGGGTGAATAGGAGAGGTTACATAGCAGTCTTTGCACAGGGCACACAGTGACATTGGTGTGAGTGGTGGGTGAATAGGCTAGGTTACATAGCAGTCTGTGCACAGGACACACAGTGACATTGGTGTGAGTGGTGGGTGAATAGGAGAGGTTACATAGCAGTCTGTGCACAGGGCACACAGTGACATTGGTGTGAATGGTGGGTGAATAGGAGAGGTTACATAGCAGTCTGTGCACAGGGCACACAGTGACATTGGTGTGAGTGGTGGGTGAATAGGAGAGGTTACATAGCAGTCTGTGCACAGGGCACACAGTGACATTGGTGTGAGTGGTGGGTGAATAGGAGAGGTTACATAGCAGTCTGTGCACAGGGCACACAGTGACATTGGTATGAATGGTGGGTGAATAGCACAGGTTACATAGCAGTATGTGCACAGGGCACACAGTGACATTGGTGTGAGTGGTGGGTGAATAGGAGAGGTTACATAGCAGTCTGTGCACAGGGCACACAGTGACATTGGTGTGAGATGTGGGTGAATAGGAGGTTACATAGCAGTCTGTTCACAGAGCACACAATGACTTTGGTGTGAGTGGTGGGTGAATAGGAGAGGTTACATAGCAGTCTGTACACAGGGCACACAGTGACATTGGTGTTAGTGGTGGGTGAATAGGAGAAGTTACATAGCAGTCTGTACACAGGGCACACAGAGACATAGGTGTGAGTGGTGGGTGAATAGGAGACGTTACATAGCAGTCTGTGCACAGGGCACACAGTAACATAGGTGTGAGTGGTGGGTGAAGAGAAGAGGTTACATCAAGTAAAAAGGAAGCGCTTAGGTGATCCAATGTAACATGTACGTGTGACCAATTATTTTTTATTATTTATATTTTCTATTCATTTTGATTTCATTATTTGGTGGTCATCTAATATTATATTCACCTACAACTCATTCAGTGTAACATTGATTACATTTGTTGCTAATTTTTATCCAACACATTTGTTGCTAATTGTGTCCAGTAATTGGTCACACGTACATGTTACATTGGATCACCCTAGCGCTTCCTTTTTTCTTGATATTACCCTCTTTCTATTTGTTAAATAGTTAGTACGGAAGCAGCTACATTATTTCCAGGTGCGCTATTGTTATTTTTCATTCTTTCTGCTAGGAGAGGTTACATAGCAGTCTGTGCACAGGGTACACAGTGACATAGGTGTGAGTGGTGTATGAATTGGAGAGGTTACATAGCAGTCTGTGCACAGGGCACACGGTGACATTGGTGTGAGTGGTGGGTGAATAGGAGAGGTTACATAGCAGTCTGTGCACAGGGCACACAGTGACATTGGTGTGAGTGGTGGGTGAATAGGAGAGGTTACATAGCAGTCTGTGCACAGGGCACACAGTGACATTGGTGTGAATGGTGAGTGAATAGGATAGGTTACATAGCGGTCTGTGCACAGGGCACACGGTGACATTGGTGTGAGTGGTGGGTGAATAGGAGAGTTTACATAGAAGTCTGTGCACAGGGCACACAGTGACATTGGTGTGAATGGTGGGTGAATAGGAGAGGTTACATAGCAGTCTGTGCACAGGGCACACAGTGACATTGGTGTGAGTGGTGGGTGAATAGGAGAGGTTACATAGCAGTCTGTGCACAGGGCACACAGTGACATTGGTGTGAGTGGTGGGTGAATAGGAGAGGTTACATAGCAGTCTGTGCACAGGGCACACAGTGACATTGGTATGAATGGTGGGTGAATAGCACAGGTTACATAGCAGTATGTGCACAGGGCACACAGTGACATTGGTGTGAGTGGTGGGTGAATAGGAGAGGTTACATAGCAGTCTGTGCACAGGGCACACAGTGACATTGGTGTGAGAGGTGGGTGAATAGGAGGTTACATAGCAGTCTGTGCACAGAGCACACAATGACATTGGTGTGAGTGGTGGGTGAATAGGAGAGGTTACATAGCAGTCTGTACACAGGGCACACAGTGACATTGGTGTGAGTGGTCGGGGAATAGGAGAGGTTACCTAGCAGTCTGTACAAAGGGCACACAGAGACATAGGTGTGAGAGGTGGGTGAATAGGAGACGTTACAAAGCAGTCTGTGCACAGGGCACACAGTGACATAGGTGTGAGTGGTGGGTGAACAGAAGAGGTTACATCAAGTAAAAAGGAAGCGCTTAGGTGATCCAATGTAACATGTACGTGTGACCAATTATTTTTTATTATTTATATTTTCTATTCATTTTGATTTCATTATTTGGTGGTCATCTAAGATTATATTCACCTACAACTCATTCAGTGTTACATTGATTACATTTGTTGCTAATTTTCATCCAACACATTTGTTGCTAATTGTGTCCAGTAATTGGTCACACGTACATGTTACATTGGTTCACCCTAGCGCTTCCTTTTTACTTGATATTACCCTCTTTCTATTTGTTAAATAGTTAGTACGGAAGCAGCTACATTATTTCCATGTGCGCGTTTTATTTTTCATTCTTTCTGCTAGGAGAGGTTACATAGCAGTCTGTGCACAGGGTACACAGTGACATAGGTGTGAGTGGTGTATGAATAGGAGAAGTTACATAGCAGTCTGTGCACAGGGCACACAGTGACATTAGTGTGAGTGGTGCGTGAATAGGAGAGGTTACATAGCAGTCTGTGCACAGGGCACACGGTGACATTGGTGTGAGTGGCGGGTGAATAGGAGAGGTTACATAGCAGTCTCTGCACAGGGCACACAGTGACATTGGTGTGAATGGTGGGTGAATAGGATAGGTTACATTGCAGTCTGTGCACAGGGCACACAGTGACATTGGTGTGAGTGGTGGGTGAATAGGAGAGGTTACATAGCAGTCTGTGCACAGGGCACACAGTGACATTGGTGTGAATGGTGGGTGAATAGGAGAGGTTACATAGCAGTCTGTGCACAGGGCACACAGTGACATTGGTGTGAGTGGTGGGTGAATAGGAGAGGTTACATAGCAGTCTGTGCACAGGGCACACAGTGACATAGGTGTGAGTGGTGGGTGAATAGGAGAGGTTACAAAGCAGTCTGTGCACAGGGCACACAGTGACATTGGTGTGAATGGTGGGTGAATAGCACAGGTTACATAGCAGTATGTGCACAGGGCACACAGTGACATTGGTGTGAGTGGTGGGTGAATAGGAGAGGTTACATAGCAGTCTGTGCACAGGGCACACAGTGACATAGATGTGAGAGGTGGGTGAATAGGAGAGGCTACATAGCAGTCTGTGCACAGGGCACACACTGACATTGGTGTGAGTGGTGGGTGAATAGGAGAGGTTACATAGCAGTCTGTGCACAGGGCACACAGTGACATTGGTGTGAATGGTGGGTGAATAGGATAGGTTACATAGCAGTCTGTGCACAGGGCACACGGTTACATTGGTGTGAGTGGTGGGTGAATAGGAGAGGTTACATAGCAGTCTGTGCACAGGGCACACGGTGACATTGGTGTGAGTGGTGGGTGAATAGGATAGGTTACATAGCAGTCTGTGCACAGGGCACACAGTGATATTGGTGTGAATGGTGAGTGAATAGGATAGGTTACATAGCAGTCTGTGCACAGGACACACAGTGACATTGGTGTGAGTGGTGGGTGAATAGGAGAGGTTACATAGCAGTCTGTGCACAGGGCACACAGTGACATTGGTGTGAATGGTGGGTGAAAAGGAGAGGTTACATAGCAGTCTGTGCACAGGGCACACAGTGACATTGGTGTGAGTGGTGGGTGAATAGGAGAGTTTACATAGCAGTCTGTGCACAGGGCACACAGTGACATTGGTGTGAGTGGTGGGTGAATAGGAGAGGTTACATAGCAGTCTGTGCACAGGGCACACAGTGACATTGGTATGAATGGTGGGTGAATAGCACAGGTTACATAGCAGTATGTGCACAGGGCACACAGTGACATTGGTGTGAGTGGTGGGTGAATAGGAGAGGTTACATAGCAGTCTGTGCACAGAGCACACAGTGACATTGGTGTGAGATGTGGGTGAATAGGAGGTTACATAGCAGTCTGTGCGCAGAGCACACAGTGACATTGGTGTGAGTGGTGTATGAATAGAAGAGGTTACATAGCAGTCTGTGCACAGGGTACACAGTGACATTGGTGTGTGGTGGGTGAATAGGAGAGATTACATAGCAGTATGTACACAGGGCACACAGTGACATTTGTGTGAGTGGTGGGTGAATAGGAGAGGCTACATAGCAGTCTGTGCACAGAGCACACAGTGACATTGGTGTGAGTGGTGGGTGAATTGGAGAGGTTACATGGCAATCTGTGCACAGGGCATACAGTGACCTAAATGTGAGAGCAGGGTGAATATGATAGGTTACATAGCAGTCTGTGCACAGGGCACATAGTGACATTGGAATGAAAGGTGGGTGAATAGGAGAGGTTACATAGCAGTCTTTGCACAGGGCACACAGTGACAATGGTGTGAGTGGTGGGTGAATAGGAGAGGTTACATAGCAGTCTGTGCACAGGGCACACAGTGACATTGGTGTGAATGGTGGGTGAATAGGATAGGTTACATAGCAGTCTGTGCACAGGGCACACGGTTACATTGGTGTGAGTGGTGGGTGAATAGGAGAGGTTACATAGCAGTCTGTGCACAGGGCACACGGTGACATTGGTGTGAGTGGTGGGTGAATAGGATAGGTTACATAGCAGTCTGTGCACAGGGCACACAGTGATATTGGTGTGAATGGTGAGTGAATAGGATAGGTTACATAGCAGTCTGTGCACAGGACACACAGTGACATTGGTGTGAGTGGTGGGTGAATAGGAGAGGTTACATAGCAGTCTGTGCACAGGGCACACAGTGACATTGGTGTGAATGGTGGGTGAAAAGGAGAGGTTACATAGCAGTCTGTGCACAGGGCACACAGTGACATTGGTGTGAGTGGTGGGTGAATAGGAGAGTTTACATAGCAGTCTGTGCACAGGGCACACAGTGACATTGGTGTGAGTGGTGGGTGAATAGGAGAGGTTACATAGCAGTCTGTGCACAGGGCACACAGTGACATTGGTATGAATGGTGGGTGAATAGCACAGGTTACATAGCAGTATGTGCACAGGGCACACAGTGACATTGGTGTGAGTGGTGGGTGAATAGGAGAGGTTACATAGCAGTCTGTGCACAGAGCACACAGTGACATTGGTGTGAGATGTGGGTGAATAGGAGGTTACATAGCAGTCTGTGCGCAGAGCACACAGTGACATTGGTGTGAGTGGTGTATGAATAGAAGAGGTTACATAGCAGTCTGTGCACAGGGTACACAGTGACATTGGTGTGTGGTGGGTGAATAGGAGAGATTACATAGCAGTATGTACACAGGGCACACAGTGACATTTGTGTGAGTGGTGGGTGAATAGGAGAGGCTACATAGCAGTCTGTGCACAGAGCACACAGTGACATTGGTGTGAGTGGTGGGTGAATTGGAGAGGTTACATGGCAATCTGTGCACAGGGCATACAGTGACCTAAATGTGAGAGCAGGGTGAATATGATAGGTTACATAGCAGTCTGTGCACAGGGCACATAGTGACATTGGAATGAAAGGTGGGTGAATAGGAGAGGTTACATAGCAGTCTTTGCACAGGGCACACAGTGACAATGGTGTGAGTGGTGGGTGAATAGGAGAGGTTACATAGCAGTCTGTGCACAGGGCACACAGTGACATAGGTGTGTGTGGTGGGTGAATAGGAGAGGTTACATAGCAGTCTTTGCACAGGGCACACAGTGACATTGGTGTGAGTGGTGGGTGAATAGGCTAGGTTACATAGCAGTCTGTGCACAGGACACACAGTGACATTGGTGTGAGTGGTGGGTGAATAGGAGAGGTTACATAGCAGTCTGTGCACAGGGCACACAGTGACATTGGTGTGAATGGTGGGTGAATAGGAGAGGTTACATAGCAGTCTGTGCACAGGGCACACAGTGACATTGGTGTGAGTGGTGGGTGAATAGGAGAGGTTACATAGCAGTCTGTGCACAGGGCACACAGTGACATTGGTGTGAGTGGTGGGTGAATAGGAGAGGTTACATAGCAGTCTGTGCACAGGCACACAGTGACATTGGTATGAATGGTGGGTGAATAGCACAGGTTACATAGCAGTATGTGCACAGGGCACACAGTGACATTGGTGTGAGTGGTGGGTGAATAGGAGAGGTTACATAGCAGTCTGTGCACAGGGCACACAGTGACATTGGTGTGAGATGTGGGTGAATAGGAGGTTACATAGCAGTCTGTTCACAGAGCACACAATGACTTTGGTGTGAGTGGTGGGTGAATAGGAGAGGTTACATAGCAGTCTGTACACAGGGCACACAGTGACATTGCTGTTAGTGGTGGGTGAATAGGAGAAGTTACATAGCAGTCTGTACACAGGGCACACAGAGACATAGGTGTGAGTGGTGGGTGAATAGGAGACGTTACATAACAGTCTGTGCACAGGGCACACAGTGACATAGGTGTGAGTGGTGGGTGAAGAGAAGAGGTTACATCAAGTAAAAAGGAAGCGCTTAGGTGATCCAATGTAACATGTACGTGTGACCAATTATTTTTTATTATTTATATTTTCTATTCATTTTGATTTCATTATTTGGTGGTCATCTAAGATTATATTCACCTACAACTCATTCAGTGCAACATTGATTACATTTGTTGCTAATTTTTATCCAACACATTTGTTGCTAATTGTGTCCAGTAATTGGTCACACGTACATGTTACATTGGATCACCCTAGCGCTTCCTTTTTACTTGATATTACCCTCTTTCTATTTGTTAAATAGTTAGTACGGAAGCAGCTACATTATTTCCAGGTGCGCTATTGTTATTTTTCATTCTTTCTGCTAGGAGAGGTTACATAGCAGTCTGTGCACAGGGTACACAGTGACATAGGTGTGAGTGGTGTATGAATTGGAGAGGTTACATAGCAGCCTGTGCACAGGGCACACGGTGACATTGGTGTGAGTGGTGGGTGAATAGGAGAGGTTACATAGCAGTCTGTGCACAGGGCACACAGTGACATTGGTGTGAGTGGTGGGTGAATAGGAGAGGTTACATAGCAGTCTGTGCACAGGGCACACAGTGACATTGGTGTGAATGGTGAGTGAATAGGATAGGTTACATAGCGGTCTGTGCACAGGGCACACGGTGACATTGGTGTGAGTGGTGGGTGAATAGGAGAGTTTACATAGCAGTCTGTGCACAGGGCACACAGTGACATTGGTGTGAATGGTGGGTGAATTTGAGAGGTTACATAGCAGTGTGTGCACAGGGCACACAGTGACATTGGTGTGAGTGGTGGGTGAATAGGAGAGGTTACATAGCAGTCTGTGCACAGGGCACACAGTGACATTGGTGTGAGTGGTGGGTGAATAGGAGAGGTTACATAGCAGTCTGTGCACAGAGCACACAATGACATTGGTGTGAGTGGTGGGTGAATAGGAGAGGTTACATAGCAGTCTGTACACAGGGCACACAGTGACATTGGTGTGAGTGGTGGGGGAATAGGAGAGGTTACCTAGCAGTCTGTACAAAGGGCACACAGAGACATAGGTGTGAGAGGTGGGTGAATAGGAGACGTTACAAAGCAGTCTGTGCACAGGGCACACAGTGACATAGGTGTGAGTGGTGGGTGAACAGAAGAGGTTACATCAAGTAAAAAGGAAGCGCTTAGGTGATCCAATGTAACATGTACGTGTGACCAATTATTTTTTATTATTTATATTTTCTATTCATTTTGATTTCATTATTTGGTGGTCATCTAAGATTATATTCACCTACAACTAATTCAGTGTTACATTGATTACATTTGTTGCTAATTTTCATCCAACACATTTGTTGCTAATTGTGTCCAGTAATTGGTCACACGTACATGTTACATTGGTTCACCCTAGCGCTTCCTTTTTACTTGATATTACCCTCTTTCTATTTGTTAAATAGTTAGTACGGAAGCAGCTACATTATTTCCAGGTGCGCGTTTTATTTTTCATTCTTTCTGCTAGGAGAGGTTACATAGCAGTCTGTGCACAGGGTACACAGTGACAAAGGTGTGAGTGGTGTATGAATAGGAGAAGTTACATAGCAGTCTGTGCACAGGGCACACAGTGACATTAGTGTGAGTGGTGCGTGAATAGGAGAGGTTACATAGCAGTCTGTGCACAGGGCACACGGTGACATTGGTGTGAGTGGCGGGTGAATAGGAGAGGTTACATAGCAGTCTGTGCACAGGGCACACAGTGACATTGGTGTGAATGGTGGGTGAATAGGATAGGTTACATTGCAGTCTGTGCACAGGGCACACAGTGACATTGGTGTGAGTGGTGGGTGAATAGGAGAGGTTACATAGCAGTCTGTGCACAGGGCACACAGTGACATTGGTGTGAATGGTGGGTGAATAGGAGAGGTTACATAGCAGTCTGTGCACAGGGCACACAGTGACATTGGTGTGAGTGGTGGGTGAATAGGAGAGGTTACATAGCAGTCTGTGCACAGGGCACACAGTGACATAGGTGTGAGTGGTGGGTGAATAGGAGAGGTTACAAAGCAGTCTGTGCACAGGGCACACAGTGACATTGGTGTGAATGGTGGGTGAATAGCCCAGGTTACATAGCAGTATGTGCACAGGGCACACAGTGACATTGGTGTGAGTGGTGGGTGAATAGGAGAGGTTACATAGCAGTCTGTGCACAGAGCACACAGTGACATTGGTGTGAGATGAGGGTGAATAGGAGGTTACATAACAGTCTGTGCACAGAGCACACAATGACATTGGTGTGAGTGGTGGGTGAATAGGAGAGGTTACATAGCAGTCTGTACACAGGGCACACAGTGACATTGGTGTTAGTGGTGGGTGAATAGGAGAGGTTACATAGCAGTCTGTACACAGGGCACACAGAGACATAGGTGTGAGTGGTGGGTGAATAGGAGACGTTACATAGCAGTCTGTGCACAGGGCACACAGTGACATAGGTGTGAGAGGTGGGTGAATAGAAGAGGTTACATCAAGTAAAAAGGAAGCGCTTAGGTGATCCAATGTAACATGTACGTGTGACCAATTATTTTTTATTATTTATATTTTCTATTCATTTTGATTTCATTATTTGGTGGTCATCTAAGATTATATTCACCTACAACTCATTCAGTGTTACATTGATTACATTTGTTGCTAATTTTTATCCAACACATTTGTTGCTAATTGTGTCCAGTAATTGGTCACACGTACATGTTACATTGGATCACCCTAGCGCTTCCTTTTTACTTGATATTACCCTCTTTCTATTTGTTAAATAGTTAGTACGGAAGCAGCTACATTATTTCCTGGTGCGCTATTGTTATTTTTCATTCTTTCTGCTAAGAGAGGTTACATAGCAGTCTGTGCACAGGGTACACAGTGACATAGGTGTGAGTGGTGTATGAATAGGAGAGGTTACATAGCAGTCTGTGCATAGGGCACACGGTGACATTGGTGTGAGTGGTGGGTGAATAGGAGAGGTTACATAGCAGTCTGTGCACAGGGCACACAGTGACATTGGTGTGAATGGTGAGTGAATAGGATAGGTTACATAGCAGTCTGTGCACAGGGCACACAGTGACATTGGTGTGAGTGGTGGGTGAATAGGAGAGTTTACTTAGCAGTCTGTGCACAGGGCACACAGTGACATTGGTGTGAATGGTGGGTGAATAGGAGAGGTTACATAGCAGTTTGTGCACAGGGCACACAGTGACATTGGTGTGAGTGGTGGGTGAATAGGAGAGGTTACATAGCAGTCTGTGCACAGGGCACACAGTGACATTGGTGTGAGTGGTGGGTGAATAGTAGAGGTTACATAGCAGTCTGTGCACAGGGCACACAGTGACATTGGTATGAATGGTGGGTGAATAGCACAGGTTACATAGCAGTATGTGCACAGGGCACACAGTGACATTGGTGTGAGTGGTGGTTGAATAGGAGAGGTTACATAGCAGTCTGTGCACAGGGCACACAGTGACATTGGTGTGAGAGGTGGGTGAATAGGAGGTTACATAGCAGTCTGTGCACAGAGCACACAATTACATTGGTGTGAGTGGTGGGTGAATAGGAGAGGTTACATAGCAGTCTGTACACAGGGCACACAGTGACAATGGTGTGAGTGGTGGGTGAATAGGAGAGGTTACATAGCAGTCTGTACACAGGGCACACAGAGACATAGGTGTGAGAGGTGGGTGAATAGGAGACGTTACAAAGCAGTCTGTGCACAGGGCACACAGTGACATAGGTGTGAGTGGTGGGTGAACAGAAGAGGTTACATCAAGTAAAAAGGAAGCGCTTAGGTGATCCAATGTAACATGTACGTGTGACCAATTATTTTTTATTATTTATATTTTCTATTCATTTTGATTTCATTATTTGGTGGTCATCTAAGATTATATTCACCTACAACTCATTCAGTGTTACATTGATTACATTTGTTGCTAATTTTCATCCAACACATTTGTTGCTAATTGTGTCCAGTAATTGGTCACACGTACATGTTACATTGGATCACCCTAGCGCTTCCTTTTTACTTGATATTACCCTCTTTCTATTTGTTAAATAGTTAGTACGGAAGCAGCTACATTATTTCCAGGTGCGCTATTGTTATTTTTCATTCTTTCTGCTAGGAGAGGTTACATAGCAGTCTGTGCACAGGGTACACAGTGACATAGGTGTGAGTGGTGTATGAATAGGAGAGGTTACATAGCAGTCTGTACACAGGGCACACGGTGACATTGGTGTGAGTGGTGGGTGAATAGGAGAGGTTACATAGCAGTCTGTGCACAGGGCACACAGTGACATTGGTGTGAGTGGTGGGTGAATAGGAGAGGTTACATAGCAGTCTGTGCACAGGGCACACAGTGACATTGGTGTGAATGGTGAGTGAATAGGATAGGTTACATAGCAGTCTGTGCACAGGGCACACAGTGACATTGGTGTGAGTGGTGGGTGAATAGGAGAGTTTACATAGCAGTCTGTGCACAGGGCACACAGTGACATTGGTGTGAATGGTGGGTGAATAGGAGAGGTTACATAGCAGTCTGTGCACAGGGCACACAGTGACATTGGTGTGAGTGGTGGGTGAATAGGAGAGGTTACATAGCAGTCTGTGCACAGGGCACACAGTGACATTTGTGTGAGTGGTGGGTGAATAGGAGAGGTTACATAGCAGTCTGTGCACAGGGCACACAGTGACATTGGTATGAATGGTGGGTGAATAGCACAGGTTACATAGCAGTATGTGCACAGGGCACACAGTGACATTGGTGTGAGTGGTGGGTGAATAGGAGAGGTTACATAGCAGTCTGTGCACAGGGCACACAGTGACATTGGTGTGAGAGGTGGGTGAATAGGAGGTTACATAGCAGTCTGTGCACAGAGCACACAATGACATTGGTGTGAGTGGTGGGTGAATAGGAGAGGTTACATAGCAGTCTGTACACAGGGCACACAGTGACATTGGTGTGAGTGGTGGGTGAATAGGAGAGGTTACATAGCAGTCTGTACACAGGGCACACAGAGACATATGTGTGAGAGGTGGGTGAATAGGAGACGTTACAAAGCAGTCTGTGCACAGGGCACACAGTGACAAATAGGTGTGAGTGGTGGGTGAACAGAAGAAGTTACATCAAGTAAAAAGGAAGCGCTTAGGTGATCCAATGTAACATGTACGTGTGACCAATTATTTTTTATTATTTATATTTTCTATTCATTTTGATTTCATTATTTGGTGGTCATCTAAGATTATATTCACCTACAACACATTCAGTGTTACATTGATTACATTTGTTGCTAATTTTCATCCAACACATTTGTTGCTAATTGTGTCCAGTAATTGGTCACACGTACATGTTACATTGGATCACCCTAGCGCTTCCTTTTTACTTGATATTACCCTCTTTCTATTTGCTAAATAGTTAGTACGGAAGCAGCTACATTATTTCCAGGTGCGCTATTGTTATTTTTCATTCTTTCTGCTAGGAGAGGTTACATAGCAGTCTGTGCACAGGGTACACAGTGACATAGGTGTGAGTGGTGTATGAATAGGAGAGGTTACATAGCAGTCTGTGCACAGGGCACACAGTGACATTGGTGTGAGTGGTGAGTGAATAGGAGAGGTTACATAGCAGTCTGTGCACAGGGCACACAGTGACATTGGTGTGAATGGTGGGTGAATAGGATAGGTTACATAGCAGTCTGTGCACAGGGCACACAGTGACATTGGTGTGAGTGGTGGGTGAATTGGAGAGGCTACATAGCAGTCTGTGCACAGGGCACACAGTGACATTGGTGTGAATGGTGGGTGAATAGGAGAGGTTACATAGCAGTCTGTGCACAGGGCACACAGTGACATTGGTGTGAGTGGTGGGTGAATAGGAGAGGTTACATAGCAGTCTGTGCACAGGGCACACAGTGACATTGGTGTGAGTGGTGGGTGAATAGGAGAGGTTACATTGCAGTCTGTACAAAGGGCACACAGAGACATATGTGTGAGAGGTGGGTGAATAGGAGACGTTACAAAGCAGTCTGTGCACAGGGCACACAGTGACAAATAGGTGTGAGTGGTGGGTGAACAGAAGAAGTTACATCAAGTAAAAAGGAAGCGCTTAGGTGATCCAATGTAACATGTACGTGTGACCAATTATTTTTTATTATTTATATTTTCTATTCATTTTGATTTCATTATTTGGTGGTCATCTAAGATTATATTCACCTACAACACATTCAGTGTTACATTGATTACATTTGTTGCTAATTTTCATCCAACACATTTGTTGCTAATTGTGTCCAGTAATTGGTCACACGTACATGTTACATTGGATCACCCTAGCGCTTCCTTTTTACTTGATATTACCCTCTTTCTATTTGCTAAATAGTTAGTACGGAAGCAGCTACATTATTTCCAGGTGCGCTATTGTTATTTTTCATTCTTTCTGCTAGGAGAGGTTACATAGCAGTCTGTGCACAGGGTACACAGTGACATAGGTGTGAGTGGTGTATGAATAGGAGAGGTTACATAGCAGTCTGTGCACAGGGCACACAGTGACATTGGTGTGAGTGGTGAGTGAATAGGAGAGGTTACATAGCAGTCTGTGCACAGGGCACACAGTGACATTGGTGTGAATGGTGGGTGAATAGGATAGGTTACATAGCAGTCTGTGCACAGGGCACACAGTGACATTGGTGTGAGTGGTGGGTGAATTGGAGAGGCTACATAGCAGTCTGTGCACAGGGCACACAGTGACATTGGTGTGAATGGTGGGTGAATAGGAGAGGTTACATAGCAGTCTGTGCACAGGGCACACAGTGACATTGGTTTGAGTGGTGGGTGAATAGGAGAGGTTACATAGCAGTCTGTGCACAGGGCACACAGTGACATTGGTGTGAGTGGTGGGTGAATAGGAGAGGTTACATTGCAGTCTGTACAAAGGGCACACAGAGACATATGTGTGAGAGGTGGGTGAATAGGAGATGTTACAAAGCAGTCTGTGCACAGGGCACACAGTGACATAGGTGTGAGTGGTGGGTGAACAGAAGAAGTTACATCAAGTAAAAAGGAAGCGCTTAGGTGATCCAATGTAACATGTACGTGTGACCAATTATTTTTTATTATTTATATTTTCTATTCATTTTGATTTCATTATTTGGTGGTCATCTAAGATTATATTCACCTACAACTCATTCAGTGTTACATTGATTACATTTGTTGCTAATTTTCATCCAACACATTTGTTGCTAATTGTGTCCAGTAATTGGTCACACGTACATGTTACATTGGATCACCCTAGCGCTTCCTTTTTACTTGATATTACACTCTTTCTATTTGCTAAATAGTTAGTACGGAAGCAGCTACATTATTTCCAGGTGCGCTATTGTTATTTTTCATTCTTTCTGCTAGGAGAGGTTACATAGCAGTCTGTGCACAGGGTACACAGTGACATAGGTGTGAGTGGTGTATGAATAGGAGAGGTTACATAGCAGTCTGTGCACAGGGCACACAGTGACATTGGTGTGAGTGGTGCGTGAATAGGAGAGGTTACATAGCAGTCTGTGCACAGGGCACACGGTGACATTGGTGTGAGTGGTGAGTGAATAGGAGAGGTTACATAGCAGTCTGTGCACAGGGCACACAGTGACATTGGTGTGAATGGTGGGTGAATAGGATAGGTTACATAGCAGTCTGTGCACAGAGCACACAGTGACATTGGTGTGAGTGGTGGGTGAATTGGAGAGGTTACATAGCAGTCTGTGCACAGGGCACACAGTGACATTGGTGTGAATGGTGGGTGAATAGGAGAGGTTACATAGCAGTCTGTGCACAGGGCACACAGTGACATTGGTGTGAGTGGTGGGTGAATAGGAGAGGTTACATAGCAGTCTGTGCACAGCGCACACAGTGACATTGATGTGAGTGGTGGGTGAATAGGAGAGGTTACATAGCAGTCTGTGCACAGGGCACACAGTGACATTGGTGTGAATGGTGGGTGAATAGCACAGGTTACATAGCAGTATGTGCACAGGGCACACAGTGACTTTGGTGTGAGTGGTGGGTGAATAGGAGAGGTTACATAGCAGTCTGTGCACAGGGCACACAGTGACATTGGTGTGAATGGTGGGTGAATAGCACAGGTTACATAGCAGTCTGTGCACAGGGCACACAGTGACATTGGTGTGAGTGGTGGGTGAATAGGAGAGGTTACATAGCAGTCTATGAACAGGGCACACAGTGACATTGGTGTGAGAGGTGGGTGAATAGGAGGTTACATAGCAGTCTGTGCACAGAGCACACAATGACATTGGTGTGAGTGGTGGGTGAATAGGAGAGGTTACATAGCAGTCTGTGCACAGGGCACACAGTGACATTGGTGTGAGTGGTGCGTGCATAGGAGAGGTTACATAGCAGTCTGTGCACAGGGCACACGGTGACATTGGTGTGAGTGGTGCGTGAATAGGAGAGGTTACATAGCAGTCTGTGCACAGGGCACATGGTGACATTGGTGTGAGTGGTGGGTGAATAGGAGAGGTTACATAGCAGTCTGTGCACAGGGCACACAGTGACATTGGTGTGAATGGTGTGTGAATAGGATAGGTTACATAGCAGTCTGTGCACAGGGCACACAGTGACATTGGTGTGAGTGGTGGGTGAATAGGAGAGGTTACATAGCAGTCTGTGCACAGGGCACACAGTGACATTGGTGTAAATGGTGGGTGAATAGGAGAGGTTACATAGCAGTCTGTGCACAGGGCACACAGTGACATTGGTGTGAGTGGTGGGTGAATAGGAGAGGTTACATAGCAGTCTGTGCACAGGGCACACAGTGACATTGGTGTGAGTGGTGGGTGAATAGGAGAGGTTACATAGCAGTCTGTGCACAGGGCACACAGTGACATTGGTGTGAATGGTGGGTGAATAGCACAGGTTACATAGCAGTATGTGCACAGGGCACACAGTGACATTGGTGTGAGTGGTGGGTGAATAGGAGAGGTTACATAGCAGTCTGTGCACAGGGCACACAGTGACATTGGTGTGAATGGTGGGTGAATAGCACAGGTTACATAGCAGTCTGTGCACAGGGCACACAGTGACATAGGTGTGAGAGGTGGGTGAATAGGAGAGGCTACATAGCAGTCTGTGCACAGGGCACACACTGACATTGGTGTGAGTGGTGGGTGAATATGAGAGGTTACATAGCAGTCTGTGCACAGGGCACACAGTGACATTGGTGTGAGAGGTGGGTGAATAGGAGAGGTTACATAGCAGTCTGTGCACAGGGTACACAGTGACATAGGTGTGAGTGGTGTATGAATAGGACAGGTTACATAGCAGTATGTGCACAGGGCACACAGTGACATTGATGTGAGTGGTGTATGAATAGAAGAGGTTACATAGCAGTCTGTGCACAGGGTACACAGTGACATTGGTGTGTGGTGGGTGAATAGGAGAGGTTACATAGCAGTATGTACACAGGGCACACAGTGACATTGGTGTGAGTGGTGGGTGAATAGGAGAGGCTACATAGCAGTCTGTGCACAGAGCACACAGTGACATTGGTGTGAGTGGTGGGTGAATTGGAGAGGTTACATGGCAGTCTGTGCACAGGGCATACAGTGACCTAAATGTGAGAGCTGGGTGAATATGATAGGTTACATAGCAGTCTGTGCATAGGGCACACAGTGACATTGGAGTGAAAGGTGGGTGAATAGGAGAGGTTACATAGCAGTCTTTGCACAGGGCACACAGTGACATTGGTGTGAGTGCTGCGTGAATAGGAGAGGTTACATAGCAGTCTGTGCACAGGGCACACAGTGACTTAGGTGTGAGTGGTGGATGAATAGGAGAGGTTACATAGCAGTCTTTGCACAGGGCACACAGTGACATTGGTGTGAGTGGTGGGTGAATAGGAGAGGTTATATAGCAGTCTGTGCACAGGGCACACAGTGACATTGGTGTGAGTGGTGGTTGAATAGGATAGGCTACATAACAGTCTGTGCACAGGGCACACAGTGACTTTGGTGTGAGTGGTGGGTGAATAGGAGAGGTTACATAGCTGTCTGTGCACAGGGCACACAGTGACATTGGTGTGAGAGGTGGGTGAATAGGATAGGCTACATAGCAGTCTGTACACAGGGCACACAGTGACATTGGTGTGAATGGGGGTGAATAGTAAAGGTTACATAGCAGTCTGTACACAGGGCACACAGAGACATAGGTGTGAGTGGTGGGTGAATAGGAGAGGTTACATAGCAGTCTGTGCACAGGGCACACACTGATATTGGTGAGAGTGTTGAGTGAATAGGAGAGGATACATAGCAGTCTGTGCACAGGGCACACAGTGACATTGATGTGAGTGGTGGGTGAATAGGAGAGGTTACATAGGAGTCTGTGTACAAGGCACAGTGACATTGGTGTGAGAGTTGGGTGAATAGGAGAGGTTACATAGCAGTCTGTGCACAGGGCACACAGTGACATTGGTGTGAGTGGTGAGTGAATAGGAGAGGTTACATAGCAGTCTGTGCACAGGGCACACAGTGACATTGGTGTGAGAGGTGGGTGAATAGGAGAGGCTACATAGCAGTCTGTGCACAGGGCACACAGTGATATTGGTGTGAGAGGTGGGTGAATAGGAGAGGTTACATAGCAGTCAATGCACAGGGCACACAGTGACATTGGTGTGAGTGGTGGGTGAATAGGATAGGCTACATAGCAGTCTGTGCACAGGGCACTCAGTGACATTGGTGTGAGTGGTGGGTGAATAGGAGAGGCTACATAGCAGTCTGTGCACAGGGCACACAGTGATATTGGAGTGAGAGGTGGGTGAATAGGTTAGGTTACATAGCAGTCTGTGCACAGGGCACACAGTGACATTGGTGTGAGTGGTGGGTGAATAGGATAGGCTACATAGCAGTCTGTGCACAGGGCACAGAGTGACATAGGTGTGAGAGGTGGGTGAATAGGAGAGGCTACATAGCAGTCTGTGCACAGGGCACACAGTGATATTGGTGTGAGAGGTGGGTGAATAGGAGAGGTTACATAGCAGTCAGTGCACAGGACACACAGTGACATTGGTGTGAGAGGTGGGTGAATAGGAGAGGCTACATAGCAGTCTGTGCACAGGGCACACAGTGACATTGGTGTGAGTGGTGGGTGAATAGGATAGGCTACATAGCAGTCTGTGCACAGGACACACAGTGACATAGGTGTGAGAGGTGGGTGAATAGGAGAGGCTACATAGCAGTCTGTGCACAGAGCACACAGTGATATTGGTGTGAGAGGTGGGTGAATAGGAGAGGTTACATAGCAGTCTGTGCACAGGGCACACAGTGACATTGGTGTGAATGGTGGGTGAATAGCACAGGTTACATAGCAGTCTGTGCACAGGGCACACAGTGACATTGGTGTGTGGTGGGTGAATAGGAGAGGTTACATAGCAGTCTGTGCACAGGGCACACAGTGACATTGGTGTGAGAGGTGGGTGAATAGGAGGTTACATAGCAGTCTGTGCACAGAGCACACAATGACATTGGTGTGAGTGGTGGGTGAATAGGAGAGGTTACATAGCAGTCTGTGCACAGGGCACACAGTGACATTGGTGTGAGTGGTGGGTGAATAGGATAGGCTACATAGCAGTCTGTGCACAGGGCACACAGTGACATAGGTGTGAGAGGTCGGTGAATAGGAGAGGCTACATAGCAGTCTGTGCACAGGGCACACACTGACATTGGTGTGAGTGGTGGGTGAATATGAGAGGTTACATAGCAGTCTGTGCACAGGGCACACAGTGACATTGGTGTGAGAGGTGGGTGAATAGGAGAGGTTACATAGCAGTCTGTGCACAGGGTACACAGTGACATAGGTGTGAGTGGTTTATGAATAGGACAGGTTACATAGCAGTATGTGCACAGGGCACACAGTGACATTGGTGTGAGTGGTGTATGAATAGAAGAGGTTACATAGCAGTCTGTGCACAGGGTACACAGTGACATTGGTGTGTGGTGGGTGAATAGGAGAGGTTACATAGCAGTATGTACACAGGGCACACAGTGACATTGGTGTGAGTGGTGGGTGAATAGGAGAGGCTACATAGCAGTCTGTGCACAGAGCACACAGTGACATTGGTGTGAGTGGTGGGTGAATTGGAGAGGTTACATGGCAGTCTGTGCACAGGGCATACAGTGACCTAAATGTGAGAGCTGGGTGAATATGATAGGTTACATAGCAGTCTGTGCACAGGGCACACAGTGACATTGGAGTGAAAGGTGGGTGATTAGGAGAGGTTACATAGCAGTCTTTGCACAGGGCACACAGTGACATTGGTGTGAGTGCTGCGTGAATAGGAGAGGTTACATAGCAGTCTGTGCACAGGGCACACAGTGACTTAGGTGTGAGTGGTGGGTGAATAGGAGAGGTTACATAGCAGTCTTTGCACAGGGCACACAGTGACATTGGTGTGAGTGGTGGGTGAATAGGAGAGGTTATATAGCAGTCTGTGCACAGGGCACACAGTGACATTGGTGTGAGTGGTGGTTGAATAGGATAGGCTACATAACAGTCTGTGCACAGGGCACACAGTGACTTTGGTGTGAGTGGTGGGTGAATAGGAGAGGTTACATAGCTGTCTGTGCACAGGGCACACAGTGACATTGGTGTGAGAGGTGGGTGAATAGGATAGGCTACATAGCAGTCTGTACACAGGGCACACAGTGACATTGGTGTGAATGGGGGTGAATAGTAAAGGTTACATAGCAGTCTGTACACAGGGCACACAGAGACATAGGTGTGAGTGGTGGGTGAATATGAGAGGTTACATAGCAGTCTGTGCACAGGGCACACACTGATATTGGTGAGAGTGGTGAGTGAATAGGAGAGGATACATAGCAGTCTGTGCACAGGGCACACAGTGACATTGATGTGAGTGGTGGGTGAATAGGAGAGGTTACATAGGAGTCTGTGTACAAGGCACAGTGACATTGGTGTGAGAGTTGGGTGAATAGGAGAGGTTACATAGCAGTCTGTGCACAGGGCACACAGTGACATTGGTGTGAGTGGTGAGTGAATAGGAGAGGTTACATAGCAGTCTGTGCACAGGGCACACAGTGACATTGGTGTGAGTGGTCGGTGAATAGGAGAGGTTACATAGCAGTCTGTGCACAGGGCACACAGTGACATTGGTGTGAGAGGTGGGTGAATAGGATAGGCTACGTAGCAGTCTGTGCACAGGGCACACAGTGACATAGGTGTGAGAGGTGGGTGAATAGGAGAGGCTACATAGCAGTCTGTGCACAGGGCACACAGTGATATTGGTGTGAGAGGTGGGTGAATAGGAGAGGTTACATAGCAGTCAGTGCACAGGGCACACAGTGACATTGGTGTGAGTGGTGGGTGAATAGGATAGGCTACATAGCAGTCTGTGCACAGGGCACACAGTGACATTGGTGTGAGTGGTGGGTGAATAGGAGAGGCTACATAGCAGTCTGTGCACAGGGCACACAGTGATATTGGTGTGAGAGGTGGGTGAATAGGTTAGGTTACATAGCAGTCTGTGCACAGGGCACACAGTGACATTGGTGTGAGTGGTGGGTGAATAGGATAGGCTACATAGCAGTCTGTGCACAGGGCACACAGTGACATAGGTGTGAGAGGTGGGTGAATAGGAGAGGCTACATAGCAGTCTGTGCACAGGGCACACAGTGATATTGGTGTGAGAGGTGGGTGAATAGGAGAGGTTACATAGCAGTCAGTGCACAGGACACACAGTGACATTGGTGTGAGAGGTGGGTGAATAGGAGAGGCTACATAGCAGTCTGTGCACAGGGCACACAGTGACATTGTTGTGAGTGGTGGGTGAATAGGATAGGCTACATAGCAGTCTGTGCACAGGACACACAGTGACATAGGTGTGAGAGGTGGGTGAATAGGAGAGGCTACATAGCAGTCTGTGCACAGAGCACACAGTGATATTGGTGTGAGAGGTGGGTGAATAGGAGAGGTTACATAGCAGTCTGTGCACAGGGCACACAGTGACATTGGTGTGAGCGGTGGGTGAATAGGAGAGGTTACACAGCAATTTGTGCACAGGGCACACAGTGACATTGGTGTGAGCGGTGGGTGACAGTGCTGCTGCCATGGCCAAAAGTTTTGAAAGTTACACAAGTATTGGTTTTCACAAAGTCTTCTGCATCAGTTTTTATGATGGCAATTTGCCTATACTCCAGAATATCATGAAGAGTGATTAGATGAATTGCAATTAACTGCAAAGTCCCTCTTTGCTATGACTATGAACTTAGGGCCTGATTCAGACCTGGACGCTATTTGCGGACGGTCGTTCCAAGGTGCCGGTTAATTAAATTGAGCGCTCGCTCTTTTCGGTTTGTTGACGCCTCTATGTCTGAGCGAGCGAATTAAAAAAGCGCTCTCTATTTTGTAAAGACGCCCCCTTGCCGTTCGCAACACACGTCATCTCCGGTATTTATTAGATTAATCGGGTACATCGAAAGGCATCTGAACTGCTCGCAGTGCTTGTGGTAGGATTTACTTCCCACTATCACTGCGAGCAGTTCAGGCTAAAAGACAACTAAGTGACGTGGTCGATGACGCTCCTTTACTAATTATGCACTCCCATTAAACACCCTTTTTACCGTTTGGCACGCCTGCATTCGGATCTCCACTCCCCCGTTTTCAAGCACCTTCCCCTGTTACCACCCACAAACGGTACATTCTGTCAATCAAATTAGCAGCCCCTTGATGTTTTGCGAGTGCACGATTCCGACCGCAATGACTGGTTTGCACATGCGCATTACGACCCATATGCATGCGCAGTTGTGTGAACATCGCTCAGAGCGAACGAGCGGCCACTTACGAGCGGCTCTGAATCAGGCCCTTAATCTCAAAGACAACATTTACACTAAATTTCAGCCCTGCCACAAAATAACTAGCTGACATGTCAGTGATTGTCTCGTTAACACAGGTGAGAGTGTTGACGAGAACAAGGCTGGAGATCACTCTGTCATGTTGATTGAGTTAGAATAACAGACTGGGGGCGGGATGTATCAATGCTTACCGAAGCTGTCTAAGCTCTCGAATGGCAGTGCTGACTTCATCGGATTTCTTTACATAAAGTTAACGTGAAAAAAAAAATGGGAAAGAGCATAATTGAACTACCGCGATGCTGCATACACAGCTGGTGGGACAAGCGGCTGCACGTACATAACAAGGGAGGTGGAACTACTTTTCATGTTAACTTTATGTAAAGAAACCCGATGAAGTCAGCACCGCCATTCGAGAGCTTAGACCCCGTCGGTAAGCTTTGATACATCCCGCCCTGGAAGATTTTAAAGGAAGGTGGAGCTTGAAATCATTGTTCTTCCTCTGTTAACCATGGTTACCTGCAAGGAAACACGTGCAGTAATCATTGCTTTGAACAAAAAGAGTTTCACAGGCAAGGATATTCCTGCTAGTAAGATTGCACCAAAATCATCCATTTATCGGATCAAGAACTTCAAGGAGAGAGGTTCAATAGTTGTGAAGAAGGCTTCAGGGCGCCCAAGAATGTCCAGCAAGCACCAGGACCATCTCCTAAAGTTGATTCAGCTGCGGGATCGGGGCACCACCAGTGCAGAGCTTGCTCAGGAATGACAGCAGGCAGATGTGAGGGCATCTTCATGCACAGACTTTTGGAGGACGGCCTGGGGTCAAGAAGGTCAGCAAAGAAGCCACTTCTCTCAAGGAAAAACATCAGGGACAGACTGATATCCTGCAAAAGGTACATGGATTGGACTGTTGAGGACTGGGGTAAAGTTATTTTCTCTGATGAATCCCCTCTCAGATTGTTTAAGGCATCTTGAAAAATGCTTGTCCGGAGAAGGAAAGGTAAGCGCTACCATCAGTCCTGTGTCATGCCAACAATAAAGCATCCTGAGACCATTCATGTGTGGGGTTTACTTTCCACACCTGTCCAGCAACCTGTTACTTACATGCCACCCCTACCTGCCAACCTATCATTCACATGTCATGCTTTTCCAACAACCTGTCACTCACAAGTCATCCCTGTCCAACAACCTGTCACATACCACCCATGCCCACCAACCTGTCACTCACTTGTCATCCCTGCCCACTAACCTGTCACTTGCTGTACATGCCCCTCTGCCCATTAGCTTTACTCTACTGGTACTGTGGTACACTTCAGTGGCAAACGCAGGATTTCTAGAGGGGGGTTTCCAAATGCTTGATTTTAGAGTGAGTGTGGCCAGTCCATGAAGAGGGTATAATAAGTACTTATCCATCTTTAATATGTTACATACAAAGTGTATTGTGTGTCATAACTACAGCATATACAGGACCAGCGATCACAGTAACCCTTTATATGCATCATACAAAGTGTATTGTGTGTCATAATTCCAGCATAAGCCATTAAATGAGGCAGTAGGGCCATCCTACCTGAGCTGAATGTTTTTATTTTAGATGCAAACACCATTCCAGAGCATGGGAGCAAGTCCGGGAGTCTGGGAGAGCAACAGAAGAACCTAGCACTGCCCTGGACATACTGTATATGTAAACATTGGGCTCTATAGCAGTGCGCCCCTAACAGTGCATGTTTTCCAAATCCCCTAATTGGTGCACAGGTTATTTATTTCTGACTGATACATGTTAAAAGATCCACAGGTGGTGCTATTTATTTCATTTATGATACTGAGAAGAACATGCAGCGCTAGTAACAATCTATTATATTACTATTTCTATTGTGGTCATGGTGTGGGCTGGGGAGGGGGGTTTCCAAGCAGATGGAAACCCCCCCTGCGTTTGCCTATGCACTTACATGGAGTACCTGAATACTGTCTCTCACCTCTTCACGGTGACTCTTCTTTGCTCCGGCTATGGCGTGGGTATGGCATCCATGACCAGCAGGGCCCCCGAATACTCGGGTGCTTAGCACAAAGTACCTGATGGAGGGAACACATGTGGACAACAGGTGCAGTGCAATAAGGAAAAGTTGGGTGCCAGACCATCTCATGATGCAAAACCAGGAAAACTTTATTTACACTCCACTATTTCCTCCAGCATAGTAAGTGTAACGGTTTCAAGCTCTACTTTGCAAACTTCCTCCAGCACAGTACTTGCAGCAGATGGTAAATGCTGTGTTTTACGCTTAATGGTTATAGATTGGTTACGTTCCACTCCAAACAAACACCTCCAGCGCAGACTTACACATATGACAGCAGTGAAATAGTAACACATACCCGGTGTTGCTGGGCTCAGTAGTTCTACGCTTGTCAGTCCAACAAATACTTCATATAGCATACAGGGGACTCCAGATTTGAAGTTCATCGCACTCGTCTCTATCCTCACGAGAGACTGCTAACGTGCGGCACATCCCATTACACAGGGACCCTCCTGCCATCACCCTACATACACCTTCTGCAGGCATACTAACGTCCTGTATATCCCAGGACTCTGCCTCTAGTACAAGTCCCACTATCCAGGGACCTTTCATCTGATGTGCTGGCAGCTTAATACATACTGTTAATCCTTTCACTGCTGGGTTTCTCTACTTCAGCACATGCTTACATAGGATTCTTCTATAGGACTCCCCTCTAGCCACGCTGCCATTTTTCACTGAGCCCTCCCTCACTATGGGGCACTTCTCCAGGGGCTATCAACCAAGGATCCAGCATTATGCATCACAGACACTCACCCTCTCATCACATGGGCTGTCTCTTCACAGGAGATCTCTCATCCTCCACTGTGGCACCAGGCAGCACTTCCCCTGAGATCCTCTGCAGTGACTTCCTCACTCAACAGGCGCTCTGCTTCCAGCTGCTACCTCTACAGCACTCCCCAATCCTCTTCTCAGAAGGGGTTCAATATCAGTGGGACTGCTTTATCCACAACTCCCTTGCAGGACTGTGGGGAGGGGTGTCTCCCCCCACTTGTCTGTACCAAGGGGCCAGTCTAAGACCCCTTATTGCCTAGGAGTTTCTTGCAGGGGGACCTTTACTGTATTACAGAGGCATTCCCCTGTACATATAACATGTGGTTCATGGCAGCCGCCATGCACCCTCCCCTGAACTTCAGAGAACTGCGGGACCTCCCTCCTCCCATACCGCAGCCCCAGCCTAAGATGGCCGCACTCCTTCTCCCCAAGGGCGCTTTTGCGCCTGCCGTGATGCTACGCCCCTTTTTGGCCCCACAAGGCCACGCCCCCTGTTGGTCCCATGAGGCCACGCCCCCTGTGCAGCCTGCTTCCTCCTGCCCTCCCAGTGATTGAAGGATGATGTCACCGGGAGACAGGGCTTAATCATGGCAGCACTAGGAGGCGGGGCTTAATTGCGGGGGTGGAGCTTAAGCACAGTTCTACCGGGTATTACATATGCCACCTTCTGTTTATCAGGGTACCCCACAATCAACTATTTTCACATCTGAATAGCTGCTCAAGATTTTCTGTGGCAGTTCCTGGGTCTGGCTTGGGGGGGCGCCTGAGAAAGGCCTTGCCCCCCCCCCCTTAATCCACCTGTGGCGATAGCACAATCAAGGCTGTGACAGCCTCAGCCAATAAGAATCACAGGTGACAGCTTCCATGACAGCCGCAGCTTCATCCCAATCTATAGGTCAAGTGTCCGAGGTCAAGCAGACGATCGCAATCGATGCTTTGGACACCCCTGATTTAGATTATACAGCAGCATGTAAGAGGGACAGCAGTGGCAGGGGGCTCATTTAAAAATAATAAAACAATACACCAAACTGGATAAAGGGTAGAGATTGAATGGTTTGTGGAAGATGTCTGCACCATTTATTTTGATTTATGATTAGGGTATACTGCTATACTGCAATATAAACCTCCACCTTATGAGGACCGAGCCATGGAGGCAAAAGACAAAACATAATATCAGTCCAAGTTCACCAGTCCTGACTTGTCCAATTGCTGTATACTATCAGCGAGACAGTCGCTTTGCGCAGTGCCGTGAGCTCTCTCTGCCAGAACTCGGAGAGTCTTTGTCAAAAATGTTTGAAAATTCAAGTTTGAAAATTAAGCAAAATGACTGTAGTAACATTGGACGTGCTTCGGATGTGGACGCAATACCGATATTTACGCACTTCAACGCTTATCGGCCACCTGCGTATGCTTCATGGTCACACTATGCAAGCGCGAAGACACCTTAGCGATGCCGTGAGGATTTGTTTGCGCAGTGATTGACATTCAGGGACCATTTGGGGGCAGTTAGGAAATCAGCAGAACTTGTGTCATTGTAACAGTAATGCATAACGTGTATAAGCGGCTTTACTGTACAAAGGGAATGGGTATGATATACCGCTGGCCGCATGGCCAGCAGTTCGATTCCCATCAGCGACAGCCCGACAGGAGCAGAGTGCGAAGCAGCGGAAGCCCGACGGCGCTGGAAATCTGGATAGGTAAGTATGTAGTAACCTAACCTAACCCCCCTAACCCTAACCCTCCTTAGGGGTGCCTAACCCTAACTTCCCCCCAAGTGCCTAACCCTAATCCCCCCTCTAAGTGCCTAACCCTAACCCTTCCCCGCAGCCTAAACCTAAGTCCCCCGGGGGGGGGTGCCTAACCCTAAGTCCCCCCGGGGGTGCCTAACCCTAACCTTCCCTCCCCCTAGCCTAACCCTAACCCTCCCGGGGGGGTGCCTAACTCTAAGTCCCCCCCGGGAGCCCTAAGCCTAACCCTCCCCCCCGCGGCTGTCCGCTCGTGGCACCCGGCATCACTACGATCGGGATGCCGGGCGCCGGTCTCCCGGCTTCGGGGAAATGCGGGCGTCTACATCTAGACGCCCGGCATTTCACCCATGCCGGGATAAGACAGTCGGGAAGCTGGCTGCCGGTATTTAGGCAGTCGGCTTCCCGATTGCTTCCCGTATAAAGTGTATAAGGAGCTTTATTGTGTGGTTTAACATGTATTGATATACAGATCTGTCCTCTTCCATAATTTGCCGCTTTGAGGGGAAATGTGTGCAGGCATCGCGCTGTGTGACTTGCCCGCTCATGTGTGCGCTACGGTACGTCAGTCCATGGCAGCATTCACACAATGCAATCCTATGGATCGCAGGTACGAACGCAGAGTGCGTACCCAGTTGCTGGCACGTGACTTGTGGTATACATGGCGCGATTTGCCGCAAAGATTCAAGAGGACACCTCTGTACTCATTTCTCAATTCAACCATTATTCATTGTATTTGGCACATACAGTACAAACTATACTCTTTGTAGCTAACAATCGGTTCTCACTAATGGAACATCGGAGTTATCGGATCCCTATGAGGCCGCGACACACTATGGCTGACACTTTATTGCCATGTGACTCCACCTTTCTACAGTACTGCAGATACCTCACAAAAAGCATCACCAATGTCTACAGCGAAGGGCGGTATTCAATTAGTTTCGCACCCGCAGAAAAGTTTTGCCTGCCTGACTTTCCGCCTACATTGCGTCTTTTGGACACGGAAACTTATCGTGCACGCCCCTACTATTCGCCCTATTCAATTCCAAACCATGCGAAAACAACAAGCCGCGAAGTCGAAACAGGCAGAAAGTGCTGTCAGAAATAGGGAAATCAGCCTGAACCCCCCAAAAAGATGCAGTAACATTGGGGATCAATGTAGATGTGCCCAAATAGCCCTAATAAACTATTTTGGGTACTTAAGTTGTTTCAATAGCTTCTTATTAGCGTCTTTGCATAAGTGGTGAAGAATGGCATTAAGCTGTATTTTTTGGTGAGAATAAGTATTCCTGTCAAGTTTGCGGTACTAGAAAATGGGCGCTAGTATATTTTTATGTCTCTAAAGTAGGGGTGTGCACCGGCCACTTTTCGTGTTTTGTGTTTTGGTTTTGGATCTGGATCTTTCTTCGTGTTTTGGATCTGGATTGGTTTTGCCAAAACCACCCTTCCGTGTTTTGGGTTCTGGGTTTTGTGTTTTGGATCTGTATTTTTTTGAAAAAAAGCATAAAAACAGCTAAAATCACAGAATTTGTAGGTTTTTCTGCTCCTATGCTATTATTAACCTCAATAACCTTAATTTCCACTCATTTCCAGTCTATTCTGAACACCTCACACCTCACAATAGTGTTTTTATGTCCAAAAGGTTGCACCGAGGTAGCTGGATGACTATGCTAAGCGACACGAGTGGGCGGCACAAACACGTGACCCATCTAGGAGTGACACTGCAGTGGCAGGCAGGATGGCAGTTAGAAAAACTAGGCCCCAAACTGTACATAATGCAAAGAAAAAAAGAGGTGCAAGATGGAATTGTCCTTGGGCCCTCCCACCCACCCTTATGTTGTATAAACAGGACATGCACACTTTAACAAATCAATCATTTCAGCGCCAGGGTCTGCCACACAACTGTGGCTGAAATGATTGGTTCGTTTGGGCCCCCACAAAACAAGCTGGCAATTAATGTGTCCCTGCACAAACTGGCTCTACGGAGGCAAGATGTCATCCTCATCCTCCTCATCCACCGATTCCTCACCCTCTTCAGTGTGTACATCCTCATCCTCACAAAGTATTAACTCGTCCCCACTTGAATCCACCACCACAGGTCCCTCTGTACCTTCTGGAGGCTGGTCTCCCTGGAAGAGCTGATAATTCATTTTGATGAACATCATCTTCTCCACATTCTGTGGAAGCAACCTCCTACGCCTTTCGCTGACAAGGTTCCCGGCTGCACTAAACACTCTTTCGGAGTACACACTGGAGGGGGGGCAACTCAGGTAAAATAGAGCCAGTTTGTACAGGGGCCTCCAAATTGCCTCTTTTTCCTGCCAGTACAGGTATGGACTGTCTGACATGCCTACTTGGATGCTGTCACCGATGTAATCCTCCACCATTCTGTCAATGGTGACAGTATCATATGCAGTGACAGTAGACATGTCAGAAATTGTTGCCAGGTCCTTCAGTCCGGACCAGATGTCCAAACTTGGTCCTGCCTGCCCTGCATCACCGCCAGCGGGTTGCTTAGGATACCTAAGTTTTTTCCTGGCAGCCCCAGTTGCGGGAGAAAATGAAGAAGGAGCCGTTGACGTGTCACGTTCCGCTTCAGCTGACAGTGTGTTCACCAGCAGGTCTTTGCACCTCTGCAGGCTTGTGTCGGCCGGAAAGAGAGACACCACATAGGCTTTAAACCTAGGATCGAGCACGGTGGCCAAAATGTAGTGGTCTGATTTCAACAGATTGACCACCCTGGAATCCTGGCAAAGCGAATGAAGGGCTTCATCCACAAGTCCCACATGCCGAGCGGAATCGCTCCGTCTTAGCTCCTCCTTCACTTTCTCCAGCTGCTTCTGCAAAAGCCTGATGAGGGGAATGACCTGACTCAAGCTGGCAGTGTCTGAACTGACTTCACGTGTGGCAAGTTCGAAGGGCTGAAGAACCTTGCACAACACGGAAATCATTCTCCACTGCGCTTGAGTCAGGTGCATACCCCCTCCTTTGCCTATGTCATAGGTGGATGTATAGGCTTGTATGGCCTTTTGCTGCTCCTCCATCCTCTGAAGCATATAGAGGGTTGAGTTCCACCGCGTCACAACCTCTTGCTTCAGGTGATGGCGGGGCAGGTTCAAGAGTGTTTGCTGGCGCTCCAGTCTTCGGCACGCAGTCGCTGAATGGCGAAAGTGGCCAGAAATTTTTCGGGCCACCCAAAGCGTCTCCTGCACGCCCCTGTCGCTTTTCAGAAAATTCTGCACCACCAAGTTTATTGTGTGAGCAAAACATGGGACGTGCTGGAATTTGCCCAGATGTAATGCCCGCACAATATTGGTGGCGTTGTCAGATATCACAAATCCCCAGGAGAGTCTAAGTGGGGTAAGCCACTGGGCGATGATTTCCCTCAGTTTCTCTAAGAGGTTGTCGGCGGTGTGCCTCTTACTGAAACCGGTGATACACAGCGTAGCCTGCCTTGTAACGAGCTGGCGTTTCTGAGATGCTGCTACTGGTGACGCTGCTGCTGTTGCTGCGTAAGGTGATACATCTACCCAGTGGGCTGTCACAGTCATATAGTCCTTAGTCTGCCCTGTTCCACTTGTCCACATGTCCGTGGTTAAGTGGACATTGTGTACAACGGCATTTTTCAGGACACTGAGGACACTTTTTCTGACGTTTCTGTACAGTCTCGGTATCGCCTGCCTAGTGAAGTGGAATCTAGACGGGATTTGGAACCGGGGACACACTACCTCCATCAATTGTCTAAATCCCACTGCACTAATGGCGGATACCGGACGCACGTCTAACACCAACATAGCAGTCAAGGCCTCAGTTATACGTTTTGCTTCAGGATGACTGCTGTCGTACTTCATCCTCCTCGCTAAGGACTGTTGGAGGGTCAATTGTTTAGTAAAAGTAGTGGTGTTCCTACTTCCTCTCTGGGATGATGAACGACTCCCAGCAGCAGCAGCAACAGCAGCAGCGGCAGCAGTAGGCGTAGCAATGCAGGATCCTCCGGAGGAATCCCGGATAGGAGAGTCAGTCATGCCAGTGATATGGCCTGCAGGACTACTTCCGATCCTGACTAAGGAGGAAATTGACGAGGAGGGAGTTGACGGTGTGGTTTGCAGGCGCTTGGATACAACAGGACAACGGGATTTAGGTGTCCCTGGACTGCTTACGGTCTGAGCCAAAGTTTCTGAACTTGACAGTAACTTTTTATGAACGCGCTGCAGGTGCCGTATAAGGGAGGATGTTCCTAGGTGGTTGACGTCCCTACCCCTACTTATTTCACCTTTACATATGGTACATATGGCAAGACAGTTGTTGTCCGGATTTGGATAGAAATATTGCCAGACCAAAGAGGTGGAATGTTTGGTCTTCTGCCCAGGCATGACCGTGATGGGCTTTTTCATCCCACGGACAACAACTGTCTCCCCCGGAGCCTGATTTAAACAAACCACATCACCATCAGAATCCTCCTCGCCAACTTCCTCCTCAGCGCCAGCTACACCAGTATCCTCATCCTGTTGTACTTCAACAGTGACATCTTCAATTTGCATATCAGCAAGTGGACTGTGGGTGCTCCTTTCAGCACTTGCAGGGGGCGTGCAAATGGTGGAAAGAGCCACCTCTTCCCGTCCAGTGCTGGGAAGGTCAGGCATCGCAACCACCACCACACTTGGACTCTCTTTGGGGATTTGTGATATCTTCTTAGAAAGCACAGTTCTTCGCTGTGCTTTTGCCAGCTTAACTCTTTTGATTTTTTTAGTGGGAGGAGTGCTTCCATCGTCATGTGAAGCTGAACCACTAGTCATGAACATACTAGGGATCGACCTTAGCCGTTCCTTGCCACTCCGTGTCGTAAATGGCATATTGGCAAGTTTACGTTTCTCTTCAGCTGATTTAAATGTCTTTTTCAAGGTCATTTTCCTGAACTTTGCCATTTGGGATTGTATGTGCCCTCTACTATGACATTGGGCATCGGCCTTGGCAGACGACGTTGATGGCATGTTATCGTCTATGTCATGACTAGTGGCAGCAGCTTCAGCACTAGGAGGAAGTGGTTCTTGATCTTTCTCTATTTTATTTTTATCGGAGAAAGTTTGGTCCTCCATTTATGTTATATCGATTTGATATATACGTGCGGCTAAACACAGAAAATAAATTTTTTTTTGGTTCGGACTGGAGTGTACTTTGTGGGTTACAGCACCCTTTAACGGTCAAGCCAGCCGGCCCTTTACTTATGACACAGGCGCACTCTTGGCACTACTTTGTTGATGCACGTGCGGCTACTGCGCACACAATTCACAAACACAGAAAATAATTTTTTTTTGGTTTGGACTGGAGTGTACTTTGGGGGTTACAGCACCCTTTAACGGTCAAGCCAGCCGGCCCTTTACTTATGACACAGGCGCACGCTTGGCACTACTTTGTTGATGCACGTGCGGCTACTGCGCACACAATTCACAAACACAGAAAATAATTTTTTTTTGGTTTGGACTGGAGTGTACTTTCGGGGGTTACAGCACCCTTAACGGTCAAGCCAGCCGGCCCTTTACTTATGACACAGGCGCACGCTTGGCACTACTTTGTTGATGCACGTGCGGCTACTGCGCACACAATTCACAAACACAGAAAATAATTTTTTTTTGGTTTGGACTGGAGTGTACTTTCGGGGGTTACAGCACCCTTTAACGGTCAAGCCAGCCGGCCCTTTACTTATGACACAGGCGCACGCTTGGCACTACTTTGTTGATGCACGTGCGGCTACTGCGCACACAATTCACAAACACAGAAAATAATTTTTTTTTAGGTTTGGACTGGAGTGTACTTTCGGGGGTTACAGCACCCTTAACGGTCAAGCCAGCCGGCCCTTTACTTATGACACAGGCGCACGCTTGGCACTACTTTGTTGATGCACGTGCGGCTACTGCGCACACAATTCACAAACACAGAAAATAATTTTTTTTTTGGTTTGGACTGGAGTGTACTTTCGGGGGTTACAGCACCCTTAACGGTCAAGCCAGCCGGCCCTTTACTTATGACACAGGCGCACGCTTGGCACTACTTTGTTGATGCACGTGCGGCTACTGCGCACACAATTCACAAACACAGAAAATAATTTTTTTTTTGGTTTGGACTGGAGTGTACTTTCGGGGGTTACAGCACCCTTAACGGTCAAGCCAGCCGGCCCTTTACTTATGACACAGGCGCACGCTTGGCACTACTTTGTTGATGCACGTGCGGCTACTGCGCACACAATTCACAAACACAGAAAATAATTTTTTTTTTGGTTTGGACTGGAGTGTACTTTCGGGGGTTACAGCACCCTTAACGGTCAAGCCAGCCGGCCCTTTACTTATGACACAGGCGCACGCTTGGCACTACTTTGTTGATGCACGTGCGGCTACTGCGCACACAATTCACAAACACAGAAAATATATTATTTTTTTAGCACTTGGGGGGAGCACCCCTGATGGACAGAGCACCCCCTGGACAACACTACAGCACCCCTTTAGGACTGGGACACTGCACAGGACTTTGGAGTGGACACAGCCCCTATGGAGAACTGACTGCACAACACAGTCCAGCCAGCCCCTATGGACTTTGAAGTAGTGGACACAGCCCCTATTAACAACAGCAGCACAGCACAACACAGCCAGCCCCTATGGACTTTGAAGTAGTGGACAACAGCAGCACTACACTACACTACACTACACAGCACTAACTCCCACCCTCCCTCTTCACTGTCCACAGCCGAGTGAGAAAATGGCGCCGACGCGGGTACCTTATATAGGATCCAAAACCCGCGAGACTCGGAAGGCGGGATGATGACGTTTTGCCTCGATGTCAGATCCGAGTCAGGCGGGAAAAGTCGAGCCTGACTCGGATCGGACTCGGATCGGGGGGGCTCGGGGGGGTTCGGATTTCAGAAATCCGAACCCGCTCACCCCTACTCTAAAGTGAAGTTATAAAAAATGTGAAAAACGTCCTGTTACATGCACCTGCAATCAAAAAAACGCATGACCCATCCTTGCAGAGCCCCAAAAAGTCTATTTCGCTAGTTTTCAGTGGCAAACGCAGAATTTCTAGAGGGGGGTTTCCAAATGCCTGAGTGAGTGTGGCCAGTCCATGAAGAGGGCATAATTACCACTTATCCAGCTTTAATATACATCATACAAAGTATATTGTGTGTCATACTGTAATTCCAGCATATACAGGACCAGAAATCACAGAAGCCATTATATGCGGCAGTAGGACCAACCTGCCTGAGCTGAATGTTTTTATTTTAGGTGTGGGCACCATTCCAGGGCATGGGAGCAAGTCTGGGAGAGCAGCAGAAGAACCTAGCACTGCCCTGGACATATATGTACATATTGGGCCCTATAGCAGTGCATTCCTAACAGTGCATGTTTTCCATATCTCCTACATGGTGCACAGGTTATTTATTACTGACTGATACATGCTAAAATATCCACAGGTGGTGCTAATTATTTAATTTGTGATACTGTGAAGAACATGTAGCGCTAGTAAAATTCTATTACATTACTATTTATATGGCGTGGGCTTGGGAGGGGGGTTTCCAGGCAGATGGCAACCCCCCTGCGTTTGCCTATGCCTTTTTGGGGTGTTAACTTTTTTCTGAATTTTTTTTTACACAGTTATCCTTTGGGGGGCTGTCCCAAGGGTTCTGAGTGGTTTCCCCAACTTTGCACCCCAAAATAAAAATGTTGCACTTCTATTCTCCTGCTATTCAGAGGAGAATATTTTTCACCTATTACATTGCATTGACTTTCCACATTCGCGAAAAGCGGTTGGAATTGAATACGGAGATAAGTTTCCGCCACGCGAAAAAGCTGCCATCGGCGGTACTATTCCGCAGATCTCGGCTTTTCGCTTCTAATACGGCCCTATATTTGTTAACTGTCAGCTTAAAAAGATGTATTAAACTCCTAATAGGATACCCTCTTCTTCTTTATACTTCGCCTGGGAATACTTTCTTTTTGAACACGAATGTACTTCTTTTTCATATAATGAAGGTGATCTATTTTATTAATAAATATTAAAAGTTAAGTTTTAAGATTATCAGCTCCATAAAAAGATTTTTAAAAATCTTCTTTTTTCTTCTTCAAGTGTCCTAAAAATAGTCTTTTTTACCTCTTTCTTTGTGTATAACCTATAATTATATATATATAATATAGATGACACAGATATACTGATCAGTCACACATAGCATGGTCCATACAAGATAACATCTACATAGTAGTACTAAATTGAGCTACTTTTTGGGTTTTTTTTAAATCGTTTATTAGATTTATAGAAATAAACAACAAAACAGTATGGCATCTCAATAGATATAAAATCTAGTGAAAGACATTAAGCCATACAGAAAAGAAAAATAATATAGATATAGAGAAACCATATAGCAACATATTCAGCAATAGAAAAAAAATCACATTGAAATAAAAAAATAAACACAATAGGTGACATAATAAAGATTCATCAACAATATAAAAGTTGAAAGGGACAGCGTCATAACTATCAATGGAAATACTGAAAATGAATTTGATAAAAAAAAGAAAGTAAAACAGTAGGATATTTCAGGAAAAAGGAAGAGGGAGAAGATGGGGGAGGAAAGAAGGGAGTAAAAGCGAGCCGGGAGGACACACAGAAAAGTAAATAGGAGTGAAATTATAGACCACAGTTCACATGAGACCGGGAAGGGTAACCGTTTGAGAGGAGTACCAGGGAGACCAAATTGAATGAAACTTTTCCACTGTATTATTCAAAAGACTAATAGGGGTATTCAATATGGGTGCGATAACATCGTTTTTTCCGTTAATATCGCACTTTTTAACTTTTTTGCGTTAATATCACTGGTTTTAGTTTTACACCGTATTCAATTTCGAAGACTTATCGCAGTTTTGAAAAGTCTTTGATAAAAAACGGTGATAACTTTTCACCATTGAATAGGCGTCGAAAAAAAGTGTAGAATTTGGGTTTAGGGGTGCAGGCTTAAAAAAAATAGCCTGCACCCCTGAGATTGACATTTAAAAAAGAACTGTGTCAAAAAAAAGTTTTAAAAAAAAATAGGGACACCTCAAAAAATTAATTTAAAAATTGGGTGCAAAAAAAAAATGGGAAAAAATTGTTTAAGAATAGGAAAATAGGTTCAGGGCTATTCTGCATGTATGCGGCAGGTGTTTTCTAGAATAGAATTACAGCGGCAGGTGCACAAATGCAGAATTTTTAAAAAACTGACTTTAGGGACTTAAAAATATGCTAGTACCCATTTTCATGTACCCCAAATTTGATGGGACCACTTAAAAAAACTGAAAAAATAACCTAAGTGCTCTTCTGCATCACTTCTTCAATGTCGGAAAAAAAACACCTGCTGCGGCTATTTAAATCCCCGACTTTCAATTAAAGGCTAAAACGGGGGTACCCATAGTGTTCCCCCATGTTTTTACAACTTTAGGGGGGTCTTACAATTATTTTAAGGGAAAATTCGTAACTTTACGCAAAGCCAACTTCGGAGTTTCCCATTTTCGTTAATTTTATTTTGAATACAGGGATAAGCGGGAGCGCACACCATACCTTTACACAGGGAAGTTAACCTTTCATATTGAATACCCCTCTAAGAGGTAAACTCACGAAGAACCGAGTCTGGTTGAGTTTGCTTTTTTTTAACTCGATTAGCTTTGCCAAAACTCGGGTGATTTGAGGCTTCTGAAACTCTCAAATTTACCAAGAGTTTAGCTGTGAGTGAGATGTCCGATGGTGAAGCAGAACGAAATATCTCCCCCGAGTAGCACGTTTTGCAGTATATTACTCACCCGAGATTGCAGTGTCTTCTCTCTGCAAAACTCTCCCGAGCAAGCAGCCTGCACATACAGTATCAGTGAGATATGTGAAGGCTGCTTGTGTTCTAGGCTGTTAAAAAAGGGGTTAAATGCTAGAAAAAAAATTACATAGGGTCCCCCCCCCTAAACATTAACCAGCCCCGGACTTGCCAGCCAGTCCTGGTTCTTAAGATTTTGAAGAACAAAATAAGTAGGGTTCCACCGTAATTTAGAAACCAACACCAGGCTGCACGGTTTACTTATAGGGGGAAAAAATAGCGTAGGGGTCCCCCTATACTTAAAACCAGCACAAGACCCAAAATGACCGGGGTGTAATGCCACAGCCCAGAGACCCTATTACCATGTCTCCAGGGCCAAAGCATTCTCACCCCAAGTCACAGTTCAAGCCGGGGATCTCAGGGGAAGTGGGGATCCCCCCAAGAAGGGGTCCCCCCCCCCCGAAACTCCAGGCTTGGTCTGAAGCCCGGGGCTCTTCCCCGCACCCCAGGGCTGTGGGGGAATGGGTATGAAATACCGCCGGCCGCGCGGCCGGCGGTTCGATTCCTGCCAGCGGCAGGCCGACATCAGCAGAGTTCCGAGCAGCGGAAGCCCGACAGCGCTGGAAATCCCGATCGTGGATAGGTGAGTATCTACTAACCTAACCTAACCCCCCTAACCCTAACCCTCCTTAGGGGTGCCTAACCCTAACTTCCCCCCAAGTGCCTAACCCCCCTCTAAGTGCCTAACCCTAACCACCTCCTTCCCCGCTGCCTAAACCTAAGTCCCCCCCGGGGGTGCCTAACCTTAACCCTCCCTCCCCCTAGCCTAACCCTAAGCCTCCCGGGGGGTGCCTAACCCTAAGTCCCCCCTGGGAGCCCTAAACCTAACCCCCCCCCCCGCGGCTGTCCGCTCGCGGCGCCCGGCATCACTACGATCGGGATGCCGGGCGCCGGTCTCCTGGCGTCGGGGAAATGCGGGCGTCTACATCTAGACGCCCGGCATTTCACCCTTGCCGGGATATGACAGTCGGGAAGCCGGCTGCCGGTATTTAGCTTCCCGCTGTGGGTACGGGGGTAATAAAGTTATACATATAAGTAAACTATTGTATTTTACAGTGGGACTACAGGTGCCAGCATGCCTGCCCTTTGGCACTTGTGGAACTATAACTGCCATCAGGCGGCCGGCACCCATACCCCCACTGTAAAATAAATGGTTAAATAAAGACACGACACACACACCATGCCTAGTAAAACTTTATTCATACACCTACCCACTCACATATACTTACCTGCTTCCAGATGTTCCTGTCCCCTTCTCCAAGTAGAATCCACGGCAGGAGCTGAAAAAAAGATCCTATACTCACCTAGATCCTGGTGCTGGTCTCCGCGTAGCATCCAGGGTCTTGTTAAAACAATAAAATGACTTGCCCAAACCAGGACGGACATGTGTACGTATATGAAGTCAGCTGTAATTTCTCATGGGCCGCGAGCCAATCAGTGGCAGCTTTACATGTAGCAGCCGCTCATTGGCTGGTTCCACGTGGGTCCCAGCCAATGAGCGGGTTGTTTTGCCCTGAGGAAGCCGGATATCCAGCGAAATATGTATCGGCTTTAGCGTTTTCTGACCACTGAATCACGGTGCAGATGGTCCATATACACAGTGAACCAGTATGCACCAACGCACAATAACAGCGCAGCGCGTGAGTCCAGATCATATTTAGATAAGCAGCAGCGGGCAGCGTTAGACCCGCAGTGGACGAGTGAAAATCCACCAGGCTGCTCTCTTATACTATAATAATAGCTATGGATAGGAAGGCGGAATTACAAGGTGCGGGTTTTATATTTTATTACAGTGTAACCGCATCCATCTGAACCAATAGAACCGTTGCAGACTGAGACGGGGACAATATTATACGGAGCGGGGACCCTGCACAATGATAACTGCATTTATTGCAAATAAGGGGAATAATAATCAATAAATATACAACGTCCTGCTAATTAGGAGAACAATCGGTGGGATAGATAAAGTGTGATATTCTCTTTACAAACTGACGCAGATAAATGAACAGTTAATAAATACCAAGAGACATTATAAACATTCTTATTTTCTGTTATATAACCACAAACATCTTTCCTCCCCTGTCCCCACTTCCTTCTAATAACAGCTAAAAAGGAAATAGCAACATTAATATCAATTGTGGACTATAGTAACATTGAGGCAGCAAATAGCCTACAATGGCCCTCATTCAGAGCCACTCGCAAACAGCAGTACGCTCGTTGCGTTCCGATGTTGACTAACCACGCATGCGTCGGTGTTACACTGCGCATGTGCGTACGGCAGATTGCGAGCTTTTTTTCTGTCGTTCCTAAAATAGCGTACAGGAAGTGACATGTCAAATGTGATTGACAGAACAGGGCATTTTTGGGTGTTGACGGGGGTGGAGATGGAAAAACGCAGGCGTGGCGAGGCGTTTTTGGGGCGTACATACATTAGCAGATGCGAACGTCAAATGTGTTCGGACCGTCACATACGTCACTGGAACATCCTCTTTCCCTTCAAAATGCTCGCACAGTTTAGGGTCTGGATTACTCGACCACATTGGCGATGGCCTTCTCCTCCGTCCCGGGACTCCACGATGTTGCAGCGATTAATCGCGGGTGGTCACAAAAGCAATTAGTGTTGTATTGAAAACCGGCTTGGTATGTGTTTGGAAAGCAGTTTATTGGGATAGCACAAAACCGTACGCAGGTGGAAATCATACCTGCTAATGTCAGGATTACACAATCAATTGGCGTACATTTTTTGGGGGGTTTTTTGGCCTCAATTTGTTGTTTATGGCCTATTGTGACAATAATGTCATCATGTTTTAATTAGCTCCCCTTTTTTTTTTTAATGTGCAATTTGCATCGTTATGTGATTTTTTAAACGTTCCTTCAAGAGGCCTTTTTTTTATACAAATGAAATGGTTTTTGGTGTCCTTTTTTGCCTTTAGGGCCAGGATTAAATGTAACCCATTTGTACAATAATGTCACAATACAATGTCAGATTTTTTTCATAAATTTATTGTTTAAACACAAACCAATTGGCATAATATTTTTTTTTATTTTTTCTGCCAAAGATACTTTTTATCAAAAATAAATAATCAATAACTGATAACATAAACGTACAAAAATAACTTAAAAACATTTCACAAGAAAGGAGAGGGAAGTTTTGACCAGAAAGGAATATGAGCCAAGCACAGAAGGAGTGTGGGAAAAGTCGCCATTGCTGTCACAGTTTTTTCGCCCGTTTGGATGGGGGAGGGTGGGCGCCAGACCGGGTCCGGGATGCCATCGGGCTGGCCTGTCCAGAGGCAGATGTTGTGGCCTCTGGACTAGGCACAGGGCTAGGCACATTTGGAGGATTGGCTGATGTTGTGCCAGAGGTGGAGGATCCTGATGTTCCGGCAGGAAGGGAGGTCGGCTCCACCATGTGCTGGCGAACGAGCTGCTCCAGGGCATCGGCGATGCGGATGTTGGCCCTGGTATTTTCCGCCAGGGCCTGACCAATGGTCACGTTGGCCGCAGCATTTTGCTCCAGGGCCTCAGCCACCCGTATCAGACTGGCGTCCATCCTCTGCAGAATCTCCGTATGGAAATCCGATTTGAAATTGAGTTCTGTGAGGAGGCCCACTGCCTGCGAGGGGGCACGCCCTGGACTGGCTTCTGCAGGGTCCTCAGCCGGATGTACTGGTTCCTCCCCTGCAGAGCCAGCAGAAATTCTGCGGCCAAGGCTTCCCTCTGGAGCAGACTCATCCGCCTGTGTCTCTGTTGGAAAAATGAGAAAGACTCACATTAGAATCTACATATTGGCACAATAGCATTTCAGAGTTGGTGACATCACAATACTTACCTGGGCCAACATGAGGAGCCGCAAAGTCTGGCATGTCCGTATCCATGTTGGACACGCCAAACACCTCCACAGGCTGCACACACCCCTGTGCCAGCTCTTCTAAATCCGTCAACTCCAATGACACAGGGGTGGGACCCCCACCTGTCCCCCTTGCATGCCTAGCCCTGTCCGCGAGTTTTTGCTTTAGGTGATATTTGAAGTCGCCCCATCTGTGGGGAAAAATGGAAGCCATTATCCTTTGGTTTAAAATGGGGTTTGTTTTTAGGGGGGGCAAGGGTTTACTTACCGCCGTTTGACATCCCGGGCTAGACGGACATAATCACCCACTCTATTGACAGCAACGGCTACCTCTTCCCACATTCTCCACTTCTGGCTTAGACTCATATTCCTGTCTGCCTGTGGCAGGATGTCCACACACTTCTGGATCAAAACCTCCATCTCCTTTCTTGTGAAATGTGGCTGCCTTTTTTTTTTGCCCGCTTTGGCCGGAATACTGGGCCCAGCAGCCTCTTCCATGTCATCCTCCTCACCTATTTGTGTAAATTTACAGAATTCACAAAATCACAACTTGCCTAATCTTATGTTTCAAATTAATCGTTGATAGAAAATGCATGAAAGACTTACCGCCTGACTCTTGTGCATTTTTTCCCTGGTCTGTCGCCATGTCTGAGGTCCAAACAAGAAATACACCAGAATTTGAATGTGTTTTTGTGACGTATTTATACATGCGTCCTTATTTTGCGGCCGCATCATTGATTGTGTGGCCCTATGATCCCTCCTTAATTTGTGCGGGAAACGAAACACTATTTATGGCTTGGTGTGTCTCAAGTCGAGGTGGCGTTTTTGGATTGTTGGAGGTTATCTTGGCTGGAGTTTATTGATTGCGTAGAAAGGAGTTGGAGGTTGGAGATTCGTTTGTTGGTTAGATTTGCGTTTTTTTTTCCGTTATCTTTGTTGGTTTATATTTTTGGGACCTCGTTTGTTGATTTGGTAAGTTTTGTGAAGTCTAACTTTTGTTCAATTGTTGTTTCATTGTGTTTCGTATATTTTGTAATTTTTGGATACCTAATTTATTCTATTTTAGATTTTGTTTATTTTCGACCCCAAAGACCTTTTGATTTTGCATCTTAGATATTTGCTCTTGGTAAGTCCATTTTTTATCTTGTATTAGCGAACTAATTAGCGCATTTTTAGTAGTTACTCTTGTGACTTGTATTAGCGAACTAATTAGCACATTTTTAGTAGTTACTCTTGTGACTTGTATTAGCGAACTAATTAGCGCATTTTTAGTAGTTACTCTTGTGACTTTGTATTAGCGAACTAATTAGCACATTTTTAGTAGTTACTCTTGTGACTTGTATTAGCGAACTAATTAGCGCATTTTTAGTAGTTACTCTTGTGACTTGTATTAGCGAACTAATTAGCACATTTTTAGTAGTTACTCTTGTGACTTGTATTAGCGAACTAATTAGCGCATTTTAAACAGCTTAATAATCATTCTAACTTTTTGATGGTTTAGCTTTCGCTTTTTGAGCCAACATTTCGACCCGTTTTGATGTACTGTGTTAAATGTCGCTTTGCGGTTTTGCTAAATGGGTGTTTGGCATATTTGAACTTTGGTCTAGCACAAAATGTATCCACAAAAATGCACAGAGTGAAATGTGTCAAGTAATTTTGTTGTTTATTTTCAGTTTGGACGTATCATGACAATACCCCGGCATGTAAGCAGCAATGGATGGTATCATCAAGCTAAGTTGTTTTAATATAGTTTTGGGGTGGGTCAAAAGCCTTACTTTGAAATGTTTGAATTTCAGGTTGATCTGGGGAGGATTGTTCTGGCCATGCTCCCGGAAGCCGACCAACCTCAATCTCATCCCAGGCGTAGGCATCGTAGGCATGCAAGGCCCCAGATATTTCGAACACGTGTCACCCTTTTTGGAATGCCCGATGATGAGGTTTTAAGACGCTACCGTCTACCTCCCAAAATCATCATAGACACTCTCTCAGTAATAGAAAGTGATCTTGAGCGGCAAATTGACAGTCCAACAGCAATACCACCACTGACGCAATTTATGGCGGTGTTACATTTCTGTGCCTCAGGATCGTTTCAAACAACGGTGGGAATAGTGGCGGGCATCTCCCAATCCTCCTTTTCCCGGATCCTGAGGGCAGTGATGGAGGCACTTTTCAAGCACCTCCATCATTTTATTCAAATGCCTTTGGATATGGGTGCCCTTAGTGTGGCCAAGGCCAATTTTTACCAAATAGCTGGCTTCCCACACATCATAGGGGTTGTGGATGGTACTCACATACCACTTCAGCCTCCAGCACGGCTGGAGGCAATATTTAGAAACAGGAAATACTATCACTCCCTGAATGTAATGGTGGTATGTGATGCCTCCCTCCAGATCCTGTCCCTGAATGCTAAGTTACCAGGAAGTGCACATGACTCCTTCGTCATCCGGCAATCAGGGATATGGCAGAAATTAACCAACCTACAAGCTGGTGATGCGTGGCTTCTGGGTAAGTGGAGACCTTTAGTACATAACAATGTTAAGCTTGATACACAGTGTTCCTGATGTTGTCTCTTATTTTTCACAGGAGACAGTGGATACCCTTGCATGTCCTGGCTGCTCACTCCTTATTTGGCTCCCACACCAGGCCCACAAAGTGAGTATAATTCCGCACTTACAGCCACCAGGCAAGTGGTGGAGCGCTGTATCGGCCTTTTAAAAGGCCGATTCAGATGCCTCCACCGCTCTGGTGGCGAGCTCATGTATTTGCCGGATATGGTGTCGAAAATTGTGGTCCTGTGTGGGATATTTCACAACATCGCCATAAGGAGTGGTGTCCCAATGCAGCCAGAGGATGCCTTACCTGAGGATGGCCCCCCCGAGGTTGGTCGGAGGTCAGTATGTGGGGGGGCCATACGCGATGATGTGGTGGCCAGATTTTTTAGGTAAGTTTGACCCAAACTACAGTGTTTATACCTAATGTGTTTGTGTTTGTTTGCGAACATCTAATTTATTTATTTTTTTTCACCATCTTCTGTTTGTTCACATAATCTTTGCCACTCCAACGCTCACTACTTCCTGCTACCCTTACCAAACCTGGATCTGGTGATTTTGTCCATATATTCTGGAACCCATATCGCAACGCCATGTTTGTGGAATCATGTTGGCATGGTCCTTCGTCAACCAGTTCTTGATTGTTTTTTTTTATTAAATATTTTATTTGTATGTGTTGTATTTGAGATTATCACTGTTTTTTTTTTTTGGGACTGACCACTTTGATTTCTCATTTATGTTGTGAATAAATGTTTGGAGAGTGAAATGGTCTTCCTTTTTTTGGACGTTAACAGCAAGTGTAACCAGGTTAACACACCTTACAATCGACTAAGGGGTAATCCAGTACTGACACCAGTTGATGTAAACTGAAATATGTTTGCAGGTTCCCAACCCACACCAAAAGGAAGCCTGTCCAAACCTTTGGATTTTGAAGATTGGCCTAAGCAGCTTGCACACCAACTAGGAACCTGTAAAATGGCGAAATATCTAATTGACACTACACCCAAAAAGGGAAATGACATTGTTACTGTTATGTGTTTCTTGTGGCTGTTTAACATACAAATACAAAATACAATCTAACTTTTAAAAAAGGGAAATCCTTGCAGGAACAGTCTACTTATGTCAGGGAAAACTATTTGTGTTTTTGAAAAAAAGAATGAGCCAGAACGTATATTAGAACTACAAAATTTATTTACAAAACGAAAATAAACAAAAAAAACTACTGGCGAAGGATGCCAGACAGCCGGTCAAGGGCCACAAGAATGCCAATGACATGTTGGCGCATCTGGCCAACACAATCGTCCACCTCTTGTCGACGCCTCTGTTCCTCTGTGGGTGAGAAAAGTGTGTGGATTAATAAAACAATAGGGAATCCACATTAAAAAAACAAAAACACAACGAAATCACTCCTAAACCGAAAAAAGAAAAACCAAAACAAAAAGGGGGTGCTGGCAAAAATACAAGGCCTATGTACAAATTCACACAGGTGTGATATGTGTATGTTGAAATCAGCAGGAAGAGGTAAAGGCAAACTGCTAAATCACCAAAAGTAAACCAAACAAGCACGAATAAAGGCACGACACATGATTACATACAAACAGTTTGTGGTTAAAAAAAATGAGAAAGAAAAACATACCGGGAGCCAAAACGGGAGCTCCGGAAGTCCCTCCATGTTCCTCCTCGGAGGAGCCTTCATTCCCCAAAGAACGGGGAGGGGTAATGATGGACTCCGGGGAGGGGGTAATTGGAAGAGGGGTGGGTGGAGGAGAGGGGGAAGTGGGACGGAGGGGAAGGAGGCCCGACAGTTCCGGGAGAGGGTCTGGGAAGGCTGGGGAGGAGTGGGGTATAGGGGAAATATTTGGGGTGGAGTGTTGGCTGGGGGTTGGGGATAGTGGCCGGGAACGCCGTCTGGCCGGACGGTGACGGCGTAGTCTTAGCTGTCCTCCTAAAATATGTCAAACAAATTGAGGTTAGTTTCTGGGCAAATCCGGGGCCCAAATAAAAAAAAAAAAACCAGCAACAAAAAACATGCAAAAAGGAGTAGAATGAAAAAAACAGAAATAGAGGGAAAACAAGCACACGCTGATATGAGGACAAATAATTAATAGGACAGACAGGAAAACATGCACACGCAGATATGAGGACAAATAATTAATAGGACAGACAGGAAAACATGCACACGCAGATATGAGGACAAATAATTAATAGGACAGACAGGAAAACATGCACACGCAGATATGAGGACAAATAATTAATAGGACAGACAGGAAAACATGCACACGCAGATATGAGGACAAATAATTAATAGGACAGACAGGAAAACATGCACACGCAGATATGAGGACAAATAATTAATAGGACAGACAGGAAAACATGCACACGCAGATATGAGGACAAATAATTAATAGGACAGACAGGAAAACATGCACACGCAGATATGAGGACAAATAATTAATAGGACAGACAGGAAAACATGCACACGCAGTTTGCCCCACAAACACAAACATGAAAACCACAATACATAACACTTACTTTCAAGGATCTGCATGCGAAAGCATGCCAGCAAGCGGGGCGTTCGCCGTTGCAGGTCTGACCACCTGCGCTCAAGCTGCCCGATGTTGCGGCGTGAACCCAATAACCGCAGGCGGGACCGTGCCTCCGCATACGCGGAGCGCTTCTGCCGGTTGGTGATGGGTGGAGGCTGGCTGGTGATCCGCCTATCCATCACCTCCGTAAGCACCAGCAGCTCGCGCCTGGTGAATGCGGAGGCTCTCATGATGGCAATGGAGTTTTTCATACAAAACATTTTTGATAAAGTGTGGCAAAAATTTCTGATTGGCTAATGTATTTTGGAAATTAACAGGAGCAATTTTATTGGTTAGTGTATGAGTCATGTGTTCAACAGGGCCAGAAATCTCTGGAGAGTTATGATAGGCTTGATGCAGTGACATGCGTTTGCAAATTTAAATAAAGAAATGAACCCCGGAAAATATGCGGGGATCCACAGCAATAGAACAATTGTTTAATTGTGGTTCACATGTTTTTTGAACAATAAAAGCGAATGTTCCATCCGTACGTATTCTGCGGGTAAACACAAACACGGACAAGAGTAAAGTTTCTTGCATTGTGTTGAAAAAAAAAAAACAATTAAGCTAATTGATACATTGATTGGCATGATACGATTGAGGGAGGTAGGCAGAATAAAGGAGCAGGTAATCGACATCTGACAAGGCCACTTCCGGTTTCACTTGTGCGTGCGTTCCCTTCAAGCCATTTCGGGGATGTACGCTCGCTATTTCGCACGCTCGTTAGTTAGAGGAGGGGTCGCCTGAGTTTAGGGAGGAATTTTAGATGCCAACGAAAATACGAGCGAGCCATTGAATTTAAATAATTTTGTACGTACGCCTAACGTACGTGCGCCCGATTGCGAGTGGGTCTGAATGGGGGCCAATGTTACAATTGCTCTTCCATTGTATAATAAATAAATGATTGGTGTTCTGAGGAGACCGTACTGCATAACAACACCGAAAAACCACATCAACAGTAGACTAACAAATTTGATGTGAATATCATACGATTTTGTAGACTGTCTCAACCAAGGGACATACAAAACATCGGGTGTAGTAGGTATTACCACCGGCCGCATGGCCGGCGGTTCAAATCCCGAAAGAGGCAGCCCGGCAAGGGTGAAGATCGCGATCATCCTAAAGGTTAGTATCACTAACCTAATTTAACCCCCTAACCCTAACCCTCCTTTAGGGTGCCTAAGCCTAATCCCTCCTCTAAGTGCCTAAACCTAACCCCCCTTCCCCGCAGCCTAAACCTAAGTCCCCCAAGCGGGTGCCTAACTGAACCTCCCCCCGGGGTACCTAACCCTAACCCCCCATTCCCCTAGCCTAAACCTAACCCTCCCGGGGGGGTACCTAACCCTAAGTCCCCCCGGGAACCCTAAAACCTAACCCCCACCCCTGTCCATGCCCGGTGCCCAGCATACCTTCATTCGGTATCTTAATGACAGGCATCCAGCTTTCAACGTCTGTCATTAGTACCACGCCGGGATTAGAAAGTCTGGAAGGCGACGGTCGGGATTTAGACCGCCGGCTTCCAAACTACATCCCAAAACATCAGATAAAATATAGAACAACTAACACAAATATAAGTGTGATTCAGCGGAACTAAATTTTTTTGTTTTAAATCATACACACTATTTCTTCTATTTCACACATTCTTATTATACTGTATATGATCTTAAATAGAATTATTAATAAAGGTTATGTTTAACAATTAAAATTCAAGTAGAAACTAAGGGCCTGATTCAGACCCGCTCGTGAGTGCTATGTGCTCGCAAGCGGGTCAATGGTGGCCCAGAGTGCATGCGCATGACAGAGCCGGCTCCGTCGTGCGCATGCGCGAGACCTGGATAGCGACGGGCAAACCGTCGCTCCGGGTCTCGTACCAAGGGGGGCGTGCTGTCGATGTTGAGTGACAGCATGCCCACTTTGGTGGGCGGGCCAGGGGAGTGGCTGTCCAAACGGAGACGTTCCCATGTGAACGCCTCCATTTGGGGGCAGAACCACTGACATCACGAGTGATGTCAGTGGGAGAGATTTCGGCTCTGTTTGAGCCGAAATCTCTCTTGGGTTTGCGGCAACGAGACCCTACCTCAAGGGTCTCGTCGCAAGCCCGATGGTCGCGATGGTCTTGACCATCGCAACCATCTTCCTGGCCACTCGCTATAGCTGTGGGTGGTCACCCACAGCTATGCGAGCGGCCAGGAGGCCGCTCTAAAAAACAAGAAGTCCGGCTCTGAATCAGGGCCTAATTCCCAAGAAGGCCCTGGAGTGCACCCTGAAAGTCTCACACATTTTTCCCCTTTTTTTTTTGACTGTATCTAGTGAGCAAGGTAGCAACACTTCCATAGTGGTTAAAGATATACGATGGATTATGCACCATGCCTTAAACATAGCATTAATTGAAGTATTATGGGAGAAAGGGGACAACAATAAATTTGGAATTTGAAGAGAGAAGTTAAACAAAGGAGGGTAATTAGCTTTGTATATATGGTCATATGTTTTGGTGGTATTGACCCCAAGATATAGCAAGGAGTCCTTTCTCCAATTGAATTCAAAATTTGTTTGCAACAGTTGTTTTAAATTAAGCTACTTCTATATTTACAAAACACAAACATGTGCACTGCTGTGCTAAGCATTTACATGAAAAATATACATTTGTATGAGGCTGCCTCCGTATTCTCCATGTGAGAAGATGGACCCCTGGCTCTTTGCTGTATGCTACAACAGACCCCCGGTCAGGCCTAGCTTAATGTAGGGTGATATTATTTAGCATGCAGCAAATGTTTACAATATCCCCCACATTTTCAGGGGTGTACAGCAGCACCCAACTAGATTTGTCAAGACACCTGAACCTGGTCTTCGATAGCCCTAAGGTGTGCTCGATCATACCCCTGGTGGTTACGTGCTTTGTAATGAGCAGGAAACTGTGGATTCAACATACAGTAGGGGATAAATTTACTAAAGTGAGAGTTTTTAGAAGTGAGTTTTAAAAGTGATGTTGCCCATAGCAACCAATCAGATTCTAACTATTATCTTCTAGACGGTACTAGTTAAATGTTAAGTAGAATCTGATTGGTTGCTATGGGCAACATCACTTTTAAAACTCACTTCTAAAAACTCTCACTTTAGTAAATTTACCCCTAGGTGTCATTAGCCACCTATGGAATGAGATTAAAATGCCGGCGGCTGTTTAAATCCCGACAGCATCTGGTAGAAGGGAGGAAATCCCGACAGTGTCAGGTAAGTAACCTAACTCCCCTCTCCCCCCTTAACCCTCCCTTAGGAGTGCCTAACCCTAACCTCCCCCTGGTGGTGCCTAGCCCTAACCTCCACTTCCCCATGCCTAATCCTTACCCTCCCAAGGGGGTGCCTAACCCTAAGTTCTCATGGGGTGCCCTAAAACTAACCCCCTCCCCCCGTGGCTAAGAGGACGGGCGCCCCAGAACTACCTCGTTCGGCCCCGCGTCACCCTGTATTCCGGCGTCGGGTTTATGGTAGGCGTTGGTATCTCGACACCTATCATATATCACCTCCACAAGCACTTAACCCTCTTGTGACAGTGGGCACTTGACAATTTGCTTTCTTTGACTACCCACAATTGCAATGGGGTCTTGTCAGGATTTTATAGGCTCTTTCCTGTGTGGTAATAGACTACCAGGAGTAAATTTACTAAAGTGAGAGTTTCAGAAGTGGAGATGTTGCCCATAGCAACCAATCAGATTCTAGCTATTATCTTCTAGAAGCTGCTAGTTAAACGTTAACTAGAATGTGATTGGTTGCTGTGGTTTTCTGTTGATTTTCCATCAATTCATACTAATAACAGGGCTATTATCAACTCTGCCAACAAAAAAATTGCTGTATACCGGCATGTTGGACAAGTCAAAGCAAAAGTAAACAGAGTTACCGCACTCTCCCCCTCCTCAGCAGTATCCTCCACTGTGTCACCTACCGTTGCCGGGCTGCTGAGTAATGCGCATATGCGATGGCCATCGGAACATGCGCATTACACTTGCACCCAGCAGGAACTCAGTAAAGCCGCACCGTACCGCTTATGCCATCTATAGATGTGTAGACAGCACAATCACAAACAATGGTAAGCTAAGCTTAAGGCTGCTTGTTAAATACAGAACAGAGGCCCTGATTCAGAGCCGGAAGCTCTGACAGAGTGCTCACTCTGAATCAGGGCCGGGCTATTTTTTTTTAGACCACCCACAGCTATAGCGAGTGGCCAGTAAGATGGTCGCGATGGTCAAGACCATCGCGACCATCGGGCTTGCGACGAGACCTTTGTGGTAGGATCTCTTTGCTGCAAGCCCCAGAGAGATTTCGGCTCTAACAGAGCCGAAATCTCCCACTGACATCACTCGTGATGTCAGTGGGGCCACCCCCAAACGGAGGCGTTCACATGGGAACGCCTCCGTTTGGGCAGCCACTCCCCCGGCCCGCCCACCAAAGGGGGCATGCTGTCACTCAACATCGACAGCACGCCCCCTTTGGTACGAGACCCAGAGCGATGTATTGCCCGTCGCTATATGGGTCTCGCGCATGCGCATGATGGAGCCGGCTCCATCATGCGCATGCGCTCTGGGCCACCATTGACCTGCTTGCGAGCACTCAGTGCTTGCAACCGGGTCTGAATCAGGCCCAGAGCTCATTACCCCTTTAGCGAGCGCCATTATGGCCAGTCTCTAAACAGAGGGCCTGATTCAGAGTCGCTCGCTATTTGCAAGTGCTCACTCTGAATCAGGGCGGGGAGGAATTTTTTTTTTCCTGTCCGCTCGCAAAGCTGTGGGTGCCCACACACAGCTAGTGCGAGGGGGCAGGAGATGGTCGCGATTATCGCGACCATTGGGCTTGCGAGGAGACCCTGTGGTAGGGTCTCAGGTCTCGCAAGCCCGAGTGGACTTCCTGCTCTAATAGAGCAGGAAATCCACTACTGACATCACGAGTGATGTCAGTAGGGCCGCCCACAAATGGCAGGCATTCCTTCGGGAACGCCTCCATTTGTTCAGTCACCTCCCCCTCCCCGCCTACAAAACGGGGCGAGCTGTCGATCAACATCGACAGCCACCCCGTTTTGTTGCGAGCCCTAGAGCAAATGATATCTCACTTGCTACGGGGCATGCGCATTGCGCATGCGCACTGGGCCACCATCGACTTGCTTGCAAGCAGGTCTGAATCAGGCCCAGAGCCCCAAGAGTCTTGTCATATTCAAACTTCAAGCACAAATTCAAAATAGATTACAAATTTCAGTTAGAAAGTTATTGTACACTGATTGCATAGACCAGGGGTGTCCAAACTACGACCCGCGGGCCAAATGCGACCCACTGCTACAGTCAGGCCCGGACTGCAGTTTGGCTTCTTTGATCCGCACCTGCTCCCTTGCACCTCCACCCCTGCGATAGCGGTGATAAACCTCAGAGAGCGAGAGAGTGTGTGGAGAACTCCGCCCAAATTGAAGGTAGATTATTGAGACGTCATGGAGTGCTATGCCTTAGATGGAGATAAAGTGGACAGAGATAAATTACCAACCAACCAGCTCCTAAATGTCATTTTTCAAACACAGCCTGTGACAGGACATTACATTCGCCACCTCAGTCGGTGACTGCACTGGCTACACCCTGTGACTTCCTATTGGAAGCGCTACCTGCCAAGCACACACAGAACAGGCAGTCCCAGGGGGAGGAGGTTTCTTCCCCTAGGTCTTTCCATTTCGGTGGCAATTAGCAGATATCGTGCTTCCTATTGGGCAGCCCTACCCGGCTTCTAGGGGTTGCAGCCAATGCCGTCTTTAGTATGCAATGTTTTGCACATGTGCGGTGCCACCGCTGCTTGTGCACCTGCCAAATCGCCAGTTCCCCCTCATCCAAGAGGTAAGGAGCTGCTGCAAGTATCCCATAATAGTCCAGAGTTAGTTATGTTCCTCATAGAGACATTTGAGCCATTGCCCGCTGCCCAGGCACCTGAGGTGCAGGCATGGCGTAAATATTGTACCTCTTGGGTCCAGTTTCTCCCAACACAATACATCTGCGTAATCCAATAGGTCAGTGGTTCTCAAACTTGGTCCTCAGGACCCCACACAGGTCATGTTTTCCAGGTCACCCAACAGGAGCACAGGTGTGTTCATTACTTACTGACACTTTTTAAAAGCTCCACTGGTGGAGCTAATTATCTCACTTGTGATTCTGTGTGGAGACCTGCAAAACATGCACTGTTTGGGGTCCTGAGGACCGAGGGCCTGATTCAGACCCGGTCGCAAGCACCGAGCGCTCGCAACCGGGTCGATGGTGGCCCACAGCGCATGTGCACGACGGAGCCGGCTCCGTCTTGCGCATGCGTGAGACTCGGCTAACAACGGGCACTCCGTCGCTCCGGGTATTGACCATCGCAACCATCATCATGGCCGCTCGCTATAGCTGTGGGTGGCCACCCACAGCTATGCAAGCGGCCAGGAGGCCGCACCAAAAAAAAAAAGCTCGGCCCTGATTCAGAGCGAGTGCTCTGTCAGAGCGAGCGGCTCTGAATCAGGCCCCGAGTTTGAGAACCTGTGCAATAGGTAATTCCCTTATAGTTTGGAAGCCCCAAACTATTATTTTAGCATAGATGATAGTGCTGTGCCGTTGTCAATGTACAGTATATTATTCATTATTCTCCTTTTTGTTTCCAACCCATTGAATTCCGTATTCTCCCCTATAGTGAGGTGAGTAGAAGTGCAATACAATATAAGCTTACTGCTAATATGTAGTGTATGTATATATAGGGTACATGTCTTATACAGAAAACCCAATTTGACTGTAACTTACATTGTATTATATCTCCCAACCACCAGTTTTTGCAGGACAGTCACGATTTTGGAGGGCTGTCCCACAGTCAGGATGTTCACCCCATATTGGGAGGTTGAGGGGTATTGCAGTGCCACATGCAGTGGGCTGACAGGTGCATCTATGACGTGTGGCATGAAAATTTCAAAATAAGAAAAATGTCAAAATAAGAACACCTTCAGTGGGTGTAAACACACACCCCTGTCCCACTACTGAGACCTCCGATGTTGGGGTGAATGGTTATAGCTACAGTACTTGTAGTGGGATATAGTAACATACAGGGTACTTTGCATCTCATATACCTAGCTTTTGGGTTTGGGATGTAGTTATGAGACCTGTCTTAATGCCGACATCCAAATCCCAACAAGGGATTTAAGATAGGCGTCAAAATACCGCCGCCTATCTTAATCCCTACACCGAAACGACGGACCGAACAACGGAGGTCCGGGAACCCTTAGCGTTAGCCGTGGGGGGGCGGGTGGGCTGGCTAGCCTTCGGGAGTGTAGCAGGGTTAGGGTTAGGTTTTGGGTGGGTTAGGGTTAGGCACCCCCTAGGGGGAAGGATTAGGGTTAGGCAACCCCCCCTCCGGGAGGGGAATCGGTATGAAATACCGCCGGCCGCGATTCCTGGCAGCGCCTGGCTGACCACAGCAGAGTTCCCGGCAGCGGAAGCCTGACAGCACAGGAAATCCCGATCGTCGATAGGTAAGTATGTTCTAACCTAACCTAACCCCCTAACCCTAACCCTCCTTAGGGGTGCCTAACCCTAACCTCCCCCCCCAAGTGCCTAACCCTAATCCTCCCTCTAAGTGTCTAACCCCCCCTTCCCCACTGCCTAAACCTAAGTCCCCCGGGGGGTGCCTAACCCTAACCCTCCCTGCCCCTAGCCTAACCCTAACCCTCCTGGGGGGGTGCCTAACCCTAAGTCCCCCCCAGGTGCCCTAAACCTAACCTTCCCCCCCCCCCCACGTGGCTGTCCGCTCGCGGCGCCCAGCATCCCTTCGATCGGGATCCCGGGCACCGGTCTCCCGGTGTCGGGGAAATGTCAGGCATCTACATCTAGACACCCGGCATTTCACCCTTGCCGGGATATGACAGTTGGGAAGCCGGCTGCCGGTATTAAGGCTTCCCGATTGTATACCCCAGGAGGGTTAGGTTTAAGGTGCAGTAAGGGGGGGTTAGGGTTAGGCACCCCCCCCCCGGGAGGGTCAGGGCGCGGTAATGGGGGAGGGTTTAGGCAGCCCTGGGGGGAGGTTAGAGTTAGGCACTAGGGGGCAGGGTTAGGGTTAGGCACTCTTCCGGGAGGGTTAGGGTGCAGTAATGGGGGGGTTAAGCACCCCTGGGGGAAGGTTAGAGTTAGGCACTAAGGGGGAGGGTTAGGGATAGGCACTCCCCCGGGAGGGTTAGGGTGTGGTAATGGGGGGTTAGGCACCCCTGGGGGGAGGTTAGTTAGGCACTAGGGGGGAGGTTAGGGTTAGGCACCACTAAGGGAGGGTTAGAGGGGAGGGGGTGGAATAGAGTACTTACCTGCACTGTCAGGATCTTCTCCCTTCCGGCTGCCGGCATCGGGATATGAACCGGCAGCTATTCAGCCACAGGGACTTCATACCCATTCCATTGGGTCTTGTATTGCTCAGTTTATACAGAATAATAGTATCCATGTGAGCGTAGAAAGGACGGTATTTATCAAGGCTTCCCCTGGACTACAGTACAATGGGCAAAGCAGTGGAATTATATTGTACATTATCTCTGTGATGGATCTTTTACAGAAGACCCTCAGGCTTTCCCTTTGCAGGTGGCACATATTGATCGGCCTCAATGGAAGTGGAATAATAGATGTAATGAAAGTTCTCCTATATGGTCTGTGCAGGTTGCAGTGAGGGATGCAGTCTATTTGCTGTGAATGTGGCCAGCTACCGGCACTAATACACAGAGCGATCTTGTCTCCTTGTCTTTTGCCATGTGTGTCCCTTTCATTACGTCTTTGGGGTCTCTTACTTTCCTCCTTTCATTTCAGTGTCCTGTGAGCCTCAACTGGAGAAAATGCACCAATGCAGAGAATTTTAGTTTGCACTGATGCCCAATAACGTGGCTCCAGCCTAAAGCAGAGTCCCACAATATGTCTGTATTTTGTGTGGTCCGCACTGGTGGAATGAGTTAAATTAGACTTAATAATCTAGCCTATTGCTGCTGAATGACCACCTCCCTTTTTATGTACTCCTTATTTCTCCTGAAACACTCTGCATTGCAGCCTCAATTATTTCTTAAATGAATCAGGTCAGAGCAGTGGCGAAACTAGTGTATTTGGAGCCCAGGGCAAATTTTAAAGTGTTCCCCTTATACAGTGCCCCCAGTAGTGGTCCCCCTTATGCAGGCCCCAGTTGTGCCCCTTATACAGTGAACCCAGTAGTAATACCCCTTATGCAGCCCCCCAGTAGCAGTCCCCACTATCCAGTGCCCCTTGTAGTGCTCCTCCCTATTTAGTGCCCCCAGTGCAGTATCCCTTGTGCCTCCAGTAGTTAGCCCCTTATATAGTGCCCCCAGTAGTAGACCCCCCTTATGCAGTGCCCATTATATAGTGCCCCCAGTAGTAGACCCCCCTTATGCAGTGCCCATTATATAATCCCTCCAGTAGCAGTCCCCCCATGCAGTGCCCCCAGTAGTAGTCTCCTCCTATGCAGTGCCCTTTATATAGTGCCCCCAGTAGTAGTCTCCCCAGTAGTGGTCCCTGATGGAGTGCCCCAGTAGTAGTCCCCCCAATTAGTGCCCCCAGTAGTGGCCCCCACAGTGGTGCCCCCAGTAGTAGCCCCCCAATTAGTGCCCCCAGTAGAGGTCCCCCCAATTACTGCCCCTAGTAGAGGTCCCCCCAATTACTGCCCCAGTAGTAGTCCCCCCAATTACTGCCCCCAGTAGTAGTCCTCCCAATTAGTGCCCCCAGTAGAGGTTCCCCCCAGTGGTGCCCCCAATTAGTGCCCCCAGTAGAGGTTCCCCCCAGTGGTGCCCCCAATGACTGCTCCCAGTAGTAGTCCCCCCAAGTACTGCCCCCAGTAGTAGTTCCCCAGTTAGTGCCCCCAGTAGAGGTTCCCCCCAGTGGTGACCCCCAATTACTGCCCCCAGTAGAGGTTCCCCCCAGTAGTGCCAGCAATTACTGCCCCCAGTAGAGGGTGCTCCCAATTACTGCCCCCAGTAGAGATACTCCCCCTCCCAATACATAGCAAAAAAATAAAAAATAATAATTTTAACTTTAATAATTAATAAATTAACTTACCTGCATCCACGCTCCTGCTCCTGCTCTGGCTCCCGTGGCCGCAACGTCCGCATGTCCATCCTCCCGGGCTGGGCCGCTTTGCATTATGGGAGAGACGTCATGACATCATGACGTCTCTCCCATTACTCACTGCAGGAGCCGGACGCAAGCCCGGCTCTTGCAGTGGGCGCTGCAGCAGCCAATGAGAGTCTATCTGATTCTCATTGGCTGCTGTTTGCACACACATCTCCGCCAGCACTGGCGGAGATGTGTGTGCAGCAGCAGCAGCCAATGAGAGTCTGTCTGACTCTCATTGGCTGCTGAATAACACACACATCACTGCCATGCTGGTGGCGATGTGTGTGTTAGCACAGCCTGAGCCCGCCTGCCACCCTCCTCCTGGTGCTATTGGGCAAGCGCTCAGGGGGAGGGAAGGGGCTCAGCTGTGCAGCACAGGACTGGCGCTGGAAGCCTAGCGCCGGTCCTGTGTAAATGTGTAGCGCTGACCGCACTCACTGCGGTCTGCGCTACACTGGCTAACTAGGGCGGGCTGGTACCGTGGCCGGCAGCACCCCCCCGCGCCACCGGTCCCACGGCACCCAGGGCACGCACCCTGCTCGCCCTGCCCTAGTTGTGCCACTGGGTCAGAGTGAGAGGACATCTGTGCTCTCTCTTTACATCTGTAACTCTTTCATTCATCTCACCTGTCCTGATTTAGGCAGGACAGTCCCTATTTAAGGACCTTGGGCCTCATTCAGAGGCGGTCGGAGGATGCAAGCAGTCGCTCAGAAACTGGGCAGCCACTTGCATCCTGACCGCCCGCCTCTGTTGCGGTCGTTAGGCTGTGGGTTAACACCCACAGCTCTAACGGCCGCTCCGGTGATGGTCGCGATGGTCATAGACCATCGCGACCATTGGGGCTTACGACGAGAGCCTAGGGTAGGGTCTCCCTTGTCGTAAGCCCCGGAGAGCTTTTGGTTCTGTCAGAGCTGGAAGCCCTCCACTGACATCACTAGTGATGTCAGTGGGGCCTCCCCCAAATGGTAGGCGTTCCCATGGGAACGCCTCCGTTTGGGCTGCCACCCCCCCAGCCTGCCTTCCAAATGGGGCGAGCTGTCAATCAACATCGACAGCTCACCCCCTTTGGATCGAGACAGTGCCGGTCGTAGCGGGTCTCATGCATGCGCACGAGGGCGCCGGCGTGCACATGCTCTGTGGGGGGCCATCGACCCGGTCCGAGCGCATCGGCGCTAACGACCGGGTCTGAATGACCCCCTTTGTCTCAACGTAAGGAAGTTGTGCGGTACACCACTGCAGAACAGCTCCCTCCGTCGTGCGCATGCACATTTGGGTACCATCGACCCGCTTGCGAGCGTCCTGCGCTCACGAGCGGGTGTGAATGAGATCCACAGTTCACAAAGACAGGAAAAAAAGAAGAATTTTTTATTTTTTGTGGAGTGCACTTTGGGGGTTACACCACCCTTTAAAGACAGATGCACACTTGGTGCTGCTGCTTTGAGGATGCACATACAGTGGACACAATTCACAAACACAGAAGAAAATGTTTTATTTTTGTTGGAGTGGACTTTGGAGGTTATACCACCCTTTAACGGACAGACGCACGCTTGGCGCTGCTGCTTTGAGGATGCACATACAATGCACACAATTCCCAAACAGAAAAAAATGTTTTATTTTTGTTGGAGTGCACTTTGGGGGTTACACCACCCTTTAACAGATAGATGCACGCTTGGCACTGCTGCTTTTAGGATGCACGTACAGTGCACACAATTCACAAACACAGAAATAAAAATATATTTTTCGGAGTGCACTTTTGGGGTTACAGCACCCTTTAACTGACGAGCCAGCCGGCCCTTTACTTATGACACAGGTGCACGCTTGGCGCTACTTTGTTGATGCACGTGCGACTACTGCGCACACAATTCACAAACACAGAAAAAAATATTATTTTTTTTTGCACTTGGGGGGAGCACCCCTGATGGACAGAGCACCCCCTGGAAAACACTACAGCACCCCTTTAGGACTGGGACACTGCACAACACAGCCCAGCCAGCCACTATAGACTTTGGAGTGGACACAGCCCCTATGGACAACTGACTGCACAACACAGCCCAGCCAGCCCCTATGGACAACAAACTGCACAACACAGCCCAGCCAGACCCTATAGACTTTGGAGGAGAGTACACAGCCCCTATGGACAACAGCAGCACAGCACAACACAGCCAGCCCCTATGGACTTTGGAGGGAGTGGACACAGCCCCTATGGACAACAGCAGCACAGCGCAGCACAGCACAGTACTACACTACACAGCCCAGCCAGCCCTAACTCCCACCCTCCCTCTTCACTGTCCACAGCTGAGTGAGGAAATGGCGCAGACGCGGGTACCTTTTATAGAATCCAAAACCCGCGAGATCCGGAAGGCGGGATGATGACGTTTTGCCTCGATTTCAGATCCGAGTCAGACGGGAAAAGTCGAGCCTGACTTGGATACGACTCGGATTGGGGGGCTCGGGGGGGTTCCGATTTCTGAAATCCGAACCCGCTCACCCCTACTACTAACACCCTTTAACTCCTGCTTACACCAGTGGCAGGTGCGTGCAGCTGTGCAGCCAAGCTGTCTCTCCTGGTCTTGCACCAAAAGGGGGCGTGCTGTCGATGGTGAGTGACAGCATGCCCCCTTTGGTGGGCGTGCCAGGGACGTGGCTGCCAGACGGAGGCGTTCCTATGGGAACGCCTACCGTCTCGGTCCGGCCCCACTTACATCACTAGTGATGTCAGTGGGAGTGATTTTGGCTCTGATAGAGCCAAAATCACTCCAGGGCTTGCAGTCACCAAGACCCTACCGCAGGGTCTCGTCTCAAGCCCGATGGTCGCAATTATCTAGACCATCGCGACCATCATCATGGACGTTCGCATAAGCTGTGGGTGGTCACCCACAGCTATGCGAGAGTCCAAGAGGCCGCTCCATTTTTAAGTAGGAGGGCCCTGATATAGAGCGAGTGCTCTGGTCAGAGCGTCCGGCCCAGTGTGCACTGTAGCTGCATGTGCATCAACAAAGGAGCAGCGCCAAGCATGCGCCTGTGTCCCATAAGTAAAGGGCCGGCTGGCTCATCTCTTAAAGGGTGGTGTAACCCCCAAAGTGCGCTCCACAAAAAATAAACAATTCTTTTTTTCTGTGTTTGTGTGTGAAATGAATGTGCAGTAGCCGCATGTGCATCAACAAAGGAGCAGCGCCAAGCGTGCGCCTGTGTCCCATAAGTCTGTTAAAGGGTGGTGTAACCCCCAAAGTGCTCCAAAAAATAAAAAACTATTTTTTTTCTGTGTTTGTGACTTGTGTGCGCTTTGCCGCACGTGCATCAACACAGTAGCAGCGCCAAGCGTGCGCCTGTGTTATAAGTCAAGAGCTGGTTTGGACATCTGGTCCAGACTGAAGGACGTTCCAACAATTTCTGACATGTCTACTGTCACTGCATATGATACTGTCACCACTGACAGAATGGTGGAGGATTACATTGGTGACAGCATCCAAGTAGGGATGTCAGACAGTCCGTACCTGTACTGACAGGAAAAAGAGGCAATTTGGAGGCCCCTGTACAAACTGTGTACTCCGAAAGAGTGTTTAGTGCAGCCGGGAACCTTGTCAGCGAAAGGCGTTGGAGGTTGCTTCCACAAAATTTGGATAAGATGATGTTCATCAAAATGAATTAGCAATTCTTCCAGGGAGACCAGCCTCCAGAACGTACAGAGGGACCTGTGGTGGTGGATTCCAGCTGGGACGAATTAATACTCTGTGAGGATGAGGATGTACACAACACTGAGAGGATTAGGACGACATCTTGCCTCCGTAGAGCCAGTTTGTGCAGGGACAGATTAATTGCCAGCTTGTTTTGTGGGGGCCCAAACGAACCAATCATTTCAACCACAGTCGTGTGGCAGACCCTGGCGCTGAAATGATTGGTTTGTTAAAGTCTGCATGTCCTGTTTATACAACATAAGGGTGGGTGGGAGGGCCCAAGGACAATTCCATCTTGCACCTCTTTTTTTTCTTTGCATTATGGGGCCTAGTTTTTCAAACTGCCATCCTGTCTGCCACTGCAGTGTCACTCCTAGATGGGCCACGTGTTTGTGCCGCCCACTCGTGTCGCTTAGCATAGTCATCCAGCTACCTCGGTGCAACCTTTTGGACATAAAAACACTATTGTAAGGTGTGAGGTGTTCAGAATAGACTGGAAATGAGTGGAAATTAAGGTTATTGAGGTTAATAATAGCATAGGAGCAGAAAAACCCACAAATTCTGTGATTTTATCTGTTTTTATGCTTTTTTTCAAAAAAATACAGATCCAAAACACAAATCCCAGAACCCAAAACACGGAAGGGTGGTTTTGACAAAACCAATCCAGATCCAAAACACGAAGAAAGATCCAGATCCAAAACCAAAACACGAAAAGTGGCTGGTGCACACCCCTAGTTAGTAGCAAAGGGGACAATGGTAGTGGTTGATGTTCATGGATATAGCTGCAGTGCTAGTTCCTTGCTCTGGGCAGCGAGTGATTACAGGCACTGTGCTAGTTCCTGGCTCTGGGCAGCGAGTGATTACAGGCACTGTGCTAGTTCCTGGCTCTGGGCAGTGAGTGATTACAGGCACTGTGCTAGTTCCTGGCTCTGGGCAGTGAGTGATTACAGGCACTGTGCTAGTTCCTGGCTCTGGGCAGCGAGTGATTACAGGCACTGTGCTAGTTCCTTGCTCTGGGCAGCGAGTGATTACAGGCACTGTGCTAGTTCCTGGCTCTGGGCAGTGAGTGATTACAGGCACTGTGCTAGTTCCTGGCTCTGGGCAGTGGGTGATTACAGGCACTGTGCTAGTTCCTGGCTCTTGGCAGTGAGTGATTACAGGCACTGTGCTAGTTCCTTGCTCTGGGCAGTGAGTGATTACAGGCACTTTGCTAGTTCCTGGCTCTGGGCAGTGAGTGATTACAGACACTGTGCTAGTTCCTGGCTCTGGGCAGTGAGTGATTACAGGCACTGTGCTAGTTCCTGGCTCTGGGCAGTGGGTGATTACAGGCACTGTGCTAGTTCCTGGCTCTGGGCAGTGAGTGATTACAGGCACTGTGCTAGTTCCTGGCTCTGGGCAGTGGGTGATTACAGGCACTGTGCTAGTTCCTGGCTCTGGGCAGTGAGTGATTACAGGCACTGTGCTAGTTCCTGGCTCTGGGCAGTGAGTGATTACAGGCACTGTGCTAGTTCCTGGCTCTGGGCAGTGAGTGATTACAGGCACTGTGCTAGTTCCTGGCTCTGGGCAGTGAGTGATTACAGGCACTGTGCTTGTTCCTGGCTCTGGGCAGTGAGTGATTACAGGCACTGTGCTAGTTCCTGGCTCTGGGCAGTGGGTGATTACAGGCACTGTGCTAGTTCCTGGCTCTGGGCAGTGAGTGATTACAGGCACTTTGCTAGTTCCTGGCTCTGGGCAGTGGGTGATTACAGGCACTGTGCTAGTTCCTGGCTCTGGGCAGTGGGTGATTACAGGCACTGTGCTAGTTCCTGGCTCTGGGCAGTGAGTGATTACAGGCACTTTGCTAGTTCCTGGCTCTGGGCAGTGGGTGATTACAGGCACTGTGCTAGTTCCTGGCTCTGGGCAGTGAGTGATTACAGGCACTGTGCTAGTTCCTGGCTCTGGGCAGTGAGTGATTACAGGCACTGTGCTAGTTCCTGGCTCTGGGCATTGAGTGATTACAGGCACTGTGCTAGTTCCTGGCTCTGCGTAGTGAGTGATTACAGGCACTGTGCTAGTTCCTGACTCTGGGCAGTGGGTGATTACAGGCACTGTGCTAGTTCCTGGCTCTGGGCAGTGAGTGATTACAGGCACTGTGCTAGTTCCTGGCTCTGGGCAGTGGGTGATAACAGGCACTGTGCTAGTTCCTGGCTCTGGGCAGTGAGTGATTACAGGCACTGTGCTAGTTCCTGGCTCTGGGCAGTGGGTGATTACAGGCACTGTGCTAGTTCCTGGCTCTGGGCAGTGAGTGATTACAGGCACTGTGCTAGTTCCTGGCTCTGGGCAGTGAGTGATTACAGGCACTGTGCTAGTTCCTGGCTCTGGGCAGTGAGTGATTACAGGCACTGTGCCAGTTCCTGGCTCTGGGCAGCGAGTGATTACAGGCACTGTGCTAGTTCCTGGCTCTGGGCAGTGAGTGATTACAGGCACTGTGCTAGTTCCTTGCTCTGGGCAGTGAGTGATTACAGGCACTGTGCTAGTTCCTTGCTCTGGGCAGTGAGTGATTACAGGCACTGTGCTAGTTCCTGGCTCTGCATAGTGAGTGATTACAGGCACTGTGCTAGTTCCTGACTCTGGGCAGTGGGTGATTACAGGCACTGTGCTAGTTCCTGGCTCTGGGCAGTGAGTGATTACAGGCACTGTGCTAGTTCCTGGCTCTGGGCAGTGAGTGATTACAGTCACTGCGCTAGTTCCTTGCTCTGGGCAGTGAGTGATTACAGGCACTGCGCTAGTTCCTGGCTCTGGGCAGTAAGTGATTACAGGCACTGTGCTAGTTCCTTGCTCTGGGCAGTGAGTGATTACAGGCACTGTGCTAGTTCCTGGCTCTGCGTAGTGAGTGATTACAGGCACTGTGCTAGTTCCTGACTCTGGGCAGTAGGTGATTACAGGCACTGTGCTAGTTCCTGGCTCTGGGCAGTGAGTGATTACAGGCACTGTGCTAGTTCCTGGCTCTGGGCAGTGAGTGATTACAGGCACTGTGCTAGTTCCTGGCTCTGGGCAGTGGGTGATTACAGGCACTGTGCTAGTTCCTGGCTCTGGGCAGTGAGTGATTACAGGCACTGTGCTAGTTCCTGGCTCTGGGCAGTGAGTGATTACAGGCACTGTGCTAGTTCCTGACTCTGGGCAGTGGGTGATTACAGGCACTGTGCTAGTTCCTGGCTCTGGGCAGTGAGTGATTGCAGGCACTGTGCTAGTTCCTGGCTCTGGGCAGTGAGTGATTACAGGCACTGTGCTAGTTCCTGGCTCTGGGCAGTGAGTGATTACAGGCACTGTGCTCGTTCCTGGCTCTGGGCAGTAAGTGATTACAGGCACTGCGCTAGTTCCTTGCTCTGGGCAGTGAGTGATTACAGGCACTGTGCTAGTTCCTGGCTCTGCGTAGTGAGTGATTACAGGCACTGTGCTAGTTCCTGACTCTGGGCAGTGGGTGATTACAGGCACTGTGCTAGTTCCTGGCTCTGGGCAGTGAGTGATTACAGGCACTGTGCTAGTTCCTGGCTCTGGGCAGTGGGTGATTACAGGCACTGTGCTAGTTCCTGGCTCTGGGCAGTGAGTGATTACAGGCATTGTGCAAGTTCCTGGCTCTGGGTACTTGCCCTATCCCCACAGCAGGGAGAGCGCTGTCTATGCTGCGGCGGCTGCTGGCTCCAGGCTGCACGCGGGGATCTCGCAATACTTTCGAGATCCCGTGCATGCTCAGTGGAGCCGGCTGGGATTGAGACAAAGGGCATCAGCACTAGGCTGATGTGCTGCGGTCTCTAGCAGGTAGCACCGGAGGGGGGAGTCAACTCTGCCCCCTGTCCGGCCAATGAGATGTTCATACATCTCATCGGTAGTGCTTCCTGCTTCACCTCGGTAAAGAGGCGAAGCAGTAAGCATTATAGTGGCACGTTAAGTGAGGCTGCTATGCTGATGGTTAGGGTTAGGCACTAGAGGCAGGGCTAAGCTACAGTTAGTTTAAGGCATTGGGGGAGGGTAAGTGTAAGGCACAAGGGGAAGGGTTAGACACCAGGGAAAGTGTTGGCGTTAGCCACTAAGGGGAGGGTTAGGTTTAGGATTAAAAAAAAAGTGTTGACCATTTTTCTGTGTGTTGACCATTTGTCCATGTTGACTTTTTGTCAGTCGACCCTTTGTAGCTGTCAACCTTTTGACTCTGTTGACCATTTGATGTCGACCTATATTTATCGACCTTTTACCTTTCTATCTTTTAGACCACACACTTGATCCCTTATGTCAGAAGTATAAATAGATTAGTAATGACATTACACTGGCTCCCCCATGTCAGCACCTTGCATAGTATTGGCTCCCTCAGCGTTGCAGATAATATACACAATAGAGACCCCTCATGTCAGCAAAATACAAAGGATTTACCTCTTCGTGCCTGCAGTCTCCCTGTAGCAATCATGCAGATACTGTAGTCTGTCAGCCCAGGGGGTCTATTTACTAAGCGTTGGGTTCTAACCATACTTGCCGACAATCAGCTCCAGCCTTCCGGGAGGGAGCTGATTGTCGGCTAACAACGGGGGGCGGGGCTGGCCATTGGGGCGGAGCCGGCCAGGTTGTTTCTCATTGGGTCATCGTGGCTCCACCCCCTCTTCACAATGCCATTATTTTCGGTGTTGTGAAGCAGGGGGCGGGGCCACGATGACGCGATTCAGCGCGAATCGCGTCACTGGCCCCCCCCCTGCTGCGGGGGTTTCTAGTTGTTTCATGGGGGAGGTAGGGAGGGTCAGAGACTTCCGGGAGGCTTGCCTGCCTTTACGGGGGGCCGGGAGCGGCACCTGAAAATCGGGAGGCTCCCGGCCAAATCGGGAGGGTAGGCAAGCCTGGTTCTAACACTCCACACTTCCGATCGTGTTTATGCTCAAAATTTAAAAGGGTGATGCATTTACTAGCAAAGCACTGCTAGCAACACATGGCTAGTAAAAGCATTGCATTTTTAAATTTTGGTTCTAGACACAATTGGAAGTGCAGGGTTTTAGAACCCTTGTTTCTCTGTGCTGCAGATCTACAGAGACCTCAAAGGACTTGTATTCATTAATGAGATTAATTACAGCTGCAATGAAGAGAGCAAAAGGGCTCAGTGTAACGCACTATGGGGGAGATTTAATAAAGCTTGGAGAGAGATAAAATTGGAGATAAATAGCACCAACCAATCAGCTCCTAATTGTAACTTTACAGGCTGTGTTTGCAAAAATGACACTTAGGAGCTGATTGGTTGGTGCTATTTACCTTCAATTGTATCCCTCTTCAAGTTTTATTAAATCTCCCCCTATATATGAGAGTAGTTCGGTTTGATTTCTCCCAGGTACAGTAACCATCCCTGACGCCTCTGTCACTGCAGACTTATACTGGAGATTATTCTCTGCTGTCATTAGGGGACAATGATCTGATTCCTCAGCTTTCCCATGTGAATTCTCTAACTGAGTTATAAAGAAATATATTTAGACAAGACGGTTTTCTGTACATGCTGTTACGCAGGCCACTGGAAGTGCTACCATTGTTCTTATTGTCTTTCCAGATAAAATATTTTCGTTTGTGTCTGCTAACAACCACATGCATCCCCGCCTTTATCTCCGTCTCACCTGCAGACATATATATACACACACACACACATATATATATATATATATATATATATATATATTATATATACTGTACATTGCAATTTCTTTTAGCTAGACGGAGAGTGGGAGTCTATAACAATTATTTTTAGATTACAGTAAAGATTTCCACTCAAAACCCTGACTTTAGTATTGGCCGGTATTCACTAAACTATGATACAATACCCAGATTTATTTTTCTCCAATCTGGTGCATCACCAACAAGTGCTCCAGTGGTTCCCCACTAATGCTTACATATTCCGAAGAGACCGATGTGTTACTGATGCCCGTTTCTTGTGACTGTCCCATTTGTGCAGCTGATCATGAAGAGGAAGGGGATTTGTGGCCCCGCAATTATTATTATTATCCTTTATTTATCTGGCACCACAAGGGTTCGGCAGCGCCTTATGAAATACATAGACAAATGAGCACACAAAAGACCAGTACATAGACAAATGAGCACACAAAAGACCAGTACATAGACAAATGAGCACACAAAAGACAAGTACATAGACAAATGAGCACACAAGAAAAACAGTTATCAACAGTACAAACAATGCAGGACAAATACACAATTTATACATTGCTGCATAACAAATAAGCAGCATGGTGTCAGCAACCAAGGGTTGGGTGCTGTTGTAAATTAAAGTAGGAGTAAGTGAAGGAGAAGCACATGAGGGAAAAGGGCCCTGCTCATGAGAGCTTACATTCTAAAGGGGAGGGGGCAGACAAACAGGGCAGACACAGATGGGCTGGATTGTGAGGAAGGAACATGGAGTAGTGGGTTAGGATGGGAGCTGGAAAGCTTTGAGGAAGAAAGGGGTCTTGAGAGCACATTTCAAGGTTAGGAGCCAAGAAGCAAAGTTGACATGGAATTTTGAGTTAAGGCTAGGGGGACGAGGAAGGGCGGCTACTCGAGGAAGTTGGAAAAGGCAACTAATATGAGCATTGAATGCAAATAATGAAGTGGAAAGTTAAGAAGATAAGAGTTGGTGAGAGTGACCAGATTATAGAAGTACCCTAACACCAACACTCTGACAACCTCCAGGCCAGGGAGTGTGAAAGAATGTGAGCTCCCAAGGGAGATAGCTGAAGGAGAAGTGGTGTCAGATGGGTAAGTCCAGGATTTGGTGATGGCTAGGAGATTGAAGGAGTTGAATATGAAGCCGTAATGGACAAGGAACAGTTGATTATAGATAGGACTGGCTTTCCAGAGGAGACAGGATAGAGGGACAGAGTTGGGAGGAGAGAGAAGGAGATTGTTAGGGTTGCTGTAGTGTGGGGTTGAGATTGATTTAGAGCAGGGGGATAAGGAGAGTGAGGGTATGCGGTGGGCTTCTGAGTGAGGAAGGGTGACAGCAGGTGCTGGGCAAGGTGGTGGTTTAGTGTGGTGTGGTTTGAGAAGAAGAGGTGTAACTTGGAGAAAAAGGAGGGTGCAGAGTTTATGAGTTATGGGAGATGCGGTGGAGAGTACTAGATGGGATGAAGGGAGTTAGGAGAGGAAGGAGGGAGAGGAGAAAGTGGAGGAGACTATGGAGGGAGAAAAGAAATGGGAACTGGTGGTAGAGAAAAGTATTATGTAGCTTCTGAGTGAGGGGGGAGTAGAAGAAAAGACAGACATTGCGTAGATGAGGGATTGGGGGGGGAGAAAACAGTAGTAGTAGCGATGAGAGTGAGATACAGGAATAGTACAGTTAAAATGTCTAAAAATCAGATAAAAGGAAGAATAGTGTTAGTAAGTGTAAAGACACAACTACAAGAGTATATAATAAGCTAAATGAGTTTAGAGCTGTTAAAGTTGCAGGATTTTAAATTAAGGATAAAACATTCTTATAGATGAGAAGGTGTTTAAAAATGGTGCTGGTGCTGCCTTGTTTCTGGGACCCAGCCTCTATTAAACCATCTTAGTTGTAGTGTGGAACCTTAAATAGGACCCGCTCTAAGGGGGAAGTCATTGCACGAGTCGATAGTTATTAACTGTGCATTTTATCATCTCTTATGGTATGTACACACCTGGGTGTCCACCGACACAGGGATCTGCAAACTGAGCGGCCGATTGGTAAAGCCAATACACACCTACCAGCCTGCTGCTTGATGTATCTGCACTGTCATCACAAATAGGCATGTCATTAGCCTGCCCAGGTGAGATGTCAATCACCGGTAGTCTCTGCAGCAAGTGTACGGGTGGTCGGTGGATCTGTAAGATGGGTTGCAGTCAAAATGTCGATGGCTGGGAAGCCCTCTGACTAATGGCGCATACACACGGTCAGATCTGCCAGACGAACGATGAACTACGAACGATAAACGACGAACGATTTGAACGATTTTACCAACGATTTCATGAACTTCGAACGATTTTTGTCAGTATTAAAATGAATGAAAATCGATCAAATCTGACTGCAAACATATCAGATGTCAGATATCGTTATCTGACAATCTGGAACGCGCATTGTTCATCGTTGCAGGCCCACATGTCAGATTTTCTCTCAGATATGAATGATTGAACGATTTTTTAAATTGTTATTGTACAAATCTGAAGGAAAATCTGACCGTGTGTATGCACCATTAATCCTGACGTGGGACTAAAGACAGGCGTCGAAATCCTGACGCCCGTCTAGATCCCGACGCCGGAATCTAGACAGATGGCTTCCCGAATGAAGGTACTGTAAGCTGGGCAGTGTTATCGCTTAGCCGTGGGAGGGAAGGTTTATATTTAGGTACCCCGGGGGGGGACTAAGGGTTAGGTTTAGGGTGCAGGAGGGGGGTTAGGTTTAGGCATTCCTGGGGGGAGGTTTGGGTTAGGCACTACCCGGGAGGGTTAGGTTTAGGGTGCGGGGAGGGGGGTTAGGTTTAGGCACCTCCGTGGGGGATGTTAGGGTTAGGTACCACCTGGGGGAGGATAGGGTTAGGCACCACTAAGGGAGGGTTAGGGTTAGGGGGGAGAGGGAAGGGTTAGGGTACTTACCAGCCCCAGTCGGGATCTTCAGCGTTCGGGCTTGCGACGTCTGTATTTAGTCAGACGGCTTCCCGACCATTGGCATTTCATACCCAACCCCTGCAAGATATATCGGCATCGGCTGTGCTGCAGGGCCTATGCGATATGTCTGTGAATAACGTTGTACACACCTGCCAATGCACTATACAATACGCCATTCATCGGCTGATCGAACGACATATCGCATAGTGTGTACCCAGCATTAGTGAACTTAACTGTAGGTCTTGGGCTAAATTGGTATTACAGTACATACTTGTATCACAATAGTAATGAGTCAGGATTATTTTATGATATTATAACCACAAGATATTTGGTGTCACTACTAATGTGAGCAGACGTAAAATTTTATAAGTATTTATTTAAATGTTGATTGAGGCTCATTCACGGAGCTGCAAAAAAAATGTTGACAGCATTATGTAGACAGAACAGTGCCAACACGGCTGTAATATTATTCAAAGCATTTTAACTGTGTCGGCATTATCACTTTAGTTTGAAGTAACTAGACATTTGCACGGACCCCCTTGTTTTGGTTCTAAATTATTGTCTTGTTTTGGCTTTGACGACACCACTTTCAAGTGTTTTGGTTTTCGTTAAAATGTAATAAAAACAGCTAAAATAATGTAACTTAGAGCTGTTTTTGTTCCTACAGTATTATTAACATCCAAGATCTGGGGCCAAATGTCATAGGGCAGTGGTCAAGGAACAGGGGTAAATTACCCCACATGGGGTAAAAATGAAATTCCTGGGGGTAATGGAAGGGCAGCCGGGCATACGTATGATATATATCATACGTGGCTTATTACAGTACATCCAGTACATGCAGTGGAAGTTGCCAGGCTAGAACATTTTGTTTCTTTATAGAATGGGGGTAGGGGAAAGAAATAATCTCACTAAGCCTTCATACGGACAAAAAAGATATTTGGTTGCGGTGCAACATATTTAAATGTTGTTCAAGGGATGGAGTAGGAACATAGGGGCCCATCCTGGTTTTGCAGGTGACGTTAGAGCCTTGGTATCAGGACACACGCACATTGGCCCCCACAGTCAATAAAAAACAAAACACACACACTGTCAACCACTGAAAAAAAACAGACACACGTTGTCCCCTACAAGAAGTAGAAAACATTGGCCCAGAGGCGTATTAAGAGTGGAGGGCGCCCGTGTGCATTGCCCGTTCGGGTCCCCCCTTCTCTGTCCCCATAAATTGGGGAGGGTGGGTGCGCCGGTGGTTTCTGCACTCATATTATCCTTCTTTTGGGTTCTTATTATATGTGTACATACTATATCATTTGTCTTAGCACTACGTGAGTTCAGGACCACTCACACCATCAGGCTGCCCCTTTCCTCAAGCCCCCTACTCTTCCCCCCTACACCAAACCGCTCACTCAATACTGCTAAAGAGCGATTGTCTGTTTAACTATATACCCATTAATTTTTCACCCAGCCCCCCAAAGACTTAGCTAACTTGTCGGTAGCAAGGCAGAGGAGCTCCCAGTCCCTCCCTGTCTCTTGGCGGCGGGCCGCGCCAGTACCAGCAGTGTCTGCAGCCTCAGTGACTAAGGGCTCTATTTACTACAATCCACATTTAAAATGCAGTTATAGTGTGATTAAGCTCTGTCCCTGTGAATCCCCTCTGCAGCCTTTCAGAAAAAATACAGTGCCGAGGTGCCGCGCATGTGCCAAACGGCCAACGCGACACCACAGCGACAGCCCCTTCCCCCCCCGGACCTCCCCTTGTCCGTGACCTATCCCCCCACGTTAATTTCACTTACCGCCGGTCACGTCGTCGGTGCTCCAGTGATGTCCTCTGTGGCTCCGGTCAGCTGGTCTCCCATCCTGCACTGTGACCCGGTCAGCTGTTCTATACTGCAGCTGACCGGGTTACAGTTCAGGATGGGAAACCAGCTGACCAGAGCCATGGAGGAGATGGCCATAGAGCCGATCTCCGGTCCCTGGATGCAGGAAGGCTTTTTTTTTTTTTTTTTTTTTTTAGCAGCGATCAGCTTGTGGTCTGATCACTGGGACCCAGCTCCCGGCTCTGCTCTGCATGTTAGAGCAGGGCAGGGAACCGGTAACCAGGGGGAGAGCCGGATAATTAATTATTGTCACAGGGCTTCCCCCGGTATTTTTTCACAATTTATTTTTAGTAAATCTCAGGCAGATCACATTTCCCATTACAATTATGGGAAATGCGATCTGCTTACTAAAAATATGTGATAATTAGGGGTTGGAGTAGAATTTTACGAATTCTACTCCAATTGCCCATTAGTAAATTTGAGCCAAACTAAAATAATGTGAAAAGGGTGTGAAAACACAAAACATCCTTTTTCACTTTATTTATGGTAAAAATAATGTTAATAAATAGAGCTCAAAGTCACTGCAGTGAGAAAGCGCACTGTGCAGGCAGGATGGCGATGCGGCTACGTGACTTAGCCACCAGGTCTCCGTAGGTCACCATTGCATCTGAGCTGTCCAGAAGGGCCCAGCCCTGACGTTAGAACTGGCAGTGAGGCTGGAGCTGCGGTTGCCACCAGACCCGCCAGACTAGATGGCCCGGGGACCCAGAAAAAAAATACAGTGCCGAGGTGCCGTGCATCCGTCGACCGGCCGACGCTACACCCCCCGCGACCGCCCAGGGACCCAGCAGTGACCACAAGGCGCCTCCTATGTCTGTGGTGGTGCCTTAGTGTGGCCGCTCAGTTGGAACAGCCCTCGAGCAGGTCGTGCATGGTATCCCCAGAAAAGGTCTGATATGTACATGTACATGGAGATAGCAGAGATCAAGCCTTGGCCTATAATTCAGTGAAAGAACATTACTATCTGCACAATTACCTACATACGATAAATACATCAAAATGTATAAATGTAATATAGACACCCTCGGTTTCCTCTAATCCCGTGACTGCAGACATAAACAAGACTGGAATGTGCAGTATTTTAGATTAATGAATAAGCAAACATATTGAAATGTAATAAAATGGTGCAGTGGTTCCCAAACTGGGTGCCTCAGAGTACTTGCAGGGGTGCCACGGGTTAGTGGTCCAGTACCAAATAAAGTTATTTTTAGGCAGTGTGATAGCTAATATGTGGCCAAAAAGAAGCGTAGCTCTGTCAAACACCACATAACTGAACCGAAGGGTGACATATGAGCACAATTTACTACATTTAATTTTTTTATGAGATTCTCATTAGGAAACTTTTGGCCCAGGGGTGCCGTAGAAAAAATGCAGAAACTCTAGGGTGCCGTGATTCGAAGAAGTTAGGGAACCACTAAAAAAGTGGTTAAAAGTAGAGATGAGCGTCTGAGACTCAACTCAGATCTTTCTGCCAAGTATCAGCTGATAGATCGGAACAAATCTATTGTAATTAATCACCAGCCCAAGCTCATTAGTGTATGTCAGACCCTGCATTACTGAGATCTCAGGAGATAGAATCACCACCACCACACTTGGCTTCAAGATTCTCTCTGGCTATATTTGCGTGTAGGCAATAATATAAAGCACAGCGTTCATACAATGGCAACATATGATTACATCTCAACACAGCAGTCTTTGTTAGCATTCATTATATTACTATCTGTGTACATGTGGGAATGTTAGGGGGGGTAAGGATACACAGTCTTTTTCATAACGTTATCTGCATGTTTATACATTCCAAGGTTCTTTGGCTCATAGCTCAGCAGAAATCAGTCTTTGGAATTTTTTGCAATTGAAAGCTTATGAATAACTTTACAGGCTCAGATCATCCATCTAGTTACAAAATGGAGTCTTATGTGGATAGCTTAATAACAGATTTATCACAGCCTATCAGCTCTCATCCAAACCCACTACTACATGCTCTTTCCTCCCTATCTATCCCATCTGTGTCACGTCTCTCTGTCTGCCCCTCCCCTTTAGAATGTAAGCTCTGACGAGCAGGGCCCTCTTCCCTCATGTGCTTCTCCTTATACTTTCTTCTACTCCTTACTCCCCACAAGGGCACCTAACGCATGGTTGCTTACGCCCTGCTGCTTATTTCAGTGTTATAATCGCTAATGCAGCAATGTGTACAAACCATGTCCTTGTCCTGTATTGTATTGTACTGTAAGTCACTCGTTTCTCATTCACTTATTTGTTTATGTACTGTGTAAGGCGCTGCGGAACACTTGTGGCACCATATAAATAAAGGATAATAATAATAAGTATGGATTTGAAAATGGGGCAAAGCTTCATTTTCCTGGTAATTCCAGCCCCACAGACCCACAAATGGTCATAAAGTGCATTTGTATGCAGAACGGGTCACCCGTTAGGCAAGCGAGGCTCCCACGTAAGGACCGGCAGGCGCTGATTGGCCCACATTACTTGAAACCACTTCTATATGTAGTATTTGGACAAACTGAGGATGGTGACAACAGAAAAGTTGCTTTATTCTTTGAGTCATTTTTTAAATTTCATTATATCTATTTTTAAACTTTTTATCTCTATTTTTTTGCTGCACTGCAAACACCTGCTACATAGATGGCTGTTGTACTGGGATCGGTATGAAATACAAAACCCGACGCAGCAAGCTCGGCACCAGTGAAGATCCCGACTGCTCTAAAGGTAAGTACTAACTAACCTAAACCCCCCCCCAAACCTCCCTCCCTAGTGCCTAACCCTAACCCCCCTCTAAGTGCCTAAACCTAACCCCCCCCTTCCCAGCTGCCTAAACCTAACCCTCCCGGGGGGGTGCCTAACCCTAACTTCCCCCTGGGGGTGCCTAACCTTAACACCCCTTTCCCCTAGCCTAAACCTCCCGGGCAGTGGCGTAAGTTCATCCCAGACGCCCGGAGGCAAGTTATAATTTGGTGCCCCCCGTCACAGCTGCTGAGACTGTAATGTAGCAATTCTCATGCAGACAGACTATAGATAGACGAAGGCAGCAGCTAATGGTCTGACATGGAGCTCTCCACTAGTGTATGGTGGTTTCTCAGGTGCCGTGAAGGGCCATGACAGTACACTCCGGGTACACAGCTACAGCCCTAAGTGGGGTGAATATGTTGTGGACAATGGAGGAGGTGCCCCCTTCATAGCTGGAGCCCGGCGGCAGGTGCCTCCATTGTCTCCCATAGTTCTGCCCCTGCTCCCGGGGGTGCCTAACCTTAACCTCCCCCCCAGTGCCAACCCTAACCCCCTTATAAGTGCCTAAACCTAACCCCCTTCCCCGCTGCCTAGACCTAACCCTCTCGGGGGTGCTTAAACTTAACCTCGCCCTGGGGTGCCTAACCCTGACCCCCCCTTCCCTTAGCCTAACCCCAACCCTCCCCGGGGGGTGCTTAACCCTAAGTTTCCCCCCGGGAGCCACTAACCTAACCCTCCTCCCCGCGGCTGTCCGCGCCCGGCTTACCTTCGATCTGTATGCCGGGCGTAGGGCTCCCGGCGTAGGTAAATGACATCTTGACGCCTGTCATTAGACCCCTGCTGGGATTAGGTAGTCGGGAAGCCGGCGGTCGGTTGTACTGTAACTCACTTTGTAACTGATGCTAAACATAGACCTCACCTGCCAGTTTCCTACAAGGGGAATACAGCTCGAGTCTCCCATATCCAAACTGCTTGGGACCAGGGGTATTTTGGATAACGGAATATTCCGTATTTTGGAATATTTGCATATCATAATGAAATATCTGGGCAGGGCTGTAGCTAGGGTAGTGCAGCTGGTGCCATCGCATGGGGCACTGCCGGGCAGGGGGCGCTGTTTGGGCCTGTCAAATTTCTGCTTATTATAATTCTTGCTTATAGCTTCCTCTTCTTTTATCCCCAGCATCTCCTGGCCTCCCCTATCTCTTCCCTGGCCCTTCCCCATGAGGCCATGGCCCTCTCTCAGGTGCACTATATTATGTCCCTATTTATCCTCAGCATCTCCTGGCCTCCCCTATATCTTCCCTGGCCCTTCCCCATGAGGCCATGGCCCTCTCTCAGGTGCACTATATTATGTCCCTATTTATCCCCAGCATCTCCTGACCTCCCCTATCTCTTCCCTGGCCCTTCCCTATGAGGCCATGGCCCTCTCTCAGGTGCACTATATTATGTCCCTATTTATCCCCAGCATCTCCTGGCCTCCCCTATCTCTTCCCTGGCCCTTCCCCATGAGGCCATAGCCCTCTCTCAGGTGCACTATATTATGTCCCTATATATCCCCAGCATCTCCTGGCCTCCCCTATCTCTGCCCTGGCCCTTCCCCATGAGGCCATGGCCCTCTCTCAGGTGCACTATATCATGTCCCTATTTATCCCCAGCGTCTCCTGGCCTCCCCTATCTCTTCCCTGGCCCTTCCCCATGAGGCCATGGCCCTCTCTCAGGTGCACTATATTATGTCCCTATTTATCCCCAGCATCTCCCGGCCTCCCCTATCTCTTCCCTGGCCCTTCCCCATCAGGTGCACTATATTATGTCCCTATTTATCCCCAGCATCTCCTGGCCTCACTTGTCTCTTCCCTGGCCTTTCACCATGAGGCCATGGCCCTTTTTTGGGTGCATTATGTACCTTTGAATGAGGGTGGTGCCAATGCTCTTTTTGGCACAGGGCACCAAAAAGTCTAGTAATGGCTTTGTATCTTGGGAATGGGACCCAAATATACACACAGAATGCATTTATGTTAGAGCCTGCACATCCCTAATTTATGTTCTATATACACCTTATACACACAGCCTGCAGGTCATTTTATACAATATTTTCAATAATTTTGTGGCTCAAGCAAAGTTTGTGTACATACATGACATTCATTTATGCTTCATATACACCTTATACACACAGCCTGAAGGTAATTTTATACAATAGTTTTAATAAGTTGTGCCTTAGACAAAGGTTGTGTACATCGAACCATCAAAAATCAAAGGTTTCATTATCTCAGTCATGCCAAAAATATCCCGTATTTCGGAATATTTGGATATGGGAGGTTCAACCTGTACTATCTGGGCTTATTGGAAATCACACACAAAAATAGTTAAACAATATTTACACTTTTCCTTCTATGCTACACAACAGCCGGAGAAAATAAAAGTTGTCCAGCAAAATGAAAGCTCATTTTTCTTTCTCCAGCTTAATAATTTAGAAGCCCCATCTAAGGAGAAACAAATCTGTCTGTCGTCGGACACAGAAGCCCACGGCCATGCGGTTTAAAAAGAGACATTAGTGTCAATTTTGCTTTTCTATTGTCAATTTCGTACAGCTTAGTCATGAATTCTAGGTGCTGGACCTGCTTAATTCTCCCTGCTGCAACGTGGCACTAAGGGGACTGCAGACGTGTCAATTTGTCGCAGGATTAAATCTCTGGATTGTTTAACTCTTTGCTGGAACAGAAATGCGCTTTGAATGCAGACCTGCACTCAATTCTTACATTGCACTGATTTCCCAATCCTACTCTTCTAGAACAAGTTATGTTTATGCAAAATAATAGTCCGTACTTCCATTATGGCTGTGGTCCAGCACTTACTGCAGCAGCTACCGGAACGTATAAAATAAAATGGTTCCATTCTTAAAAGTAAGAAAGAAGGCAGCATTAACATTACTGTACTTTATAATTAACATCAATCAGTCCTCATCATTCATTCATCTCCATTCATGAAAGCACTTACTGTGATACTTGTCTGTCTTGTTACAGTATGTGCTAGAAAAAAAAAAAAAATAGGCTCCACCCTCTTACAAAATTTCACTTTCAAGCTGCTCCAGAGTGAAAACAGTTTGACACCTTTTTAATGTTTTACAGTTTTACCATGCAGCCGACGCAGCTTCACATATCACATTACTGCGCAGTCCCCTGGTGCGTCCTAGCCGCATCATATGGCGACTTAGGGCCTCATTCAGACCCACTCGCAAGCGGCTGTCCGCTCGCAAGTGGGTCGATGGTGTGCACTGCACATGCACACGACGGAGGGAGCTCCGTCGTGCGCATGCGCCAGACGCGACGAGCGAAGGACTTTCCTTCGCTCGTTGTGTCTGATCAAAGGGGGTGTGCTGTCGATGTTCACAGCACGACCCCTTTGGTGGGCATGCCGGGGGCGTGCCTCCCAGACGGAGGCATTCCCAAGGGAACGCCTACCGTCAGAAGCCGGCCCCACTGACATCACTAGTGAGCCAAAATCACTCCAGGGCTTGTGGTCGAAAACCCCGACCACAGGCTTCTGGTCGCACTGGCGATGGTCGCGATGGTCAAGACCATCGCGACCATCATCCTGCACGCTCGTACGCTCCATTTTTATGGAGGACGGCCATCATTCAGAGCGAGCGCTCTGTTCAGAGCGTCCGGCTCTGAATGAGGGCCTTAGACACAAGAAAAAGATGCAAAAAAAAAAGACGCCTGGTGCTACTGTATCAGAGTCTCACGGGTCCAGGAAGGGCTGTTTGACCTGACGGCAGCAAAGACGAGTGAGGGCACATCTGTATCATTAGAAAGTATTACAGTATTTTTGTAATTTTTGAAAAACGCTCATAAAAACAACGTACAGTAAGAGCAGGTGGGCCTGGTGTCCTTGAGACATGTAGTCTATTGTAATGCAATGCTGATGGTCACATACAGTAGATGAGCGATTATTTGCTACTGCGCATGTGGGAATGGTCCTAAAAAACCCTACGGTGCATGCGTCACATTGTACGTACAATGATGTCATTGCAATCAGGGCAGACAGTATCAGATAGATGGCAGTCAATGGAAAGACATTGAAAAGGTCGACAGTATCTAGGTAGACACCAAATGGTAGACGGGCAATAGGTCGACAGGTTCAAAAGGTCGACATGCTGAAAAGGTCGACGCGCAACAGGTCGACGTGGATGCAGATCAACATATGCAAAATGTCAACATTGGAATGATCGATACAAATATGGTCAACACATGGATTTTTTTTGTCTTTTAGGGTTAGGCACTTACAGGAGGGTTAGGCTCTAGAAGGGACGATTAGGGGGAATACATATGATTTACCGCCGGCCGCATGGCCGGGGGTTCTAATCCCGACAGCGGCAGCCCCGGCACAGGAGGAAATCCCAATCGTCCTTCAGGTAAGTATAAACTAACCTAACCTAACCCCCTAACCCTAACCCTCCTTAGGGGTGCCTAACCCTAACCTCCCCCCAAGTGCCTATCCCTATTCCACTCTCTAAGTGCCTAAACCTAACCCCCCCTTCCCAGCCGCCTAAACCTAAGTCTCCCGGGGGGGTGCCTAACCCTAACCTCCCCTCGGGAGTGTCTAACCCTAACCCCCTCTTCCCCTAGCCTACACCTAACCTCCCGGGGTGGTGCCTAACACTGTCCCTCGGGAGCCTCTAACCTACCCCCCCCCGTGCGCAGCTGTCCGCGCCCGACTTACCTTTGATCGGTAAGCCGGGTGTCGGGCTCCCGGCATAGTTCTAATGACCGGCATCGGGATTTCAATGCCGGTCATTAGACACTTGCCGGGTTTAAACAGTCAGTATGCCAACGGTTGGCATTTAGACCATCGGCATCCCAGTTAGGGTTAGGCACTAAGAGGGAAGGTTAGGCACTTGCCTGAGGGTTAGGCACTAGGAGGGAAGGTTAGGCACTTGCCGGAGGGTTAGGCACTAAGAGGGAAGGTTAGGCACTTGCCGGAGGGTTAGGCACTAGGAGGGAAAGCTAGAGTTAGGCACTTACCTTATGGTTAGGGTTAGGCAACAGTAGGGAGGGTAAGGGTTAGGCACCAAGGTGAGAGTTAGGGTGAAGATTAGGGTTAAGCTGGGTACACACCTAAAGATTTTCTATCCAACCAGCCAACTACTGTAGTTGATTGGTTGGAATAAAAATCTGGTAAGGTATGGGAGTAACTGATGATCAGCAATTTGCTCCTAAATGCCAGAAAACAGGTGAAAATGGTCGTTAGACAAGTTTATTAAATGTGTGATCTAAACAATTTGTTCAAACAACAGTTTTTGTCCATTTTCCGGCGTTTGGGAGCAAATTGCTGATTGTCATTTGCTTTCATACCTTACCAGATTTTCATTCCAACCAATCAACTAGTTGGCTGGTTGGACAGAAAATCTTTAGGTGTGTACCCAGCCTTAAAAAACAAAATAAAAAAACATACGTCGACCATTTTTGTGTTGACCACTCCTATGTTGACCTTTTGCACCTGTTGATCTTCATTTATGTCAACATTTTGACCATGTCGACCTTTTGTGCCTGTCGACTCATTGCCTGTCTACCAGTTGGTATCGATCTTTTGACTGTCTGTCTATGTATAGTGTAGATCTTTTTATCCACGCCAGTATCAGATATGGGGCGGCAAAGTGATGGGCATTCCTGGGCATATGGGAGGCAGGCTAAAGTGAGCGCAAAAAAAAATACATTCCATGGGCGTGTTATGGGTGTGTTGCAGGCGTGTCAGTGATAGCAGCTGCGTTATCACACACGCAGCCACAGGGCGACTGTAAGTGTCAATAGTACACGGGATGGTGCCTCAATTGTGGCATGACAAGAATCACTAGTGGTTACAGCACACAGAGACACTGGAGGCTTGCTCAATCAGACGGTGGCTGGTGCGTTGGGGTAGGGCTGATACTATCATTGGCATATTATCACCACCATGACTCCACAAACAGACGTAAGAGCGGACGCAGTAGAGTCCACCTCTGAATCAAGCCCTACGCCTCCATGCCCGGGAACAGGTATCCACCACTGTCCCGAAATGTACCCACATTCCAGAAAAAATACCTTTCTGTAAAACACGTTCAACTTTAGTTTTTCATTTACAATTTCAAGTTACATGAACAAGCCACAAAAATAGATCAGCATAACAACAAAAGACTTTTGTTCTCCACTAACCCCTCTCCTTTATTGCAGTTCTGATCACCCAGGGGAGCCAGAATATTACAGAACACTTCAGCATGCTCTGGATTTCTGTATACATGTGACCTAAATGTGATCAAGATCTTCTAAGTAATAAATGTAAATAAAGAGAACCCAATAAATCAAATAACACACAAAGGGATAAAAATGATCAAACGTTTATTGATCAAAATGATTCAACATTAAACTTCTCCGTCAGCAAAGTATGTGAATCGCTAGCATCCAGTAACTGAGCAGCGATGACTTCAATCAAATGTGTTTGGTCACTGTTGGTCAGTCCCGCACATTGGCTTGGGGGGGAGTTTGACCCATAACTCCTTACAGAACTGCTACAGCTCATGCTGGTGTGCTTTCTTGCATGGAGGTCCCGCCACAACATTTCTGTTGTATTAAGGTCTAAGGTCTGGCCTTGGTCATACCAAAACACCAAATTTCTTCTGGTTTAATCACATTTTTTTAAGCCTGGCTTGTTTTAGTGTCGTTTGCCTTGCTGCAAGTCCCACCTCCTCTTGAACTTCAGTTCATGGACAGATACCCGGACAAATTCTTGTAGAATTTGCTGGTACAAATCAAAATTCATAGCTCCATCCGTGATGACCAGTCATCATGTGCCGTCACAGCAAAACAGTCCCAAACCACGAAACTGCTACCGCCATGTTTGACGGTTAAGATGAGGATCTAATGTTGGATTGTAGTGTTTCCATTTTTATCAAACAGAGCAGTTCTCATTTAAGCCAAAAATTATATTTTAGGCTCACTCATTTAGAACATTCTTCCAGCTGTTTTCTGGCTCATCCAGGTGGTCATTAGTAAACTTTAAATAGTCAGCAATGTCCTTCTTGGAGCTTAGTGGCTTCCATCTTTCTATTCTCCAATGTTTACCCGATGGAGGACTCACATTGACATTTGTCTGTGCAAGAGAGGCCAGTAGATCCTTTGATGTTACCATCAGGTTCTTTGTGATCTCCCGGGAATATTGGAGCAATTTTTGTTGGGTGACCTCTCCTCAGGAAAGTAACAGTGGTGTTGTATCTTCTCCATTTGTGCCTGAGAGGGAATGGGTGAAGGCCAGATATTTAGAAATCATTTCTTTGTAACCATCCCCAGCCTGAGCATCATCAAATATTTTTATGAGGTCCTCAGAAATCTGCTTTGATCAAGACGTGGCCTGCATTCTTAGGGCTTTATTCAGCGGTGCACGCAAATACACTGATCGATGATCGGGGATCTGCGCAGGCACATGACCCGTTGTCCGCATGTGCGGAACATGTCCGTGATCCCTCAAGGAGACTGACAGTGATTGACAGTCTGCTGCTGTTAGTGGGCGGGGAGGGGGCACCGCGACGACCTCTGTTTCCTGAAACTAAGGCGTGTTGCCGCCGTTGGGGGGACAGGCAAGAAGCCAGGATCTCTGCCAGCTGACGGAGATCTCCTGACCTCTCATCTACCGCGGCGACCCCATGGATCACCTTAGCCGGCTGATGTTCCGCAGAGTATCTGATGCTGCGTTGGACGATGCGGCTCGGATATGTAATGGAGCAGGAGGCATGATGCCTTCTGTGCATTACCATATCTGCACAGACGGAATTGAAAAGCTGCTTGCGAGCAGCTTTGCAATTCCATCCAAGCTGAATCAGGCCCCTAAACCTGTGTGGTGAAGACCAGACCTTGGTAGAGAAGACTACAGTTTATGCTATTTAAATAGGTCAGGGCCACCCAAACGCACATCTGCTCATCTTCCCAACGATTGACACTCCTGAATCCTTATTTAACCCCTTAATTGAAATACTACTAGAGGCTTGTATACATTTTTATGTCAAGTATAATGTTGGATCATTTTTGAACAATGAACAAATTAAAAGTATATTTTATTAGGTGTTCTTTGAATGATTGGGTTTCCTTTACCCATTCTTATGATGACTTAGCTGTAGGTATGAACAAAGTCACATTTATGAAGAAGTTCAGAAAATTATAAAGAGCTCACAGACTTTCAAGCAGCTCTGTTATAGCGGGCACCCAGCTGGGTGCAGTTAGGGCCAGGTAATTGCAGATGGTGATATATTGGGAGTAGGACCGAAGTGTGGTGCCATGAACTGCTGCCGGGAACGTTAGATATTTCCCATGGGGCATTCATTGCACTGCGCTCCTATTTCACAAATGCGCCAGCATTATGGGGAAGCGCACGTATTCGCAGTCCAATGTGGTGGAGCCTGCACGGGCCCAAAAGATTTTCCCCATCAATTATGGCGAGTTGTGGGATTTGAAGACGCACAAAGTGGCTGTCTCAGTCCTTGCACATTCAGACAAGACTAATGTACACCAGGGGAAGAGCATCAGCGTACAGTCTCAGACAACACTCCAGCAACAGAGGCTAAAGCAGGCACAGCCGCATATCTACAACCTCACTGCCATTGATTCGACTCCAAGCAGGCAACTATCTGTGTGAAGTTTGTATGTCCTCTCCCTATGTTAGCTTTGGTTTCCTCCCACCACTCACGAGCATACTGGCAGGTTCATTTTGATAATATAGCCTGCTAGCTCTTCCACGGGCTGAGCTGAAGGAATAAACATTCTCTTTAAAGTTCTGCATAACATGTTGGTGCAGGTCGGGTAGGGGAAGCTGGCGGTTAGTATACCGACAGCTGCATTCTGACAGTCAAAATCCCAACAGATTTTAAGTATTATAACTCTTACTCTAACCCTCCTCCTAACCTGAACCCTCCTCCTAGTGTCTAATTCTAAACCTCCCCCTAACCCGAACCCTCCTCCTAGTGTCTAACTCTAACCCTCCCCCTAACCCTAAGTCTCCCCCTAACCAGGGTTGGACTGGCCCACAGGTGTACAGGGAAAATCCCCAGTAGGCTCCAATACCTTAGGCCCCACATCTCCTCTTGACATCAGGTTCCAGACTGTGCTCTCAAATTATACAATGTTACTCTATTAGAGGGGAAGCGTGGGGCACCTCTACAGAAACTACACAAGATTCACTTAATAGTTAGCCAAGCATCTGTGGTGGCCACACCACCTCTGGTGGCTGGTCATATCCCTTATGCATGGGCTCCTACCACTGCATTTCCCCGGTGGGCCCTTCTTGCTCCAGTCCGACCCTAACCCACCCATCTTCAGCCTAACCCTAACTCTCCTAATAAACCCTCCCCTCCCACAGCCTAACCCTAAAGGCGTAAATGGTCGATTGAACAATAACGACACTATCATTCGCAGTGAATATGCCGGCAACGACCAGCGATGCGGGCGCCTGAACATACTGCCCAACCTGACGATATCATCAGGTTGTGCTTGTTCGGGGATGAGGGAAGGTGCCTTCACTGAATGAGGAGGGGAGCGGGACACATCCCCGACCCGCCCACTGCACCCCACCCGGGGGAACATGGCCGTTCAGAGTGTATGAACGACCATCATCTGCAGTTATCAGGTGTGTACCCACCATAACTCTCCTCCTAGTGTCTAACTCTAACCCTCCCCTAACCATAATACTTATCTACGCAATCTGTCGGTATTGTGGCAGTTGGGATTCCAAGTTGGTATTCTGTTGGGATTCCATGTTGGTATTGTGGCAGTTGGGATTCCATGTCGGTATTCTGACAGTTGGGATTCCATGTCGGTATTCTGACAGTTGGGATTCCATGTCGGTATTGTGGCGGTCAGCATCCTGACTGTCTGGATGCTGACTACATCCCGTTGGCACTATAAAAAAAAAGTTATTATTAATAATAATAACAACAACAACAGTAAAGGTCTGACATTAGAAATACATCTCCCTATTAAATACAGCCCCCTATTATTGGACCCAATGTACATAATGAAACATCTAAAGATGAACAAATGGTCTGCAAATAGATTATCTTTATGAAATGAAAACGTATGGAAAGAAATGTACGAAATATCCGGAAATCCACTATCGTTCCACAAAACGGTACAAATAGTGATTTCAGCAGCAGATGTTGGTAATACGGCCTATTACCGCTGCTAACATGTTAACAACACAACCTGCCTTCCTGTGTTTTATATATGTTATTACAATTAACCCATCTGTTGCACCGCAGGTTGCTTTGGTAAAAATGTTGGGACTGGAGCAGAACTCGCAATGTTAAAGGGTTTATATGAGATTAATGACCCATGGCAGCTTTATGGCAGAGGAATGACAGATAAGAAATGGCTCTGTTTTACTTGGCATGAAGGGCTATAAAGCTTCAATGCACAGAACATTATACTTTATGAGATAACATTGATTAACCCAGAGATACTATTTAAGCAGTATAACCCCACACAACATCATTTACATGGACACTGTGACTACACGGCAGGGTTTTATGGGGAGGTCAATGAGGACTCTCTGGTGCTGAGTGATACATAACAGGGTGAGAGGAAACAGACACTTAAGGGCATATATACCAATGCCATCCCCGCAGAAGGTGCAGTAAGTATCCCCTAGATGTAATATAGAGCGACCGCAACAGATATATCCAAAATCTGCCGCCGTCCATCCATTTCTGACCGCATAAGCTGTCCCCAATAATACTTCATTGCACCGGAATGCGAGATATAAATTTTACCAAGCTGTGATAAGTACTGGTAGAAAATGTATGTTACCGCCATATAATAATGAATAGGGCTTAATAGGTATATACTGTATGTCAATAAGTGACAATAATAACAATAGGACTCACCTGATCACTTGCTGTGTGCACAGAGGACTCACCTGATCACTTGCTGTGTGCACAGAGGAGTCACCTGATCACTTGCTGTGTGCACAGAGGACTCACCTGATCACTTGCTGTGTGCACAGAGGAGTCACCTGATCACTTGCTGTGTGCACAGAGGAGTCACCTGATCACTTGCTGTGTGCAGCGAACTCACCTGATAACTTGCTTGTGTGCACAGAGGACTCACCTGATCACTTGCTTGTGTGCACAGAGGACTCACCTGATCACTTGCTGTGTGCACAGAGGATTCACCTGATCACTTGCTGTGTGCACAGAGGATTCACCTGATCACTTGCTGTGTGCACAGAGGACTCACCTGATCACTTGCTGTGTGCACAGAGGGCTCACCTGATCACTTGCTGTGTGCACAGAGGACTCATCTGATCAATTGCTTGTGTGCTCAGAGGACTCACCTGATCACTTGCTGTGTGCAGAGGATTCACCTGATCACTAGCTGTGTGCACAGAGGGCTCACCTGATCACTTGCTGTGTGCACAAAGGACTCACCCGATCACTTGCTGTGTGCACAGAGGACTCACCCGATCACTTGCTGTGTGCAGAGGATTCACCTGATCACTTGCTGTGTGCACAGAGGACTCACCTGATCACTTGCTGTGTGCACAGAGGACTCACTTGATCACTTGCTGTGTGCACAGAGGACTCACCTTATCACTTGCTGTGTGCAGAGGATTCACCTGATCACTTCTGTGTGCAGAGGATTCACCTGATCACTTGCTGTGTGCAGAGGATTCGCCTGATCACTTGCTGTGTGCACAGAGGACTCACCTGATCATTTGCTGTGTGCACAGAGGACTCACCTGATCACTTGCTGTGTGCACAGAGGACTCACCTGATCACTTGCTGTGTGCACAGAGGACTCACCTGATCACTTGCTGTGTGCAGAGGATTCACCTGATCACTTCTGTGTGCAGAGGATTCACCTGATCACTTGCTGTGTGCACAGAGGAATCACCTGATCACTTGCTGTGTGCACAGATGACTAACCTGATCACTTGCTGCGTGCAGAGGATTCACCTGATCACTTGCTGTGTACACAGAGGATTCACCTGATCACTTGCTGTGTGCACAGATGACTAACCTGATCACTTGCTGTGTGCACAGAGGACTCACCTGATCACTTGCTGTGTGCACAGAGGACTCACCTGATCACTTGCTGTGTGCACAGAGGACTCATCTGATCACTTGCTTGTGTGCTCAGAGGACTCACCTGATCACTTGCTGTGTGCAGAGGATTCACCTGATCACTAGCTGTGTGCACAGAGGGCTCACCTGATCACTTGCTTTGTGGACAAAGGACTCACCTGATCACTTGCTGTGTGCACAGAGGACTCACCTGATCACTTGCTGTGTGCAGTGGACTCACCTGATCACTTGCTGTGTGCACAGAGGACTCACCTTATCACTTGCTGTGTGCAGAGGATTCACCTGATCACTTCTGTGTGCAGAGGATTCGCCTGATCACTTGCTGTGTGCACAGGGGACTCGCCTGATCATTTGCTGTGTGCACAGAGGACTCACCTGATCACTTGCTGTGTGCACAGAGGACTCACCTGATCACTTGCTGTGTGCACAGAGGACTCACCTGATCACTTGCTGTGTGCAGAGGATTCACCTGATCACTTCTGTGTGCAGAGGAGTCACCTGATCACTTGCTGTGTACACAGAGGACTCACCTGATCACTTGCTGTGTGCACAGAGGAGTCACCTGATCACTTGCTGTGTGCAGCGAACTCACCTGATCACTTGCTTGTGTGCACAGAGGATTCACCTGATCACTTGCTGTGTACACAGAGGATTCACCTGATCACTTGCTGTGTGCACAGAGGACTCACCTGATCACTTGCTGTGTGCAGAGGACTCACCTGATCACTTGCTGTGTGCACAGAGGATTCACCTGATCACTTGCTGTGTACACAGAGGATTCACCTGATCACTTGCTGTGTGCACAGAGGACTCACCTGATCACTTGCTGTGTGCAGAGGACTCACCTGATCACTTGCTGTGTGCACAGAGGACTCATCTGATCAATTGCTTGTGTGCTCAGATGACTCACCTGATCACTTGCTGTGTGCAGAGGATTCACCTGATCACTTGCTGTGTGCACAGAGGACTCACCTGATCACTTGCTGTGTGCAGAGGATTCACCTGATCACTTCTGTGTGCAGAGGATTCACCTGATCACTTGCTGTGTGCACAGAGGAATCACCTGATCACTTGCTGTGTGCACAGATGACTAACCTGATCACTTGCTGCGTGCAGAGGATTCACCTGATCACTTGCTGTGTGCACAGAGGAATCACCTGATCACTTCTGTGTGCACAGATGACTAACCTGATCACTTGCTGTGTGCACAGAGGACTCACCGGATCACTTGCTGTGTGCACAGAGGACTCACCTGATCACTTGCTGTGTGCAGAGGACTCACCTGATCACTTGCTGTGTGCACAGAGGACTCACCTGATCACTTGCTTGTGTGCTCAGAGGACTCACCTGATCACTTGCTGTGTGCAGAGGATTCACCTGATCACTAGCTGTGTGCACAGAGGGCTCACCTGATCACTTGCTGTGTGGACAAAGGACTCGCCTGATCACTTGCTGTGTGCACAGAGGACTCACCTGATCACTTGCTGTGTGCAGAGGATTCACCTGATCACTTGCTGTGTGCACAGAGGACTCACCTGATCACTTGCTGTGTGCACAGAGGACTCACCTTATCACTTGCTGTGTGCAGAGGATTCACCTGATCACTTCTGTGTGCAGAGTATTCACCTGATCACTTGCTGTGTGCAGAGGATTCGCCTGATCACTTGCTGTGTGCACAGGGGTCTCGCCTGATCATTTGCTGTGTGCACAGAGGACTCACCTGATCACTTGCTGTGTGCACAGAGGACTCACCTGATCACTTGCTGTGTGCACAGAGGACTCACCTGATCACTTGCTGTGTGCAGAGGATTCACCTGATCACTTCTGTGTGCAGAGGATTCACCTGATCACTTGCTGCGTGCAGAGGATTCACCTGATCACTTGCTGTGTGCACAGAGGACTCACCTGATCACTTGCTGTGTGCACAGATGACTAACCTGATCACTTGCTGGGTGCACATAGAAATAACTTGATCACTTTTTGTGTGTACATAGGACTGACTCAATCGCTTGTTGTGTGTACATAGGACTAACCCAATCACTTGCTCTGTGTACATAGGACTAACCCAATCACTTGCTGTGAGGATACGTTGAAGATGGCGGCGGACGGGATCCAGCATGTTAATATACTGATGCTGGAATACCTACACATGTCAAAATACCGATGCAACCATCCCGAAAACATCAGGATACCGACGTCCACATCCCGACCTCCGGCCTCCTGAAGGTAAGTATGCGTGTAAGTATGACACTTAGCCCAGGGATAGGTTAATGGAACTCCCGGGGGGTGGGTTAGGCTGCGGGAAGGTTAGTGTTAGACAACCCCCGGGGAGAGTTAGGTTTAGGAAGCGGGAAGGGGGTTAGAGTTAGGCACCACTGAGGGGCGGTTAGGGTTAGGCACCACCAGGGGAGGTTAGGGTTAGATATCACCAAGGAGTGTTAGGGAGGAGGGGGTAAGGTATTTAGCAGCCCATGTCAGTATTCCAGTGATGGGATTTGAACTGCAGCAATTAATCCACTGGCATATCATACCCATTTCCTTGCTGTGTATACATAGGACTAACCTGATCACTTGCTGTGTGCACATATGACTAACCTGATCACTTGCTGTTTGCACATATGACTAACCTGATCTCTTGCTGTGTGCACATATGACTAACCTGAGCACTTGTGTGCATCTAGGACTAACTCAATCACTCGCTGCATACACATAGGACCAACTTGATCGCTTGCTGTATACACATAGGACTAACTCAGGGCCTGATTCAGAGCCGCTCGTAAGCGGCTGCTCGCTCGCTCTGAGCGATGTTCGCAGAACTGCGCATGCGTATGGCTCATAATGCACATGCGCAAACCAGTCATTGCGGTCGGAAATCGTGCGCTCAAACAGCGAGGGGCAGCTAATTTGATTGACAGAATGTACCGTTTGTGGGTGGTAACAGGGGAAGGTGCTTGAAAACGAGGGAGTGGAGATCCGAACGCAGGTTAACGGTCAAAAAGGCGCTTAATGGGAGTACATAATTAGAAGAAAACCCTACCACAAGCACTGCGAGCAGTTCAGATGCCTTTCGATGTACCCGATTAATCTAATAAATACCGGAGATGACGTGTGATGCGAACGGCAAAGGGGCGTCTTTACAAAATAGCGAGCGCATTTTTCGTTTGCTCGCTCAGACATAGAGGCATCAACAAACCACAAAGAGTGAGCGCTCAATTTAAATAGCCGGCCCCTTTTTGGGAACGACCATCCGCAAATAGCGTCCGGCTCTGAATCAGGCCCTCAGAACCTCATTCAGAGCCGGTCGCACAGAGCGTGCGGTCGGTCTGAATGAGGGGAGGACCTCTTGAATTTTCAAGACGTCCTCCTTTGCGGTGGTAAGGCTGTGGGTTAACCCCAGCTTGCCCCCTTTGGATCGAGACCCGCTACGACCGGCGCTGTCGGTCGTAGCGGGTCTCACGCATGCGCACGACGGCGCCGGTGCCGTCGTGCGTATGCTCTGTGGGGGGCCATCAACCCGGTCCGAGCGCATCGGCGCTAACGACCGGGTCTGAATGACCCCCTCAGTCCCTTACTGTGTGTACATAGGACTAACCTGATTGCTGTGTGCATAGGACTAAGCAAATTGCTTGCTGTATGTGCATAAGACTATCCCAATCACTTGCTGTGAGAATAGGACTAACCCACTCGATTGCTTTGTGTACATAGGACTAATTTGATCGCTTGCTGTATACACATAGGACTAACCTGATCTCTTGCTGTGCATTGCAGAACATTTATTATTAGGTTTTCTGTTTTTACCAAAACTCAGAACTTCTCAGCTGTTTCCATATTTGGCAATGTCACTGCTGGGTAACTTGTGCAGGACTAAGCCATATCTGTGTGTCCTGGGCCTTTTTTTCTGCCAGTTTCTCATTAGATTAGCTGTTGTTAATGCAGCATACACTGTATTAAAGTGGATCGATACAGAATAAGAAGCATATGCCATATATAACGGTTACTAGGTTACAATTTTATGTACAGATATATATTGACTTTTTATCTGTGTTAGTGGAAAAATCAATCGGAAACTGAAAATCTAATATCGGGCCTGGGAAAAGCAATGAAAATGTAAATGGTGACTGGTCTCAGTCCATTAAATCATTTATTGTTATATAGTTTGATGCTTCTGCACTAAATATGTCCAAAGGGAGCTGAGAAATCAAGAACAGACACTGAGATACAACTAATGGTTACCGTGGCAATGTCAGCTGCCAGGAGGTGTGAACGACGGACTCCTTAGTACACTATGCTGCAGGGAAGCTTAGGGACAGGTTAGTAAAACAAGGACAAAATACTAGGTTTTGTCTATTCCCAAGCTCATTCCTCAGGGAGCACTACCAGTGCATGGTTTCCATTTTTCCTAGCAGGTGCACAGGTGCTGTCATTACTCACTGACACATTTTAAAAGATCCACAGGTGGAGCTAATTATTTCACTTGCGATTCTGTGAGGAGACCTGGTACCAGCTGTGGCTGAAACGCGTTGCTGTTCTGCAATAAGCTTACTACTAGCAGACACTTGTACCCACCAAAATCTGACCCTGGAATTGGAACACGGTGTCAAGCCAGGACAGACCCAGGACTTTCCCTGTTCCCACTGTGGTGCAGCCGGGGGCAGTGCCAGTGCTTGAAGATTATGTCGACATGGGTGCAGTGCAAGCACTTGGAGATTATGTCATCACCAAGCGCCAGAAACTCCTGCTCTCCCCTGAACGCCAGACCGGAGCGGAACAGCGACCAGGGGAGAGTGCCCTTCGGCGGGGGGGGGTCCTTTCGGGAGGCTATGATGTCACAGCTGTCACCGGGGACATGGGTAGGGAGTGATTACAGCCTCCACGTTTGAAGCGGGGACGGGGTAAAAACCTCAACGGTCCGGACCATATAGGGAGGCTGTAATCTCTCCTTCCCCGGTGACAGCTGTCATAGACAGCTTCCGAATTCATCCAATCAGCATGCTGTAAAGGGGTCCCAGGTCGGATGTCTCCGGATACCTGTTTACACTGAGTGAGACCCGGGTTTCACCTGTGTAGGACCCTGCTCGGGATCCGGGAAGAAATACCGGGTCAAATCGACCCAGGATTTTTTCCTAGGACCCTTTTCCACTGAACTGTGACCCGGCTTGACATGGCAATAACCCAGGTTTTGCGGCAGTGGAAAAGGGGTATTGTTGACTGAAATCTAAGGCTGACCGGGACCTCGGGTAACGTGCTCTCCCTATATACCATCTCCAGGTGAGGAGAGGCGGATAGATCTGTGGCGTCCGGCTTTTGCAGAGTAATACGGCAAGTGATAAACATCCAGCATAAGGAGCACAGGACATTCAAACTAGCGGAGCCTATAACCAGTTGCTCCCTGTCGTGTACAGAGCCGGTGTCTGAGCCAGGAGAGATTGCCTCTACCCGGAGGTCGACTGGTGTCTTAAGGTGCCCATACATGGTGCGATGCACCGTGTAGGGCGACTGCCGATCCGTTGTCAGATTGATCGTGCTGTCACCGCCGGCAATGGTGCGGTCCCCGCAGACCGCACGATATGCCGGCTTCCCCCTCCTTCATCTGAATGGGATTGTTCATCGCATCCCAGATCAGATATTTTTGCAGGAAGACCTGGGGATGCGATGTACGACCCCGTGGGAGCGCGCAGCACGATATAGCACCTATATCGAACCGATCCGTCGGATCAGCATATATATCACGCCAAGTATGGGGGCCTTTCGCCTATAAAGGGAGTCTGTCATACTGGACCTTTTTTGATAGCATTAATAGCATTCATGCTGGCTGGATTTTTGGGCTGAAATAAACTGCTGCAGCAATTGACGATATTTATCTTTAGCCCTCCTGTACTAGCAGTGTATTTAAGAGTTACGGGACTCTAAATAACTACCGCTATTTTAAACAAGAAGCACTTTTTATATTCCATTTGAATTGCTAATAATTGACTCTCCACTTCTATAAGCTTTGAAACTAGGACAGTGGTTCCCAAACTGTGTGCCGTGGCACCCTGGGGTGCCTTAGGACACTTGCAGGGGTGCCTCAAGTTGGTCCAGCACCAAATCAAATTATTTATGGTCAATGTAATGTGTAGACAAACAGAAGCGCAAACCTGTCCCCCACCACATAACTGACCTAAGGATGACCGGTCAGCACAATTTACTACTTTACTACATTTCTGAATTTCTCAATAACAAACTTTTGGCTTAGGGGTGCCATGAAAACAAAGCTGATACTCTAGGGCGCCGTGGTTCAATAAAGTTTGGGAACCACTGAACTAGGATATAAGTGTAACAAAAATGTATCTGATTTGAAGTGTTACTATGTAACTTTGTATCCAATGGAAGGCTGGTACTGATATTGCAATGTAAATACTTTCTAAATTGTTGAAAATTTGTAAGTAAGGACATAGAATGTGCTAAGTTTATGGTTATGTGTATTTTATTAAATATCTAATTTTAACACTTTGTGAGTGTCATTTTGTATCACACCGGCGCAGTATTCTTATTTAGTTACATTTCGGTATTTTTAATAGGTTGACAATTCCTCTAATAATTCTACTGCAGGTGGGAATATAAATAGACACTGGTCATTTACTGTGTAGAACAGGCACTGAGGTGTTTTTAGTTTTGCAGAACGACAGAAGAAGCATTATCCAGTTTTCTATGAAGCCAATTTCAAATATTGCGATAAAAAGAGGCAAAATAATGAACAAATGTGAAGATTTTGAAGTCACAACTTTCCCAACTCTACATCTTTATGTTCACTATAAATCCCCCTCCCCACCCACCTCCCCCATCATGCAGTGCAACATAGTTTTGCAAAGGTGCAAATGTGCTCCTTACATTGCTTTGGTCCCACACCTGCATGAGGCCCATCGTTAATGGAAACAACACTGATCCCATTCAGACTCACCTGCGCAGTGACCACTGGGCATAACACAGTGTTTTTGCACTGTCATTGTGAGCAGGACCAGATTACCCATTTCACTCTTACACAGTAACATGGCTGCATCAGTCCGTCAGGTTGGAGGTCACAGCTCCCTGCAGAGCCTGGGTCCTTGTGCCCAGCATGTATGCAGCACAGTGAGGAGGCAGTGCAGGATCACAACGCTCCCTAACAAGTGGCAGCGGTTATGAGAGAGCTGCAGAGGCTGATATTCCTGATAAGGGACCTGATTCAGACCCGCTCGCAAGCGGCCGCTCGCTCGTAAACGGCCGATGTTATGCATTTTCGCATGCATCGCAGTGCGCGTGCGCAAACTAGTTTGAGTGATCGGGATGCGCACGCTCGCCCAGCAAAGACAGCCCAGTGGATTGAGTGACAGGAGAGGCCGTTAGTGGGTGGTAACAGGGGCTGGGTAGTAGTAACGGGGGAGTGGAGGTGCGAACGCAGGCGTGTCTGAGTGTCTCAACGCCGTTTCAGAGGCGTTCATAATTAACAGGCAGCATCAGATTACACGTCACCTGGCTGGTTTTTACACTGAAATGCTCGCAGTGCTTGCGGTAGGGTAAAGGCAACCGCAAGCGCTGCGGTCTGATCCGATGGTTCCCGATGTACCGATGGTTGTATATACTTCCTGGAGATGACGTGCGCTAGTGGGCGGCTAAAGACAGGCTGGTGGGCATCTATAAACACAAAGTGATCGCTCGCCAAGACTTAGTGGGCGTGCTTATGCCTTGCCGTGCGATCGCCTGCCTTGACGTCACTTAGCTGAATTTGCATACGCTGGGAGCGAGCGGCCGCATCTTGCGAACGGGTCTGAATCTGGTCCAAAGTGTTTCTCTTGGCTCAGCCGCACCACAGGCTGAGTATCAGAGGTCAAAGGAGCATGTGCTGATCCCTGATTGGAGGGAATTATTACCTCTATAGCTGTAAGTGCACAAAGGTCATGAGTCACGCCAGCAGCTTTGCAATTCCGCCCTTGCAATTATGGTAATGCGGGGGAAGCATCCTGCCTCCTACATGCATTACTTATCCGAGCTGCATTTAAGGACGCAGCATCGGATAATCTGCGATAACATCAGCCGGCTGAGTGACCCACGGGGTGACGTAAGCCGGCCGCCGCAGACACAACACAGAGGCCAGGAAATCTCTGTCAGTCGACGGAGATCCTGGCCTCTTCCCTCCCCCCCCCCAACAGCGGCGACCCCTCCCGCCCACAAACGGCAGCAGACTGTCAATCACTGACAGTGTGTTGCCGGACTGCATGCGATCACGCAGGACCCGTACTTCGCAGTATAGGTCCGGCACCTGCGCAGATTCCCGGCCATCGGGAGTCTGCGTTCAGTAATGCACGAGCTGGATCAGGTCCAAAGTCTGAATTTACAGCTGCACATTTTTTAAAGGTTTATTTTTTAGAACCGCACAAACATGTGCAGAACCGATCTTATACACAATGAGGGGGCGTCATATCATCTGTGTTCTGTTCAACCCGATCTGATGGGGAGTTAATGATGATGGAGCACCCGTACAATACAATGGTCAGTCAGTTTAAAAAACAATTAGCAAACTGAGCAAACAGATCATAGTATTATCTGGAAAGGAGACACTGTAGACGTACTGACACCTGGAGGTCTGTGTACCAGAGCCGCTCAGTAGTATTTCCAAAATGCAGAAACGTAAACAGTAAAAGGTTCCAAATTTCTATCAACTTATTATCGCTGTCAAATAAATACAGCAATAATACAGCCATTGTATAGTCGGACTGGCACCTGTCTACGCCCTTTCAAAATATACACGGAGGCATAACATGTAATGAAGAATGATATCCTCTGAATACTGGTGAACCATCCTATACTGTATAACACCCATATTCCGTGCCGGGGGAACTCCCGGTGAAATCAGGCATAATGTTTGTCGTGGACCCCATTGCACCCTGCCATAGATTCAGTGAGCCAACAACATATACAGTATATGGTCCCAGAAGTCATCGGAGCTCATTAGGACCCGGATGCTAAGCTGTGCTATCTCGCTGCTGTCATGGGCCGGGTATGTAAATTCCGCGATCACACTGTCTGGTGTAAGGACGCCCTCTATGTCTTAGAGAGCGACGGCAGAGTGAATGCACACCGGTATATAGACACTCCCTTTTCTTTCTTAAGACCATCTCCAGGAAGTGTATGATTAATCAGTAACATCGAGAACCATCGGAGCTGCACGCAGCCCTTGAGGTCGACCCTACCCCACCGGCAAAGCACTGCGATCACTGCAGAGGCTGATATACAACCAAGTGATGTGTACAATGACGCTTCCATGCTAATTATGCACACCCCTAAGATGCCGTTTTGATGCCCAGACACGCCTGCGTACTCAGCACCACTCCCCCGTTCACAAGCACCTTCCCCTGTTACCACCCACAAACGGCGCTGTCACTCAAAGTAGCGTCCAGTTTTAGGCACTGGGGGTGGGGTTCAGTTTAGGCTGCGGGGGGGATGGATAGGGTTAGGCTGCGGGGGGGAGGGTTAGGGTTAAGCTGCGGGGGAGGGTTAGGGTTAGACTGTGGGGGGGAAGGGTTAGGCTGCGGGGGCAGGAGGGTTAGGGTTAGGCTGCTGGGGGAGGGTTAGGCTGGGGGGAAGGTTAGGCTGCAGGGGTAGGTTTAGGCTGCTGGGGGAGGGTTAAGCTGGGGGGAGGGTTAGGCTGCGGGGAAGGTTAGGCTGCGGGGGTAGGTTTAGGCTGCTGGGGGAGGGTTAGGCTGTGGGGGGAGGGTTAGGCTGTGGGGGGAGGGTTAGGCTGCAGGGGGAAGGTTAGGCTGGGGGGGAGGGTTAGGGTTAGGCTGTTGGGGGGAGGATTAGGCTGCGGGGGGAGGGTTAGGGTTAGGCTGTGGGTGGAGGGTTAGGCTGTGGGGGGAGGGTTAGGCTGTGGGGGGAGGGTTAGGCTGCGGGGGGAGGGTTAGGCTGCGGGGGGAGGGTTAGGCTGTGGGGGTAGGTTTAGGCTGCTGGGGGGAGGGTTAGGCTGTGGGGGGAGGGTTAGGCTGTGGGGGGAGGGTTAGGGTTAGGCTGTTGGGGGGAGGATTAGGCTGCGGTGGGAGGGTTAGGGTTAGGCTGTGGGGGGAGGGTTAGGCTGTGGGGGGAGGGTTAGGCTGCGGGGGGAGGGTTAGTCTGTGGGGGAAGTGGGTTAGAGTTAGGTTTAGGCTGCAAGAGAGAGTGTTAGAGTAGGGGGAGGGGGAGGGTTAGGATACTTACCTGCAGGTGTCAATATCCTAGGGATGCCGGCGGGATGCCGGCGTTGAGATTCTGGCCTAGGGATCCTGTGCGCCGGCATCTCCCGTATCCAACCCGCACATATTACGTTATTCATTTATGAATTATTTCCAATTTTCAAATGCCCAATTGTATTAAACAGTACTTAATAATGTATCAATTATTTATAAAACAGTTTTATACTATAAAAAAAAATCCTTTTCACATATATATGTACATTTTGTCATCAGACACTCAGATACTACAGGGGAAACATAACCCTAAAGGACTTGGGGGTCTATTTACTAAGCCTTGGATGGAAATAAAGTGAACAGAGATAAGGTGCCAGCCAATCAGCTCCTAACTGCCATGTCACAGGCTGTGTTTGAAAAATGTCAGTTAGGAGCTGATTGGCTGGTACCTTATCTCCGTCCAAGGCTTAGTAAATAGACCCCTAAAACAAGGATTCCTAAGGCTTTTTTCGCTACAGTTGTAGCCGGAGAATGGGCACAATGAGAGCAGAGACCTGAGGCGGGAAGCCGAGGTTACGCACAAGAATCAGGATACAGAGAACCGCTGGATGATGGTGGAGTAGCACAATAATCTGGATACAGACCAGCAGGGGGCGGTAAGCTGAACTAAGCATGCTCCACCCAAATTCATATTCACAACTCTCTACAGGAACTCACCAGAAAGCACATCTCTTCCCAAGGGGTCTATTGACTGGTATACAATCGGAATACCGGCAGCCGGCTTCCCAACTGTCATATCCTGGCGAGGGTGAAATGCCGGGCGTCTAGATGTAGACACCTGACATTTCCCCGACACCGGGAGACCAGTCCCCAGCATCCCGAACGAAGGGATGCCGGGCGCCGCGAGCGGACAGCTGCGGGGGGGAGGGTTAGGTTTAGGGCACCCGGGGGGGACTTAGGGTTAGGGTTAGGCTAGGGGGAGGGAGGGTTAGGGTTAGGCACCCCCAGGGGGGACTTAGGGTTAGGCACCCCCCCGGGGGACTTAGGTTTAGGCAGCGGGGAAGGGGGGGTTAGGCACTTAGAGGGGGGATTAGGGTTAGGCACAGGGGGGAAGTTAGGGTTAGGCATCCCTAAGGAGGGTTAGGGTTAGGGGGTTAGGTTAGTTTATACTTACCTTAGTGAGACGATAGGGATTTCCAGCGCTGTCGGGCTTCCACTGCCGGGCTCTGCTCATCTATCGGCCAGGCGCTGCCGGGAATCGAACCTGCCGGCCATGCGGCCAGCGGTATTTCATACCGATTCCTATTGACTAAGCTTTGGGGAGAGATAAAGTACCAACCAATCAGCTCGTAACTTTCATATTTCAAACAGCCTGTAACATGACAGTTAGGAGCTGATTGGTTGGTACTTTGGGCTTGATTCTGAGGCGCTCGTGAGCGCATTGCTCTCGCAAGCGGGTCGATGGTGGCCCAGTGCGCATGCGCGGTGTGCGCAGTGCATGTATACAAGTCCCGTAGCGAGTGAGACCACTCGCTCCGGAGCTCGCGGCAAAACGGGCGGCTGTTGATGTTGATCGACAGCTCGCCCCATTTTATAGGCGGGTAGGGGGGTGGCTGAACAAACAGAGGCGTTCCCGAAGGAACGCCTGCCGTTTGTGGGCGGCCCTACTGGCATCACTCGTGATGTCAGTCGTGGACTTCCTGCTCTATTAGAGCCGGAAGTCCATTTGGCATTGCGAGTGCCGGGACCCTACCACAAGGTACTCCTTGCAATGCCGATGGTCACGATAATCGCGACCATCACCAGGCCGCTCGCACAAGCTGTGGGTGGCCACCCACAGCTGTGCGAGCGGTCTGGATCCCGGAATAAAAAAAAATAGGGACGCCCTGATTCAGAGAGAGCGCACGCAAATAGCGTGCGCCTCTGATTCAGGCCCTTTATCTCTCTCCAAGGCTTAGTGAATAGGCCCTCAAGGTCAGGGCTCAAGTGTAGTCTGTTGATGTAAAAAAATAAAAAATAAAGTTATCTCCTGCCATTAATTATGACCTGTAACACATACAGGGGTCAGTGTGCTAAAATGCCCCCTTACTCAGTACTTAGAGACATTCTGCATTGCCGCTTATCGTCTTAGCGCTGAAAAATATTCCAAAGAGTGTTGTGGTAATCGTGATGTCTCACAAAATCATCTGGTGGAAGGACAGCTAACCAACCATAGGGCCTGATTCAGAGCCGGACGCTATTTGCGCTCGCTCGTTCAGAAAAAGGGGCCGGATATTTTAACAGAGCGCTCGCCCTTTGCGGTTTGTTGACGCCTCTATGTCTGAGCGAGCGAAATAAACATGCGCTCGCTATTTTGTAAAGACGCCCCCTGGCCGCTCGCATCCTACGTCATCTCCGCTATTTATTAGATTAATCGAGTACATCGAAAGGCGTCTGAACTGCTCGCAGTGCTTGTGGTTGGATTTTCCTACCGCAATCATGCGAACAGTTCAGGCTAAAAGACAACCAAGTGACGTGGCCGATGACGCTGCTTTGTTAATTATGCACACCCTTAAAACGCCTGTTTTGACCGTTTGGCACGCCTGCGTTCGGATCACCACTCCCAGTTTTCAAGCACCTTCCCCTGTTACCACCCACAAACGCCTCATCCTGTCACTCAAATTAGCAGGCACTCGCTATTTTGCGAGCGTACGATTTACGACCGCACTGACTGGTTGGCGCATGCGCATTACGACCCATACGCATGCGCAGATGTGCGAACATCGCTCGGAGCGAAAGAGTGGCCGCTTACGAGCGGCTCTGAATCAGGCCCATAGTGCCATCCTCAGACGGTGCTGTGTGTTAATGGGCAAGCTCCGTTTCATACACTTGCCCCACAATTACTCACTAGCTGTCTTTACATTGGATTGTGTTTCCGGTTTTAATGGCCTTTTAAATTCTTGCAGGTTCCAAATTTTCTGCCCTAAGCAGTGAAATGTACGACCCACCGTTCCCAATTATTATATGAATTCTTGTTCTTGTTTGTAATCAGACGAAAGCCTGATATACTGATATACTGATATTCTGATATACTGACTGCAGGTTACCAGGGTCTCCGGCTTTAGATTTGTGCCTTTTGTCCCTTGGTGGAAAATAACGATTTGATACATATATTTTCCTATAAGACAAACACTGCAGCTAAATTCTACATGGATGGGCTGTTTTATCAGAGGGGAGAAAATGGCAAATTGGTGACAGAACAGGATCTCTTGCTGTAAATAGGCCTTTTTTATGTTCAGTTTTGTTTTCATTTTTCCCGATACACAAAAGTGATTACGCCACTCGCGGTTAAATTTTCCAGCCTTCGCCGCTCATGGCTTCGTCCACGCAAAGTCAGAGTACTGTACCGCTGCAACATCTGCTCTGCTAAAGAAAAAAACATGTTACATTAGTGGAACTGAAATCTCAAATCTAGGCTCTAAGTCCCGTATATCGGCATATATTGTCCCGGTGTAGTGGCGAGGTGCAGTAATCTCAGCACTCAGGGCACTGGGCCAAGCTCCTGCCCTCTTACCTCTTACCTGAGGGGGGCTGCCGCTGCTGCTGGCTTGGGTCTCGGCGCCTGCTCAATGAATCTGGTAGGCGTCGGGACCGGCGCATGAGCGGCGGTGATGCTGCACATGCGCACGCTTAACACTAGCTTCTCAGGGCTGCATTGTTTGCAGCCCCAAGAAGTCCTGTAGGGCTGCAGCTTCTACTGCAAGCCGCTCTCTGCTGATCGCAGCCCGGACTGGCAGTCCCTGGGGGCCATTTTCCCTGTACTGCGCAAGCGCAAATGATGGGAAAATGGCAGAGTTATGAAGGGTGGTTTATTTGAAGTTAAATGTTGTGCAGTCATACTCACTGGCCTAATCCAGAGGCGTGGCCAAGCCCCCTTCCCAAAAAAAAGAAAAGTTTTGCAGCCCCAGGGGGGGGGGGCTCAAAGCCAGGGAGGGTGCGATCTGTGTGATCGCTCCCCCCCACAGGCATAGGAGACTGGTGTGGCTGCTGCTCAGCAGCCACGGGCAGTCTCCCATTGCAGCTCAGCACACGCTGTGTGCTGGGCTGCTGTGAGGGAGGGGGGGCGCTGGACCCAGGCCCCCGCCGGGTCCCTCAGGAGGCCCGGGCCCGAGTAATCTGTACCTGTTTCCCCCCCTCTCGGCGCCCCTGATCACCAGCCAATCACACACTAACCTACTACATAGACTGTGTGACTGCATTGTACTCACTGTGACATCACCACCCAATCAAACACTAACCTGCTACATAGACTGTGTGACTGCACTGCGCTTATTGTATGACATCACCATCCAATCACACACTAACCTGCTACATAGACTGTGTGACTGCACTGTGCTCACTCTGTGACATCACCATCCAATCACACACTAACCTGCTACATAGACTGTGTGACTGCACTGTGCTCACTCTGTGACATCACCATCCAATCACACACTAACCTGCTACATAGACTGTGTGACTACACTGTGTTCACTCTGTGACATCACCATCCAATCACACACTAACCTGATACATACACTGTGTGACGGTACTGCGCTTATTGTGTGACATCACCATCCAATCACACACTAACCTGCTACATAGACTGTGTGACTGCGCTGCGCTCACTCTGTGACATCACCATCCAATCACACACTAACCTGCTACATTGACTGTGTGACTGCATTTCGCTCACTCTGTGACATCACCATCCAATCACACACTAACCTGCTACATAGACTGTGTGACTGCACTGTGCTCACTCTGTGACATCACCATCCAATCACACACTAACCTGCTACATAGACTGTGTGACTGCATTGTACTCACTGTGACATCACCACCCAATCAAACACTAACCTGCTACATGGACTGTGTGACTGCACTGTGCTCACTCTGTGACATCACCATCCAATCACACACTAACCTGCTACATAGACTGTGTGACTGCACTGTGCTCACTCTGTGACATCACCATCCAATCACACACTAACCTGCTACATAGACTGTGTGACTGCACTGTGCTCACTCTGTGACATCACCATCCAATCACACACTAACCTGCTACATAGACTGTGTGACTACACTGTGCTCACTCTGTGACATCACCATCCAATCACACACTAACCTGATACATACACTGTGTGACGGTACTGCGCTTATTGTATGACATCACCATCCAATCACACACTAACCTGCTACATAGACTGTGTGACTGTGCTGCGCTCACTCTGTGACATCACCATCCAATCACACACTAACCTGCTACATTGACTGTGTGACTGCATTTCGCTCACTCTGTGACATCACCATCCAATCACACACTAACCTGCTACATAGACTGTGTGACTGCACTGTGCTCACTCTGTGACATCACCATCCAATCACACACTAACCTGCTACATAGACTGTGTGACTGCATTGTACTCACTGTGACATCACCACCCAATCAAACACTAACCTGCTACATGGACTGTGTGACTGCACTGTGCTCACTCTGTGACATCACCATCCAATCACACACTAACCTGCTACATAGACTGTGTGACTACACTGCGCTCACTCTGTGACATCACCATCCAATCACACACTAACCTGCTACATAGACTGTGTGACTGCACTGTGCTCACTCTGTGACATCAGCATCCAATCACACACTAACCTGCTACATAGACTGTGTGACTGCACTGTGCTCACTCTGTGACATCACCATCCAATCACACACTAACCTGATACATAGACTGTGTGACTGCACTGCGCTCACTCTGTGACATCACCATCCAATCACACACTAACCTGCTACATAGACTGTGTGACTGCACTGCGCTCACTCTGTGACATCACCATCCAATCACACACTAACCTGATACATACACTGTGTGACTGCACTGTGCTCACTCTGTGACATCACAATCCAATCACACACTAACCTGCTACATAGACTGTGTGACTGCACTGTGCTCACTCTGTGACATCACCATCCAATCACACACTAACCTGATACATACACTGTGTGACTGTACTGCGCTTATTGTATGACATCACCATCCAATCACACACTAACCTGCTACATAGACTGTGTGACTGCACTGCACTCACTCTGTGACATCACAATCCAATCACACACTAACCTGCTACATAGACTGTGTGACTGCATTTCGCTCACTCTGTGACATCACCATCCAATCACACACTAACCTGCTACATAGACTGTGTGACTGCACTGTGCTCACTCTGTGACATCACCATCCAATCACACACTAACCTGCTACATAGACTGTGTGACTGCATTGTACTCACTGTGACATCACCACCCAATCAAACACTAACCTGCTACATGGACTGTGTGACTGCACTGTGCTCACTCTGTGACATCACCATCCAATCACACACTAACCTGCTACATAGACTGTGTGACTGCACTGTGCTCACTCTGTGACATCACCATCCAATCACACACTAACCTGCTACATAGACTGTGTGACTACACTGTGCTCACTCTGTGACATCACCATCCAATCACACACTAACCTGCTACATAGACTGTGTGACTGCACTGTGCTCACTCTGTGACATCACCATCCAATCACACACTAACCTGCTACATAGACTGTGTGACTGCACTGTGCTCACTCTGTGACATCACCATCCAATCACAGACTAACCTGATACATACACTGTGTGACTGTACTGCGCTTATTGTATGACATCACCATCCAATCACACACTAACCTGCTACATAGACTGTGTGACTGCACTGCACTCACTCTGTGACATCACCATCCAATCACACACTAACCTGCTACACAGACTGTGTGACTGCACTGCGCTCACTCTGTGACATCACCATTCAATCACACACTAACCTGCTACATAGATTGTGTGACTACACTGCGCTCACTCTGTGACATCACCATCCAATCACACACTAACCTGCTACATAGACTGTGTGACTACACTGCGCTCACTCTGTGACATCACCATCCAATCACACACTAACCTGCTACATAGACTGTGTGACTGCACTGTGCTCACTCTGTGACATCACCATCCAATCACACACTAACCTGATACATATACTGTGCGACTGTACTGCACTTATTGTATGACATCACCATCCAATCACACACTAACCTGCTACATAAACTGTGTGACTGCACTGCGCTCACTCTGTGACATCACCATCCAATCACACACTAACCTGCTACATAGACTGTGTGACTGCATTTCGCTCACTCTGTGACATCACCATCCAATCACACACTAACCTGCTACATAGACTGTGTGACTGCACTGTGCTCACTCTGTGACATCACCATCCAATCACACACTAACCTGCTACATAGAATGTGTGACTGCACTGTGCTCACTGTGTGACATCACCATCCAATCACACACTAACCTGCTACATAGACTGTGTAACTACACTGCGCTCACTCTGTGACATCACCATCCAATCACACACTAACCTGCTACATAGACTGTGTGACATCACCATCCAATCACACTCTAACCTGCTACATAGACTGTGTGACTGCACTGTGCTCACTCTGTGACATCAGCATCCAATCACACACTAACCTGCTACATAGACTGTGTGACTGCACTGTGCTCACTCTGTGACATCACCATCCAATCACACACTAACCTGCTACATAGACTGTGTGACTGCACTGCGCTCACTCTGTGACATCACCATCCAATCACAGACTAACCTGATACATACACTGTGTGACTGTACTGCGCTTATTGTATGACATCACCATCCAATCACACACTAACCTGCTACATAGACTGTGTGACTGCACTGCACTCACTCTGTGACATCACCATCCAATCACACACTAACCTGCTACACAGACTGTGTGACTGCACTGCGCTCACTCTGTGACATCACCATTCAATCACACACTAACCTGCTACATAGATTGTGTGACTACACTGCGCTCACTCTGTGACATCACCATCCAATCACACACTAACCTGCTACATAGACTGTGTGACTACACTGCGCTCACTCTGTGACCTCACCATCCAATCACACACTAACCTGCTACATAGACTGTGTGACTGTACTGTGCTCACTCTGTGACATCACCATCCAATCACACACTAACCTGCTACATAGACTGTGTGACTGCACTGTGCTCACTCTGTGACATCACCATCCAATCACACACTAACCTGATACATACACTGTGTGACTGTACTGCGCTTATAGTATGACATCACCATCCAATCACACACTAACCTGCTACATAGACTGTGTGACTGCACTGCACTCACTCTGTGACATCACCATCCAATCACACACTAACCTGCTACATAGACTGTGTGACTGCATTTCGCTCACTCTGTGACATCACCATCCAATCACACACTAACCTGCTACATAGACTGTGTGACTGCACTGTGCTCACTCTGTGACATCACCATCCAATCACACACTAACCTGCTACATAGACTGTGTGACTGCATTGTACTCACTGTGACATCACCACCCAATCAAACACTAACCTGCTACATGGACTGTGTGACTGCACTGTGCTCACTCTGTGACAACACCATCCAATCACACACTAACCTGCTACATAGACTGTGTGACTGCACTGCGCTCACTCTGTGACATCACCATCCAATCACACACTAACCTGCTACATAGACTGTGTGACTGCACTGTGCTCACTCTGTGACATCACCATCCAATCACACACTAACCTGCTACATAGACTGTGTGACTGCACTGTGCTCACTCTGTGACATCACCATCCAATCACACACTAACCTGATACATACACTGTGTGACTGTACTGCGCTTATAGTATGACATCACCATCCAATCACACACTAACCTGCTACATAGTCTGTGTGACTGCACTGCACTCACTCTGTGACATCACCATCCAATCACACACTAACCTGCTACATAGACTGTGTGACTGCATTTCGCTCACTCTGTGACATCACCATCCAATCACACACTAACCTGCTACATAGACTGTGTGACTGCACTGTGCTCACTCTGTGACATCACCATCCAATCACACACTAACCTGCTACATAGACTGTGTGACTGCATTGTACTCACTGTGACATCACCACCCAATCAAACACTAACCTGCTACATGGACTGTGTGACTGTACTGTGCTCACTCTGTGACATCACCATCCAATCACACACTATCCTGTTACATAGACTGTGTGACTGCACTGTGCTCACTCTGTGACATCACCATCCAATCACACACTAACCTGATACATATACTGTGTGACTGTACTGCGCCTATTGTATGACATCACCATCCAATCACACACTAACCTGCTACATAGACTGTGTGACTGCACTGCGCTCACTCTGTGACATCACCATCCAATCACACACTAACCTGCTACATAGACTGTGTGACTACACTGCGCTCACTCTGTGACATCACCATCCAATCACACACTAACCTGCTACATAGACTGTGTGACTACACTGCGCTCACTCTGTGACATCACCATCCAATCACACACTAACCTGCTACATAGACTGTGTGACTGCACTGCGCTCACTCTGTGACATCACCATCCAATCACACACTAACCTGCTACATAGACTGTGTGACTGCACTGTGCTCACTCTGTGACATCACCATCCAATCACACACTAACCTGATACATACACTGTGTGACTGTACTGCGCTTATTGTATGACATCACCATCCAATCACACACTAACCTGCTACATAGACTGTGTGACTGCACTGCACTCACTCTGTGACATCACCATCCAATCACACACTAACCTGCTACATAGACTGTGTGACTGCACTGCGCTCACTCTGTGACATCACCATCCAATCACACACTAACCTGCTACATAGACTGTGTGACTACACAGCGCTCACTCTGTGACATCACCATCCAATCACACACTAACCTGCTACATAGACTGTGTGACTGTACTGTGCTCACTCTGTGACATCACCATCCAATCACACACTATCCTGCTACATAGACTGTGTGACTGCACTGTGCTCACTCTGTGACATCACCATCCAATCACACACTAACCTGATACATATACTGTGTGACTGTACTGCACCTATTGTATGACATCACCATCCAATCACACACTAACCTGCTACATAGACTGTGTGACTGCACTGCGCTCACTCTGTGACATCACCATCCAATCACACACTAACCTGCTACATAGATTGTGTGACTACACTGCGCTCACTCTGTGACATCACCATCCAATCACACACTAACCTGCTACATAGACTGTGTGACTACACTGCGCTCACTCTGTGACATCACCATCCAATCACACACTAACCTGCTACATAGACTGTGTGACTGCACTGCGCTCACTCTGTGACATCACCATCCAATCACACACTAACCTGCTACATAGACTGTGTGACTGCACTGTGCTCACTCTGTGACATCACCATTCAATCACACACTAACCTGATACATACACTGTGTGACTGTACTGCGCTTATTGTATGACATCACCATCCAATCACACACTAACCTGCTACATAGACTGTGTGACTGCACTGCGCTCACTCTGTGACATCACCATCCAATCACACACTAACCTGCTACATAGACTGTGTGACTGTACTGTGCTCACTCTGTGACATCAGCATCCAATCACACACTAACCTGCTACATAGACTGTGTGACTGTACTGCGCTCACTCTGTGACATCACCATCCAATCACACACTAACCTGCTACATAGACTGTGTGACTACACTGCGCTCACTCTGTGACATCACCATCCAATCACACACTAACCTGCTGCATAGACTGTGTGACTGCACTGTGCTCACTGTGCAGTAGACTGCGGTTAAGATAAAGCTGCCTGGAATGCCGGCCTGCCAGAATCTCGACGCTGGAAGCTCAACCAGGAACTAAAGATAGGCGTCTAAATCCCGACACCTATCTTTAGCCCGACGCCGAAATCTCAACGCCTGGTATCCCAAATGAAGGTAATCCGAGGCTTTCTAGCTGTTAGCTGCGGGGGGGAGGGTTAGGTTTAGGCACCCCCAGGGGAGACTTGGGGTTAGGCAACCCCCCCAGGGAGGGTTAGGCTAGGGGAAGGGAAGGTTAGGGTTAGGCACCCCCCACTGGAGACTTAGGTTTAGGGTTCGGGAAGGGGGGGTTAGCGTTAGGCACCACCAAGGGGGAGGTTAGGGTTAGGCACCACCCGGGGAGATTAGGGTTAGGCACCAAAGGGTTAGGGGGGGTGAGGGGAGGGTTAGGGTACTTACCAGCCCTAGTCGGGATCTTCATTGTTCTGGCGTCGGCACCGATTCCGGCACAGGAGATAGTGAGTCTTTACTATGTGTTACGCATGTGCCATCTTTTGTGAACACATTGCTGAAAAAGGGGGGCTCTGCTTCCCAGGAGGAGAGGGTCCTGCTGCACATGGGGACCCCTTTCTGTTAAAATGCCACTGAAACCAGTTAGTTGTTTGCTGGGTGATTGTGCCTCTTGACTTGTGAGACTGGTACGCGCTTTCCAACATGTACAACATGGCCAAAAGTTTTGAGAATGACACAAGTATTGGTTTTCACAAAGTTTGCTGCTTCAGTGTTTTTAGAGCTTTTTGACAGATGTTACTATGAGATACTGAAGTAACATTACAAGCATTTCATAAGTGTCACAGGCTTCTATTGACAATTACATTAAGTTTATGCAAAGAGTCAATATTTGCAGTGTTGACCCCTCTTTTTCAAGACCTCTGCAATTCGCCCTGGCATGCTGTCAATCAAATTCTGCACCACATACTGACTGACGGCCGCCCATTCTTGCCTATGGCGTTTGTCAGAATTTTTGTTTGTCCACCCACCTCTTGAGGTTCTCAATTGGATTAAGGTCTGGGGAGTTTCCTGGCCATGGACTCAAAATTTCAATGTTTTGTTCCCCGAGCTACTTAGTCATCACTTTTGTCTTATGGCAAGGTGCTCAATCATGCTGGACCATCAGTCCTGTGTCATGCCAACAGTAAAGCATCCTGAGACCATTCATATGTGGGGTTGCTTCTCAGCCAAGGGAGTGGGATCACTCACAATTTGCCTAAGAACACAACCATGAATAAAGAATGGTACCAAAACATCCTCCAAGAGCAACTTCTCCCATCCAAGAACAGATTGGTGATGAACAATGCCTTTTCCAGCATGATGGAGCACCTTGCCATAAGGCAAAAGAGATAACTAAGTGGCTCGGGGAACAAAACATCGAAATTTTGGGTCATGGCCAGGAAACTCCCCAGACCTTCATCCCATTGAGAACTTGTGGTCAATCCTTGAGGGGCGGGTGGACAAACAAAAACCGACAAACTCTGACAAACTCCAAGCATTGAGTCCAATGCAAGCAAGCAAGAATGGGTGCCCATCAGTCAGTATGTGGCCCAGAAGTTGATTGACAGCATGCCAGGGCGAATTGCAGAGGTCTTGCAAAAGAAGGGTCAACACTGCAAATATTGACTTTTTGCATAAACTTAATGTAATTGTCAATAAAAGCTTTTGACACTTATAAAATGCTTGTAATGTTACTTCAGTATACCATAGTAACATCTGACAAAATGGTCTAAAAAAACTTTGTGAAAACCAATACTTGTGTCATTCTCAGAACATTTGTCCATGGCTATACTGCATGGATTGCTGGATAGATGTGGAGGAACTGTAGTGCAAATGAGCTGTAGACGGTAATGAAGTGGGCCGGCAAAACTTCAATACTTAACTGGTAACAGAGCTGCTGTAATAAGTCAGGTTAAATAACACTGAACAAAAGTATTTTACTTTCATGGTTCATATCTATAAATGACATTTTTGGGGAATTAGTGGAGCTGTAAATAACTGTCTGATGGATAAAGTGGGGAAGGGCTGCAGCGGAGGGGAGAAGACCACATTCATGTTGTGCATTATGCATTTTACTCACAGAGAATAAAGTGTATTTCTATACAGGATAATGAGAGGATGATCTCACATTTGGAAAGACGATGTTTTCCGCGAATTGGTCCCTTGGCTTAAAAAAAAAAAAATCAATAAGTAATAAATGCTCTGAGTTTCCTTAGTGGAAGATAAAGCTGGATTCTTACTTTCTCATTATTAGTATAGATTTACAAGGTACCGAAATCTTCCACAGCACTGTACTGCACCAGCAATCACACACCAGGGGAGGCAATGGGAGTGCCAGTCCTTACCGAAAGATGCAACAATCTTCTCACAGCATGGGGACGATTTAGCAAGGGGCAAAAAGCCAACCTGCCGAGGAAAGTGTTTATATATCTGTATATATGTGTGTGGGTCACTGCTGTGTGTGTATATAAATTACAACTACTGCTCCCATCAGATGCTGTTTTAGTGATTGCCTCAGCACAGTTTTGAAAATTTATACTGGGTAAATTACAACTACTGCTATACTAAGAGCAATTTATCTAAAGGAAGTTAGGAATGTATTGTGAATCTGTGTTGGCCTCCCCCCTTCTCACACATTGTTTATCTTAGACTTTATTGCATCCCAATTTAGTGTGTGTTGAGCTTTCGGGGTGGGGTCCCAATCAGTGAGCACAGAGACACATGTTTGTAACTTTAGATATTACTGTTCCCACAGGCTGCATAGCCGGTGGCTGCCATAGTCTGTGTTAAGATTCAAAGAGTTCAGATTATAAGTGTAAATACAATTTGATAACTAAGTGGGAGTTATGCCGGAGGAAAACTGGAGGAAAACTGAGGGAAAAGAAACTCAAAACCAGAACACTTTCTAAACAACATCAAGCAACTTATTTATGTGAATGAACAAAATCACCATCTTCTGCTGTATGAATATCCAGGCAACTAACTGCACTCACTGCTCTGACACTGCAAATACTCCCCTATCTGTGAGCTGCTCTTGTTGACTGATCTTTGTTGATCAGAACACTTCGGACTGGACCAGCTCAGGTACATTGTAATTTTGTCCTCATTCAATTTGTATTGCCTTTTCCAATTGTGTCACATCTATCCACTTTAATCATTTGTTTAAAAACTAATTCCTGCACCCACTACTCACACACCTCTCCTTTATATATCACTTTTGGATCTGCGCTCATACATTAGCAGCGCTGTTCTTTACATGTATTTTTAAACATTTAACAACTTTAATCCACACTGTCTCTATATCACACAGCCTCCACATCGCACAGCCTCCACATCACACTGTCTCTATATCACACAGCCTCCACATCACACTGTCTCTATATCTCACAGCCTCCACTCCATTTTCCATCTCAATTATTACCTTGTCCACAGCATGAACACCCTTACTTCACACAACCCCCATATTCTATGTCCACATAATCCTCTACTTTATCCGTCCCTCTCTTCCCCCTCCTGTCTCCTCCACTTGCTGTTCTTCCTTTTTTTCTCTCATCAGTCTGCTTCCAACCCTCTGCTTCTTTCCCCCACCTCTCCTATACCTCCAATCTCAACCACCTCCCTCCATGGTCTTGTTACCCCACTACTAAGCCCCATTCCCTCCTCGTTCTCTCTGTCACCTCCAGGGCTGCCAAGAGAAATTCTGGGCCCGGGTACTGCAACATTCTGTGGGACCACATCATGTATGGCTGCACCCATTTGTGAGTGGGTCTAGCATGTGAGATGCACCCACTCACAGGAGCATGGCATAGCACCCAGCAGCTGGGACTAAAGTAGTCACTACTGTATTAGGATGGCGGGACAGTCCCATAATAGCTGCATTTCTTGTCAGGCTGTATATAGATGCTAAAATGTAACACACTTGGAAAAAAGCAAAGGATCTTCTGAGCTTCTGGAAACCCTGCTACTCAGCCACCAGCTTCCATTATAACCTGGACCCACCTTTTGCCAACACCCTGCTTCAGCATTGCAAGCACCTACCTGCTCACTGAACATTTAATACTTGTATGTTTGCGTTTCTTCTCTACATTGTTTAAATCATTCCAATACCACTGTCAATTTATCTTTATACCACTCTAGTATCTACCATTGTTTCACACCTATACCTTTTTTTTTTTATTTTATTTTTTTATATATATATATTCATACTTTAGACTAATTCTCAAGTCTTGCTACTTTAACAGCTCTACACTCCTTTTTTGGTTATAATTTACTATTGTAGTTGTGCCTTTACATCTTCCAGCACTGTTCTTTCTTTTATCTGATTTTGACCTTTGACCTGTACTGCTCCCTCATCTCAAACTCATTACTACTACTGACTTTTTCACCCCCAACCGCCTCATCTACACGATGTCTCTTTTATTCTACTCCACCCTCACTCAGCCGCTACATTATTTTCTCCTCTACCACCAGTTTTCACCTCTTTTCTCCATCCATAGTCCCCTCTACGTTCTCCCCCTCCTCTGTCTCTCTTCATCACATATAAGTCTCTCAACTGCATCTCCCACAACTCCAGTATTATTCACTTCTCCTCCACCATGGCCCTGCTGCACCACCACTAAACACTGCACCCTCTCTTTTCTCCAAGTTACCTATCCTCTCCCTCCCCCACACCACACTAAACCTCCACCTGACCCACCACCTGCTGTCACCCTTCCTCATTCAGAAGCCAGCCACATAACCCCACACTCCTTATTCCCCTTCTCTAGATCAGTATCACCTCCACACTGCATCAGCCCTAATAATCTCATTCTCCTCTCACCTCTTAACTCTGTCCCTCTCTCCTGTTCCCTCTGGAAAGCCAGTTTTGTCTATAATAAACTGGTCTCCGTTCATGAGCACTTCATCTGCAATGCCTTGATTCTCCTAGACATCACCAAACCCTGGATTTACCCCTCTGACACCACTGCTCCTGCAAAATTCCTCCATCACTTGGCTTCCTGGCTCTTAATCTTCAAATGGGCCATCAAGACCCATTTCTTCCTCAATGCTCTCCAGCGCTCATCCTAACCCACTACTCTATGCTCCTTCCTCACTATCTAGCCCATCTGTGTCACCCCTGTTTGTCTGACCCTCCCCTCAGAATGTAAGCTCCCGCGAGCAGGGCCCTCTTTCCTCACGTGCTTCTTCTTGCCATACTTTTACTTTCATTCACAATGGCACCTAAAACTGCTTACTGACACCCTGCTGCTTATTTAGGTGTTATGCAGCATTGTTTATAAATCATGTACTTGCACTGCATTGTCTGTACTGTTAATAGCTGTTGTCTTGTGTGCTCATTTGTTTCTGTACTTTGTAAGGCGCTGCGGAACCCTTGTGGCGCCATATAAATAAAGGATAATAATAATAATAACACACAACAATTAAAGTGCTTCTACTTTACTTTGTACATCTCTCATGTAAATAACACAAACAATCTATTTTCTGTATGAAGGACTTAATTTTTACATAGCATCAGGTCATCTTATACACACACATTCCGCAGCACATATCCTAACACACTGCTCCAAGCTCCTTCCTCACTATCTACCCCTCTGTGTCGCCCCTGTCTGTATGCCCTTCCCCTTTAGAATGTAAGCTCTCACGAGCAGGGCCCTCATCCTCACGTGCTTCTCCTCCCCCTACTTATAGTATCATTTACTCCTAACTCCCCACAATGGCACCTAACACCTGGTTGCTCATGTCCTGCTGCTTGTGTTTTGCAGCTGAGTTTATAACCTTGTCCTTGTCCTGCATTGTTTTGTATTACTATTAACTGTTTTTCTTGTGTGCTCATTTATGTACTGTGTAAGGCACTGCGGAACCTTTGTGGCGCCATATAAATAAAGGTTAATAATATATATATATATATATATATATCTTGTGATATCGTCAGGGTAGGGGGTCCCTCTCCCGGGGTCCCGGGGTAGATGGACACCTCCTTACACACAGAAGCCAGGAAACAGAACACCAGTCCAGGGTTTTCGTGCAAGTTGGTCGGAACCAGTTTTATTGTGCAATATAAATAAGAAAAATAAACAAAACATAAAAAAAAAATCCTAGCCCGTCTGGGCACTAACTAGACAGGTTATTCACTCTCTACAAGTGGCAGGGCCTACTGCCTTACCACAAAACACAAACAGAGCACTTTCAAATATCACATTGGGCTCTATTTATTAACATTATTTTTACTAAAATAAAGTGAAAAAGGGTGTTTTCACACCCTTTTCACATTATTTTAGTTTCACCTGTATTTATTACAGGGCAATTGGAGTAGAATTAGTAAAATTCTACTCCAACCCCCAGTATCACTTATTTTTAGTAAAGCAGATCGCATTTCCCATAATTGTAATGGGAAATGTGATCTGTGTGCAAGTTACTAAAAATAAATTGTAAAAAAATACCGGGGGAAGCCCTGTGATAATAACGCCACCTGGAGGTGGCGTTATCCAGGGTCTCCCCCGGTTACCGGGCTCCCACTCTGCTCTAACGGGGAGAGCAGAGGCGGGAGCCGGTACCAGTAATCAGCTATGTGGTCTAATCAGACCGCAAGCTGATTGCTGTAAAAAAAAGAAAAAAAAAATTAAACATTATTTTTTTCACTTACCTGAATCCAGGGACCGGTGATCGGGCCTCCGGTGATGGCTCCACTCCGGTCAGCTGATCTCCCACAGTGCACTGGGGCCCGGTCATCAGGTGATCGGGTCCCAGTGCAGTATGGGAGATCACCTGATCGGGAAGCCCGGAGAGGATCACCGGAGGCCAGGAGGATGCAGGTAAGTGTAATGAAGGGGGGGGGGGTCGCGGGGGTCCGTGATCACGGGGGGCGGGGCTTAGCACCGGGGGCGGGGCTTAGCGTCGGTGGGGGGGTAGTAGCGGTGGTCGATCGGCGCATGCGCGGGTTCTTAGTCGCGGTATTTTTTCCGAAAATACCGCGACTAGAGTGCGGATGGGATCCGCAGGGACAGAGCTTTATCGCAAGCTCTGTCCCTGCAAGGGATTTATAGTAAATCCCTGTGATATTGCCTGAATTCGCAATGCGAATTCACTCGGTAATATCACACTACAATCCGCATTCAATATGCGGATTGCAGTAAATAGAGCCCATTGTCTCTGAGCAGACCACAGTATCTGTTCTCCCCAGGGTATGTGAGACACTGAACCAAAACTTAACACAGCCTATGTGAGCCACCTCCAGGTGCAACTACTAATCAGCCTGCTCTCAGACTGAAAGGCCCAATACCTGGAATGGCCTGCGGATGGAGCCCTCCCTCTCTTCTCACATCCACACCCCCAGGACCCATTATCTGGCTTTTACCAGACACTTCTGGTCTGTTTGGCATAACAGACTTTTCCTGGGGGTTTTTAAAACACATATGAAAGGAATCTGGGACACACATATATGCCATCCCGGACTTCTCCAGTGCTTCTATCACTATATTATATATATATATATATATATTAGGGGTGTGCACCGGCCACTTTTCGTGTTTTGGATCTGGATCTTTCTTCGTGTTTTGGATCTGGATTGGTTTTGCCAAAACCACCCTTCCGTGTTTTGGGTTCTGGGTTTTGTGTTTTGGATCTGTATTTTTATGAAAAAAAAACATAAAAACAGCTTAAATCACAGAATTTGTGGGTTTTTCTGCTCCTATGCAATTATTAACCTCAATAACCTTCATTTCCACTCATTTCCAGTCTATTCTGAACACCTCACACCTCACAATATTGTTTTTATGGCCAAAAGATTGCACCGAGGTAGCTGGATGACTATGCTAAGCGACACGAGTGGGCGGCACAAACACGTGGCCTATCTAGGAGTGACACTGCAGTGGCAGACAGGATGGCAGTTTGAAAAACTAGGCCCCAAACAGTACATACTGCAAAGAAAAAAAAGAGGTGCAAGATGGAATTGTCCTTGGGCCCTCCCACCCACCCTTATGTTGTATAAATAGGACATGCACACTTTAACAAACCAATCATTTCAGCGCCAGGGTCTGCCACATGACTGTGGCTGAAATGATTGGTTCGTTTGGGCCCCCACAAAACAAGCTGGCAATTAATGTGTCCCTGCACAAACTGGCTCTACGGAGGCAAGATGTCGTCCTCATCCTCCTCATCCACCGATTCCTTGGATAAAACAGGAAAAGGGGATATAGGTGTCCCTGGACTGCTTACGGTCTTAGACAAAGTTTCTGAACTTGACAGTAAATTTTTATGAACGCGCTGCAGGTGCCGTATAGGGGAGGATGTTCCTAGGTGGTTAACGTCCCTACCCCTACTTATTTCACCTTTACATATGGTACATATGGCAAGACAGTTGTTGTCCGGATTTGGATAGAAATATTGCCAGACCAAAGAGGTGGAATGTTTGGTCTTCTGCCCAGGCATGACCGTGATGGGCTTTTTCATCCCACGGACAACAACTGTCTCCCCCAGAGCCTGATTTAAACAAACCACATCACCATCAGAATCCTCCTCGCCAACTTCCTCCTCAGTGCCAGCTACACCAGTATCCTCATCCTGTTGTACTTCAACAGTGACATCTTCAATTTGCATATCAGCAAGTGGACTGTGGGTGCTCCTTTCAGCACTTGCAGGGGGCGTGCAAATGGTGGAAAGAGCCACCTCTTCCCGTCCAGTGCTGGGAAGGTCAGGCATCGCAACCGCCACCACACTTGGACTCTTCTTGGGGATTTGTGATATCTTCTTAGAACGCACAGTTCTTCGCTGTGCTTTTGCCAGCTTAACTCGTTTGATTTTTTTAGTGGGAGGAGGGCTTCCATCGTCATGTGAAGCTGAACCACTAGTCATGAACATAGGGAAAGACGTTAGCCGTTCCTTGCCACTCCGTGTCGTAAATGGCATATTGGCAAGTTTACGTTTCTCTTCAGATGATTTAAATGTTTTTTTCAAGGTCATTTTCCTGAACTTTGTCATTTGGGATTGTATGTGCCCTCTACTATGACATTGGGCATCGGCCTTGGCAGACGACGTTGATGGCATGTTATCGTCTATGTCATGACTAGTGGCAGCAGCTTCAGCACTAGGAGGAAGTGGTTCTTGATCTTTCCCTATTTTATTTTCATCGGAGAAAGTTTGGTCCTCCATTTATGTTATATTGATATGTACGTGCGGCTAAGGCGCACACAAATACAGAAAATAATTTTTTATTTTTGTTGGAGACTAGTGCACTTTGTGGGTTACACCACCCTTTAAGAAATGAGCCAGCCGGCCCTTTACTTATGGGACACAGGCGCACGCTTGGCGCTGCTCCTTTGTTGATGCACGTGCAGCTACAGCCCACACAATTCACAAACACAGAAAATATTATTTTTTATTTTGTTTGGAGTGCCCTTTGGGGGTTACAGCACCCTTTAACGGACAAGCCAGCTGGCCTTTTACTTATGGGACACAGGCGTACGCTTGGCGCTGCTCCTTTGTTGATGCACGTGCAGCCACAGTGCACACAATTCACAAACACAGAATTTTTTTTTTTATTTTGTTTGGAGTGTACTTTGGGGGTTACAGCACCCTTTAACAGTCAATCCAGCCGGCCCTTTACTTATGACACAGGCGCACGCTTGGCACTACTTTGTTGATGCACGTGCAGCTACTGCGCACACAATTCACAAACATAAAAAAATATATTTTTTTATTTTGTTTGGAGTGCCCTTTGGGGGTTACAGCACCCTTTAACGGACAAGCCAGCCGGCCTTTTACTTATGGGACACAGGCGCACGCTTGGCACTACTTTGTTGATGCACGTGCGGCTACTGCGCACACAATTCACAAACACAGAAAATATTTTTTTATTTTGTTTGGAGTGCCCTTTGGGGGTTACAGCACCCTTTAGCGGTCAATCCAGCTGGCCCTTTATTTATGGGACACAGGCGCACGCTTGGCACTACTTTGTTGATGCACGTGCGTCTACTGCGCACACAATTCACAAACACAAAAAAATATATATATTTTTTGATTTTGTTTGGAGTGCCCTTTGGGGGTTACAGCACCCTTTAACGGACAAGCCAGCTGGCCTTTTAATTATGGGACACAGGCGCACGCTTGGCGCTGCTCCTTTGTTGATGCACGTGTAGCCACAGTGCACACAATTCACAAACACAGAAAAAATATTTTTTTTTTAGCACTTGGGGGGAGCACCCCTGACGGACAGAGCACCCCCTGGACAACACTACAGCACCCCTTTAGGACTGGGACACTGCACAGGACTTTGGAGTGGACACAGCCCCTATGGACAACTGACTGCACAACACAGTCCAGCCAGCCCCTATGGACTTTGAAGTAGTGGACAACAGCAGCACAGCACAGCACAACACTACTACACAGCCCAGCCAGCCCTAACTCCCACCCTCCCTCTTCACTGTCCACAGCCGGGTGAGAAAATGGCGCCGACGCGGGTACCTTATATAGGATCCAAAACCCGCGAGACCCGGAAGGCGGGATGATGACGTTTTGCCTCGATTTCAGATCCGAGTCAGGCGGGAAAAGTCGAGCCTGACTCGGATCGGCCTCGGATCGGGGGGACTCGGATTTCAGAAATCCGAACCCGCTCACCCCTAATATATATACAGTAAGTATATATATATATAGTGTTAGTTCATTTCCATGCCAGTGGCTGGTAGATCCACGCATGGTTGATACATTGAGTAATCTGTATATAGTTAGTAGTCTATTGATTTTCTGAAACCATCATTAATTTCTCATGGTATTAATAATAATACAGAGTTTCAAATTTTTCGTATTCAATGCACATTTGTAAGCAGGATTATCAAAGTCTAATTAAGCTGGGTACACACCTTCGTGATCACTCTTTCCATACAATGGTTCAATCGTCTGCACTCCCGATGATATGTCCCAACCACAGTGTGATACACGGATACACACCTATACAATCATACTACTGACCTTCCATCCCCGACTGCCAACATATCACAAAATAATGATTGTACCACTCACAGAGGCGTCACTGCAACTGGTGTAGAATGACAAGAATGGTGGAAGGTGAGTATACAGGGCTGTAACTAGGGTGGTGTGACACGTGCCCTGGCACAGGGTCACCACAGGACAGGGGGCGATGTTTGTCATTTGTTTATATTAATTTTCACTTTTAGCTTCCTCTTCTGTTATCCCCGGCATCTCCTGGTCACCCCTATCTGCTCCCTGGCTGACCCCCCCTCCATCTGGCCACCTCCCCCAGCCCTCTCAGTCACACCCTCTTTTATTTAACACACACAGCTATCTGCTCTACAATTTCTTAACACAGCCACCGATTCCCATCCCGGGTGTTACCAGCACACCTCGAGTACCCTGTTCCGGTGAGTCCAGCTGCCAGGGAGCGTACCATACATGGATCTCCCCCGCTGCTGATCTTTGCTGCATATACACTACAAGCAGCGCTCTTTCTATAGCTCAGATGGTGATCTACAATGCTGGCTCCAGGCTTGTGCACGGCTGCTCTGATGGACATATCCTGCTGCAGGTGCAGATTCACCAGCGCTCTCCTACATCTATAGGCGGTGAGTTATACTGAATAATCATTGTGTATCATCACTGCCATAGGCAAATGCAGGGGGGGTTTCCATCTGCCTGGAAACCCCCCTCCCCAGCACACACATGACCACAGTAGAAATAGTAATATAATAGAATTTTGCTAGTGCTGCATGCTCTTCTCAGTAACACAAATGAAATAATTAGCACCACCTGTGGATCTTTTAACATGTATCAGACAGTAATAAATAACCTGTGCGCCAACTAGGAGATCTGGAAAACATGCACTATTAGGGATGCACTGTTATAGAGCCCAATATGTACATATATGTCCAGGGCAGTGCTAGGTTCTTCTGCTGCTCCTCCAGGCTCCCGGACTTGCTCCAATAGTCTGGAATGGTGCCCACATCTACAATAAATACATTCAGCTCAGGCAGGATGGACCTACTGCCGCATCTAATGGCTTACTGTGATCGCTGGTCCTCTATATGCTGGAATTATTACACAATACACTTTGTATGACGCATATTTAAAACTGGTTGAGTACTAATTATGCCCTCTTCATGGACTGGCCACACTCGCTCTAAAATCAAGCATTTGGAAACCGCCCCTCTAGAAATCCTGCGTTTGCCACTGACTGCAGCCAGTGGACCCATGGCGTAACTAGGGTATTAGGAGCCCAGGGCAAATTGAAAAATTGGAGCCCCACCACCTCACCCTTATGTGCACACGGCGGAAAATGGGCATAGTCAAATGGGGTGTGGTCACTTAAAAATGGGGTATGTCAACGTGATATGCACCTTACTGCAGTGAACCTTATACAGTCCCCCCTATGCATTGCCCCCAGTAGTGGTCCCCCTTATGCAGGACCCAGAAGTGCCCCTTATACAGTACCCCCAGTAGTGGTCCCCCTTAAGCAGCCCCCATTAGTATCCCTTATACAGTGCCCCCAGTAGTGATGCACCCTATCCAGTGCCCCATTAGTACCCCTTATACAGTGCCCCGAGTAGTGTTCCCCTCTATTCAGTGCCCCCAGTAATGGTCCCCCCAGTGCAGTGCCCCTTGTTGTACCCCCAGTAGTAAGCCCCTTATATAGTGCTCCCAGTAGTAGTCCCCACATGCAGTGCCCCCAGTAGTGGTCCCCCCTATGCAGTGGCTTATATATAGTTTCCCCAGTAGTAGTCCCCCCTATGCAGTGCCCCTTATATAGTGCCCCCAGTAGTAGTTCCCCCAATAGTGGTCCCCCCTATGCAGTGCCCTATATATAGCGCTCCCAGTAGTAGCCCCCCATATGTAGTGCCCCCAGTAGAGGTCCCCCGATGCAGTGCTACAGTAGTAGTCCCCCCCAGTAGTGCCGCAAGTAGAGTTCCCCCCCAGTAGTGCCCCCAGTAGTGGTACCCCCAGATGCAGTGCCCCCAATAGAAGTCCCCCCAGATGCAGTGCCCGCAGTAGTGGTTCCCCCCAGTAGAGGTCCCCACCCCCGATGCAGTGCCCCCAATAGGACGGACAAAGACACAACAGATGAAAAAAAATTAAAATAAAACCATTTACCTGAATCCCCTCTCCAGCTCTGGCTTCTGCTCCCGCCGCTGTCTGCACCTCAGTCCCCCCAGGCTGGCATACCCTGCATTATGGGAGAGACGTCATGAGTGAGCTCCAGCCCGGCTCTTGCAGTGGGCGCAGCAGCCAATGAGAGTCTGTCTGACTCTCATTGGCTGCTGAAACAGTGTAAATGTGTAGTGCGACCGCACTCACTGCAATCTGCACTACACTAACTAACTAGTACCATGGCCAACAGCGACACCCCCACCCACCACCCGCGCATCGCTGGTCCCACGGCGCCCAGGTCACGAGCCCCGGCGGCCCTGTCCTAGTTACGTCACTGCATTGGACACACACTGTATTTGGCAGTGGCACCTGGATAACATTGGTACATACAAACGGATGGGTACCCCTTCATCATGTTACAGGACAAATCAGATTTCTCATGGCCCTTACCCATGAGGCCACATCCCTTTTTCGGGTGCACATCTTTTGTCCCTATTTGAAACATCGTGGGGGGCACAATGCTCTTTCTGTCCCAGGGCACCAAAGCTCTAGGTACGGCTCTGTGTGTACTCACTGCACTTTTGGTCCGACCTGACCAGGTTGAATCAACTGAATATTAAGCAGCACATAAGATGCAATCCTTCAATTCATCCAGTTTTCTTACAACAAAACAGGATGGAAGGTGCGTACACACCCCTGCAATGTCGCATAAATGGGACTACATGGAAAGAGTGGCCCGACCATTGTGTAGGTGTGTGTCCAACTTTACATAGTGTGGCCAGTGTGACATATAACTGCATGGTGTGTGGTCAGTGTGACGTATAACTGCATGGTGTGTGGTCCGTGTGACGTATAACTGCATGGTGTGTGGTCAGTGTGACGTATAACTGCATGGTGTGTGGTCCGTGTGACGTATAACTGCATGGTGTGTGGTCCGTGTGACGTATAACTGCATGGTGTGTGGTCAGTGTGACGTATAACTGCATGGTGTGTGGTCAGTGTGACGTATAACTGCATGGTGTGTGGTCAGTGTGACGTATAACTGCATGGTGTGTGGCCAGTGTGACGTATAACTGCATGGTGTGTGGTCAGTGTGACGTATAACTGCATGGTGTGTGGTCAGTGTGACGTATAACTGCATGGTGTGTGGTCAGTGTGACGTATAACTGCATGGTGTGTGGTCAGTGTGACTTATAACTGCATGGTGTGTGGTCAGTGTGACGTATAACTGCATGGTGTGTGGTCAGTGTGACGTATAACTGCATGGTGTGTGGTCAGTGTGACGTATAACTGCATGGTGTGTGGTCGGTGTGACCTATAACTGCATGGTGTGTGGTCAGTGTGACACAGTATAACTGCATGGTGTGTGGTCAGTGTGACACAGTATAACTGCATGGTGTGTGGTCAGTGTGACACAGTATAACTGCATGGTGTGTGGTCAGTGTGACACAGTATAACTGCATGGTGTGTGGTCAGTGTGACACAGTATAACTGCATGGTGTGTGGTCAGTGTGACACAGTATAACTGCATGGTGTGTGGTCAGTGTGACACAGTATAACTGCATGGTGTGTGGTCAGTGTGACACAGTATAACTGCATGGTGTGTGGTCAGTGTGACACAGTATAACTGCATGGTGTGTGGTCGGTGTGACCTATAACTGCATTGTGTGTGTGGTCAGTGTGACATATAACTGCACGGTGTGTGGTCAGTGTGACATATAACTGCACGGTGTGTGGTCAGTGTGACATATAACTGCACGGTGTGTGGTCAGTGTGACATATAACTGCACGGTGTGTGGTCAGTGTGACCTATAACTGCACGGTGTGTGGTCAGTGTGACCTATAACTGCACGGTGTGTGGTCAGTGTGACCTATAACTGCACGGTGTGTGGTCAGTGTGACCTATAACTGCACGGTGTGTGGTCAGTGTGACCTATAACTGCATTGTGTGTGTGGTCAGTGTGACGTATAACTGCATGGTGTGTGGTCAGTGTGATGTATAACTGCATGGTGTGTGGTCAGTGACGTATAACTGCATGGTGTGTGGTCAGTGTGACATATAACTGCATGGTGTGTGGTCAGTGTTACATATAACTGTATGGTGTGTGGTCAGTGTGACGTATAACAGCATGTTGTGTGGTCAGTGTGACGTATAACTGCATGGTGTGTGGTCAGTGTGATGTATAACTATAACTAATAAAGGATGCACTCTCTCTAATAGTAAAGCAGTCTCCTAATTGTAAGAAAAAAATAATTTGAATATATTCCAAAAAATAGTCACACAATAAAAAACAAACATATAAACAAACCAACAATCAGATGCCTCCTAATACAGTACAGAATATGCTGTTTTACGTCTGGGGAAGGTGCCCATCAGGCACTGATACGCTTAAGATTTTGCCGTAGGACGGTTCCCAGGTTCCCAGCCCTTCAACACTGAAACCTGCCCCACTTAAAGTTTATGGGGTAAATTTACTAATATTTGAGCTGTATTTAAGAAGTGATGTTCCCATAGCTAACAATCAGATTTTACTTCTCATTTATTAAGCGCCTTTTAGAAGATAGCTGGAATCTGGTTGCTATGGACAACATCACATCTTAGTAAATGTACCCCTATGTGTCCACAAATTAGCTCATTATTCAACTGAAGATACATGCCCTAGATTACATCTGTTCTCTTATTTTCTCACCGTACAGATGTATTTCTATGCTTTTTGCCTTTTGTGTGAATTGCACATAGAGTAGAGCGGGAAAAATAATTACCTTTTCCCTTCATTCCACTAAATTATCTAGATGTGAGCATAACCTATAGCTGTAAGTGTAACCTAAAAATTATTAGGTATATATTTATATGGATTAAGGAGTAAGATGATTTTGATATCGCCAATTGGTCTTAATCTAGGTTACTGGGTTTTATTTTAAGGGGCCCGTACATCTGTGACAGATTGCCACAATTCCCCATTCTTCCGACTATGGAGCCATTGGATTGTGGGGAAATTCAACATGTTTAAACATTTTGATTTCCCGATCCGGACCCAAAACTAGTAGGAATCAGCAACTCAGGGATTTTAAACATGTTAAATTTCCACGATCCGCTGACGTATGGCAGATCATCAATGTCCTTCTGTGAACTGGGCTTTAAATCCTTTCTGCCATCGGACACTTATGGCTATAAGGTTTGTCCCCATGTCTGGTAAATATAACACATCCTGGATTTCTGTGACGTTGGTTTCACCTCCTATTCTCTGGTGGGTCGTGACTGTTCCAACTTTTGTAGCTGTACTCGTAAGTACTTTATCTCCTATTCCTCTGACTGTGATAGGATCATACATATTAAATGTAGTGAACCACTCCTGATTGCAGCAGAAATGTTTAGTGGCACCTGAGTCAATATACCAGCAATCTCTTCTGCTACTGTCTGTGATACTTAAAACAAAAAATTTTTGCTGTTAAACTTCTTTTTCTACATATCCGTCCACCTCTGAACAAGGCCCTTAGTAACTGCGATACAGACTTCTAGAAGTGGGAAACACAAGACAAGGATAAAAGCAACTCCTCATTGCAAAAAAGGGTGGTCATATTAATTATCAATAGCATGTAACTAATTCTATGTTGTTGGTTTTTTTTAATAAACAATAACTAATGGCTATTGAATGCATTATAATGTTTTTGATACTTCATATTCGTACTATTACTCAATAGCCAAATGATGTTTATACAGTCTTTTATCCGACACTTAATAAAAAAAATTTTTGATTAAAAAAACTAAAACACAGCAAATAACAATCTTTGTCCCAATTAATTCCACACTGATGTAGATGAATGGCATTTAAATCTATTTTAAACACATTGGGGGATATGTATCAACAGTTTTTGCGTTAAAAAAAGTGATAAAAATGGTTTTCAAGTATTTTTCACTAGAGATAAGTTTCGAGGAAATTTATTAATGTTTTCTGCATATTTTTTCGATTTTTTTTTCTGTCAAAGTATGGTTTTCGTTTTTTTATTATATCGTTATTTTTGTTGTAATTGAAATCAATGAGAGCCTTATGTATCATCATTTTATCGTTTTTTCTTAAGTGAAAATTATCGTGTTTTTTATCTACATACTTTGGCTGGCAATAATTGTATTCCAGCACCACTGATATTGAAATAAGCTATGTTAGTTATTGCTATTTAGATGAAACTTATGAAATTTAAATAATCAGTAATCTATTTTTATATACAGTATATATATTTTTTTTGTTTGTTTTTTTCAATGTAAAAAAATATATAAATGACAACTCTTATAAATAAATAGTTCTCTTTTTTATCATTAAAATTACCATTTGCTATAAATTGGTCCACAAATAAGGTTCAAACAATCTAACAAGTACTACACATACCTGTCTTATAGAAGAATGGAGTTTATTTTATTACGGTGAGCTATGTGAGATATATACACACACAAACACAATATATCACACACACACATACACATACATACACAGTATATGACCCATAGGAAAAAAGTAGAAGTTTTTGTAGGGAAAACAAGGAGAAACTAAAGGGGAGGGGAAATCTAGTATCAAGGGATTCCTTTATTTTGATGAACCACTAGAATTCCGCTCGTCTCTCACGCAGAACGCCACCTACCGTTCACTGCGCATGTCCAAAACTGAAACAGGGCATGCGAAGTTGTTGTTTTTTTTATTGGAACATGAAAAAATCATTTATGCAGTTGTTTTCCCATTATCTAATTCGAAAACAAAAATGAAAAAATTATCACAATTCAGGGGGTGTATCAAACTTCCATTTTTGGCGAAAAAACATGATAAATATGACGATAAACAAAGTAAAAAGATACACGATATCTGGCGAAAAGAAACATGATCTTTTCAAATGTTTTGGTACATATGCCCCATTACAACAAAACTGTGCATGCAAAATGTATTTGTAAAGCACATTATAAATCAATATTCTACCATCCTTATGTAATTATCAATGATGAACCCTAATGACCATCTGAGAAATCAGGAAATGCTGATTAGAAAGATAACGAGTTTGGGTAATGAAATTCATATGACACAACATGGCCATCGTTCACAACTGGCCTTTCTGAAATAATAAGGTACACGGGCGCAGACTTATAATTATCGATCAAACTAAGGGCGGTATTCAATTAGTTTCGCACCCGCGGAAAAGTTTCACCTGCCGGACTTTTTGACAACATCGCGTCTTTTGGACGCGGAAATTTATTGTGCGCTTCCCCGCTATTCGCCGTATTCAGTTGCAAACCACGCAAAAACGGCAAGCGGTGATTTCAGAACAGGCGGAAAGTGCTGTCAGAATTGGGGAAACCAGCCTGAATCCCCCAAAATGATGCCCTGACATTAGGGATCTATGTAGATGTGTCCGAATAGCCCTAATAAAACTGTTTGGGGGACTTAAGTTGTTTCAACTGTTTCTTATTAGTGCCTTTGCACAAGTGGTGAAGAATGGCATTAAGCAGTATTTTTTGGTGAAACTCAGTAGTACTGTCAAGTTTGTGGTACTTGAAAATGGGTGCTAGCATATTATATAGTCTCTAAAGTGAAGTTCAAAAAACTTGAAAAACGCACCTATTACATGCACCTGCAATCATAGAAACACCTGACCCTTCCTTGCAGACCCCCAAGACGTCTAGTTCGCTAGTTTTTATACTTGTCCCCCCACCTTGTGCTTTTTTGCCCCCAAAATGAAAGTACTTTTTTGGGGTGTTCTTATATTTTCCCCCGGGATTTTTTGACACAGTTGTCCTTTGGGGGGGGCTGTCCCAAGGGTTCTGAGAGGTCTCCCCACCTTTGCACCCCAAAATAAAAAATGTGTACTTTTTCTCGGCTGGAATTGAATACGGAGATAAAGTTTCCGACCTGGCGATAAGCCGCAATCTGCGATACTTTTTCGCGGAAAAGGGCTTTTTGCTTCTAATTGAATACAGCCCAAAGCCTTTGATGATTCACCAATTTGCGCCAGTCTCTCTCAGTATATCGATCTTTTCATAATAGTTATTACACGCGGTGAGAAGATGCGTGTACTGTAATAATGGCCGTCCGCTCTAACCCATGGTATATTATGTGATGTCTCGCTGTAGCTAATTGTCTGCAATACTTTCTGCGGCCATGCAGTCGTTTTATTCATGACTATTCAACTAACTGAAGCTCTGACCTTCACCCCCAGCTATGTCGTACTTCTCTTTATCACAGTGGGGGGGGGGGGGTGTTCAGTATTGTGATTGTAGCGAAGGCCTGTTAGAAGCCTATCAACCAATAAGTGTCTTAATGTAATACTCAGGACACATGAGATTAAAAAAATGCTAAATCTACATACTGTATGTATTAAACTCATCTCACACTGGAAGCAGAGCCGTGACATAGATAGCAGGAGACAGCGGGCCAGGGAAAGACCTGTGAAGTGAGATAGATTGTATCCCCGTCAGAATATAGCTCGTTATGCATTGTGATTGATACGGGTGAGTCATGTGCCCCCTGAGACGTATTCCCTGTTACTGCGTTAAATAATACACAACCTGCAAGTCCTTCTTAGGACATACAGCATCAGTCTAGTTATTTATTTATTTCCACCCCGGCTCATGCTTTTTGAAACAAAGCCGCACAGATTCACAACCACGCAGGCAGATTAAAGGCGATCTTCCCACAGGTAAAGCAAACAAACATTAAAAGCAGAACAGCAAAAGGAAGATACTGTAGGAAGACAGAAACTCGGGAGAGGGAAATCACTGGCTGGAATTATAGAGCTACATTGTAGGCGTCATTTCAGCTTGGTGTAATATCTGTACCTACGGCATGTGCCCAGGAAGTTTTTGGTTTTTGCTGTTTTTTTTTTTTTTTTTTTTCTTCATTATTTTATTACGGTTCCTTCAGTTACTCACTTTGCTGTTGACGTCTCCAACCCTTTGGTGGATGGAGCGCGACAGCGCAGTTCTCTCTGCAGTGATTGTGCGGAATACTCTATGCACCATCATGCATTGCTAATATCTGATAAGCCTGCGGCAGCCCAACACTATAGATTGGATACTAGCAGTACGGTATCAGGAAAGGGCACGAACATGAAGTGTGATGATCACAATTATTTTCCTTGTACACTCACTATGAGGAGCTCTGCTACAGAATGCGCTAAGGGGCGGAACGCCAGGAGAAGTTTGGGGGAATACAGTATCATTTAGGAGTAGATGTACCAAGCCTTGGAGAGAGATATAGTGGAGAGGTTACCCATAGCAACCCATCAGTGTCTAACTGTCATCGACAGTGCATCCGGAAAGTATTCACAACGCTTCGCTTTTTCCACATTTTGCTATGTTACAGCCTTATTCCAAAATGGAATAAATTCATTTTTGTATTCAAAATTCTACACACAGGGCCTGATTCAGACACGCTCGCGAGTGCTGAGCGCTCGCAAGCGGGTCGATGGTGGCCCAGTGCGCATGCGCACGACGGAGCCGACTCCGTCATGCGCATGCACGAGACCCGGATAGCGATGGGCAAACCGTTGCTCAGGGTCTCGTACCAAAGGGGGCGTGCTGTCGATGTTGAGTGACAGCAAACCCTCTTTGGTAGGCGAGCCGGGGGCGTGGCTGCCCAGATGGAGGCGTTCCCATGGGAAGCCCTACCACAAGGGTATCGTCGCAAGCCCGATGGTCGCGATGGTCTTGACCATCGCGACCATCTTCCTGGCCGCTGGCTATAGCTGTGGGTGGTCACCCACAGCTATACGAGCGGCCAGGAGGCCGCTCTAAAAATCAAGAAAGACGGCCCTGATTCAGAGAGAGCACTCTGTCAGAGTGTCCGGCTCTGAATCAGGGCCACAATACCCCATAATGACAACATGTAAAAAGTTTTTTTGCGATTTTTGCAAATTCAATAAAAAAAACTAAGAAATCACACGTACAGAAGTAGTCACAGCCTTTGCTCAATACTTTGTTGATGCACCTTTGGTAGCAATTACAGCCTCAAGTCTTTTTGAATATGATGCCACAAGCTTGGCACACCTATCTTTGGGCAGTTTCGCCCATTCCTCTTTGCAGCACCTCTCAAGCTCCATCAGGTTGGATGGGAAGAGTCGGTGCACAGCCATGTCCAGATCTCTCCAGAGATGTTCAATCAGATTCAAGTCTGGGCTCTGGCTGGGCCACTCAAGGACATTCACAGTGTTGTCCTGAAGCCACTCCTTTCATATCTTGGCTGTGTGCTTAGGGTCGTTGTCCTCAGTGCTGAAAGATGAACAGTCGCCCCAGTCTGAGGTCAAGAGCGCTCTGGAGCAGGTTTTCATCCAGGATGTCTCTGTACATTGCTGCATTCATCTTTCCCTCTATCCTGACTAGTCTCCCAGTTCCTGCTGCTGAAAAACATCCCCACAGCATGATGCTGCCACCACCATGATTCACTGTAGGGATGGTATTGGCCTGGTGATGAGCGGTGACTGGTTTCCTCCAAACATAACGCCTGGCATTTACGCCAAAGAGTTCAATCTTTGTCTCTCATGGTCTGAGAGTCCTTCAAGTGCATTTTGGCAAACTCCAGGCGGGCTGACATGTGCTTTTTACTAAGAAGTGGCTTCCGTCTGGCCACTCTACCATACAGGCCTGATTGGTGGATTGCTGCAGAGATGGTTGTCCTTCTGGAAGGTTCTCCTCTCTCCACAGAGGAATGCTGTAGCTCTGACAGAGTGACCATCGGGTTCTTGGTCACCTCCCTGACTAGGGCCCTTCTCCCCTGATCGCTCAGTTTAGACGGCCTGCCAACTCTAGAAAGAGTCCTGGTGGTTCCAAACTTCTTCCATTTACGGATGATGGATGACACTGGGCCTGATTCAGAGCCGCTCGTAAGCGGACGCTCGTTCATTCCGAGCAATGTTTGCCCAACTGCGCATGCGTACGGATTTTAATACGCATGCACGAAAAAGTCAGTGTGGCCGAAAATCGTTTGTTCGCTAAATAGCGAATGCCTGCTATTTTGAGTGACAGGAGGAGGCGTATGTGGGTGGTAACAGGGGAAGGTGCTTGAAAACGGGGGGTGGAGATCCAAATTCAGGCGTGCTTAAAGGTCAAAACGGGCGTTTTATGGGTGTGCATAATTAATACAGCAGCGTCATTGACCACGTCACTGGGTTATTTTATAGTCAGAACTGCTCGCAAGATTGTGGTAGGAAAAACCAACCACAAGAATAGCGAGCAGTTCATACGCTGGTCGATGTACTCGATTAATCTAATAAATAGCGGACATGACGTAGGATGCGAGCGGCAAGGGGGCGTAGTTATCCAAAAAACGACCGCAAGTATTGTTCGCTCGTTCAGACATGGAGGCGTCAACAGACCGCAAAGAGTGAACGGTTCATTTGAATAGCCACCCCCTTTTCCTGAACGACCGTCCGCAAATAGCGTCCGGCTCTGAATCAGGCCCACTGTGCTCAATGGGACCTTTAAAGCATTAGATATTTTTCTGTACCCTTCCCCATATTTGTGCTTCGAGACAATCCTGTCTCGGAGGTCTACTGACAATTCCTTGGACTTCATGCTTGGTTTGTGCTCTGACATGCACTGTCAAGTGCGGGACCTTATATAGACAGGTGTATACCTTTCCAAATTATGTCCAAACAACTGAATTTACCACAGGTGGACTCCTATTAAGCTGTAGGAACATCTCAAGGATGATCAGTGGAAACAGGATGCACCTGAGCTCAATTTTGAGCTTCATGGCAAAGGCCGTGAATACTTATGTACATGGGATTTCTTTGTGTTTTTTTTTTTATTAAATTTGCAAAAATCTCAAAAAAACTTTTTACACGTTCTCATTATGTTGTGTGTAGAATTTTGAGGACAAAAATGAATTATTCCATTGTGGAATAAGGCTGGAACATAACAAAATGTGGAAAAAGTGAAGCGTTGTGAATACTTTCCGGATGCTCTGTATCTAGCACAGTCTATGAATTGACAGTTAGAAGCTGATTAGTTGCTATGGGCAAATTCTCCAGTTTATCTCTCCCCAGGCTTAATACATCTCCCCCCTTAGTATATTTTATGGCTTTCCACAGTACAGGAAAGCTGCTTATCTGGAAAACTCCAAGTCCCAAGCATTCCGGTTTATTGCTTTTACTTACATATATTATTCTCACAATAGTCCTACAATACAGCCATGCAGGGTATACAACTTGTGTCTGTTAAACAAAGCGACTGTAAAAAAATAAACCATACTGCGTGAGTTAAAAATGGAGTGGGGGAACATTGACCTTGGACTATCCCAAAAAAGTTTTACAAGTTTCACCCCTCTCGCACAGATAGTTTGCTGTCACACAGTGTTCAAAGAAGTTGTGTTTTTCCCGTGCGTCGTAAAAATGCTTTTTTCAAGCGCAAAGCAACGTGTTAGCTTAAAAGTTTTGCTTAAATTGAACAAAACGCCCACCGCATTCTTCCGTATGCTAACCGAGGCTCAAGGGGTAGATCATATGTCACGTGCACGTGTGTTTGAGTGGCACAAAAGATTTAGCGATGGACGTCAGGATGGTGAATGATAGAGTGCACCTCAAAATCAAATGAAAATGTGGAAAAATTGAGAAATGGTTTGCATTGACCATGGACTCCGAATCCCAATGATAGCAGAATTGGTAAATAACATTGACAAAGAAACTGTTAGGCAAGTTTTGCATCCAGATCTTAACATGACAAGAGTTTGTGCTAAGATGGTTCCCAGGCTCCTCACTGCCGATAGAAAATCGAAAGCAAATTTGTGCAGAAATTTTGGAAAAAATTTAAGTGGATTCGCATTTATTAGATCTGTGATGAAACCTGAATCTTCCAGTATGATCCTGGGACAAACCGCCAGTCCATGCCCTGGAAAACACCAACATCACCAGGAAGAAAACGCATCAAAGCAAATCCAAATTCAAAGACATGTTAATTGTTTTCTTTTATATTAAGGGTGTTATTTGGGAAGACTGGGAACCAGAAGGCGCAGTAGTGACTCAACATTACTGCAAAAAATTTCTAGCAACTTTTGCGAGTAAGAAACAGAAGGAAGAGGCAAGGGTTGTGGGAAAATGGTTTCATACTCCATCAGGACAACGCACCAGCTCACACAGCTCTCTGTGACGCAGTTATTGACTGTGAAACAGAGGGCAGTGCTAGATCACCCTCCATACTCGCCAGACCGAGCACCGCGCGACTTCTTTCTTTTCCCTAAAGTCACATCTGTACTCAGGGGAACCCGTTTTGCATCAGTTACTCAGGTAAAGAAGAAAACAACGGAGCTGCTGAGTCACCTGACAGGATGCACGACACATCGCATTCCGGATGCATCCCGCCAACTCTTCACGTGGATGCCGGCGTTAATTACATAATGAGCTACAGCGCGGCTTTGACCAATGGAAAATAAGAATCCAGAGGTAGATGGGTGCAGAAGGGGAGTGCATAGAAGGGGAACAAGAGTTAAAATGTACTTAACATAATTATTTAATAGCCACGCCTCGTATAGTGAAAATGTATGAATCAGCAGTCACATATCCAGAAAGGCAAAATGATTTACTTCCCCTCTGACAGGGTGGAGACCACATAGACACCTGCTATTTACTGGGTCTCCATCTGTATACTGAAGTGGAATATAGGCACCCGTATGGTATAACTCACAACTTTTGAAGTTGAGGAACCAGGATAAGTGTGAGCATGCCAACACCACAAACCACTTTTTGGTGGCAGGTGTGGGCGGCTATGCAGCAGTGGCGAATGGGATATAGCTCCCAACCATCTGGCCCAATCGGACGGCAGGAGAAAGTCCCCAAATTGAGATATTTACAAGGTATAAAATGTAACGTATATTTGAGTAATGCAGGATCTGAAGTCTAAAGGAGCCTACACACTAGATGACTCGCAAACGATGCAATGTCTTCAGCGATTTCCCTTGAACTCTCTTCGGCACTCCAGGACACGATATGGTGCATAAAACTGTACAACCTCAGCCCAGGCCTGCGGTACCCTGGAGAGGGGAACACTTTTATTGTGGGGGGTCCACACCTTCCCAGGGATCCCCGACCTGGGCTGACTAGTGATCAGGCGTAATGCTTTGGCCGGGGACCCGGTGAAAGGGCTCCCCTGGCTTTGGCATTACCCACCCCCCCTGCTAGAAAGAATCCGGTGCTGGTTATGGATAATACAGGGGACCCCTACTCTTTTTGTCCCCTGTATAAACAAAACTTGGGCCAGCTCGCTGAGCCCAGTGCTTGTTGTTCTAAATACAGGGGACCCCTACGACTTTTGTCCTCTGTATTTTGACAACCAGGACTGGCTCTGAAAAGTCCGGTGCGGCTTGTGCTTTGGGGGGGGGGGGCACATCGTTTTTTATTTAATTTTACAGTTTAGAAGCAATTTTGATCCACAGATGTATGAATGGATCTCACTGATCTGTGCATGCATCTGTGTCATTAGGGAAATACCTGTCAAGTGACGTCGGGCATCATTCGGGTCCGAACGACATATTGTTCATGCCTAAACGCTGAACGATATGCCGCGAATCGTGTATGAGATTGCCAGATCTTACTGCATGTAGGTAGGATCTGAAGATATGACAACCTAAACGAGGTTACGCGCACTGGCATGGTTAGTGTACACTGCACGATTGGCCGTTTTGATGGATCGGAATCACATGCCATCTGTTCTCTTGTGTATGGACTGCCTGGGGGCTGCCCAGCATCTCGGAGAAAATGGGGGAAGCCATGAGGCTCAGCCCTGGTTTTTGTAGACCACCCCTTTTTTCACAAACCACACCCCTTTTTCAGACACGCACGACCTGTCCCTCGATGGTATGTTAAAATGTTGGGAGGTATGCCATAGCAACCAATCAGCATTGAGGTAGCATTTATATAGTTGATTCCCTTCTTCCCTCTCACCCCCTGCACCTCACACTACCGCATCCCCTGTACCTCTCAGTCCATGTTTGTTGTCCAAGCTGACAGCCTGCTTCTCCCCCATCCACCTGGCTGGCAGTGGGCTCTCCATGAGCGACTGAACACAAAGTAGGGACACATCTTCTGTCGGCACAGGCCAAGAACAGCTACTTCTCCTACTCTTACTGTCGGTGGGATCGGCTGTGGCGACTCTGCACCAAGAAGGGACACATATTTCATCGGCGCTGGGACGGAGTATTGGGTCCCAGCACCAGGGCATGAGGGCAGACGTGGCGGCAGTTTAAACTTTGCACCGGGCGTGAATCAATTGTGGTGCGGACCGGCAGCCAATCAGAAGCAGCCGTGTGGCTGCTTCTGATTGGCTGCCGGTCCGCAAGCCATGATTGGCTAGTGGCCGGTACCAAATTTAAGACCACCGCTTGTTTTTGATCGGCCGCCGGTCCGCGATTTTATTGCGGCCGGTGACAAGTATAAACTGTGGCTCCCGTCCCAATACACTTGTGAGGAGGCGGAACGAATTGCCTGGGCGAGGTAGCCGGCTGGTGTCATGTAAAATTGTGGTGGGGGCGGCCGGTTCCGCCCTCAGGACTGTGGTGCTCTGTGCAGTGGCACTGGCCGCACCACCCTAGTTACGGGGGGCGGAGGAGGGGGCATTTCCATTGTTCCAATGTGGGATCCTTATGCCCTTCCAATGAAAGCCATTGCCGTACTGCAATAAGCCTCATCAGCCACACAGGTGAAATATTTGGGATAGAGGACCTGACCTTCCTCGCCGCGGCCCGTCTTCTGCTCCCAGTTACAGGCTGTTCATTTACATCTCTGAGAAATGATATTCGGTATATTTTGCTAGTGTTAAATCCAGCAAGGATTGAAGGATAATTAAGAAGTCAGCTCAGGATAAGCGAGCAAAGGAGAAGAATGACATACTGTACGCGAGGACGTAAACCTATCCATCTCAATTTCACTCAGAGACGTTCTGGACGTATTAATGCTGGATACGTGTGAGCAGAGAAATCCCACCGGCCCCTCGTTGTGATGATTCATCAGATTACTTCAATAAAAGTTTGTTCCGCGATGATATCTCCTGATTTTACTCGGAAGAAGCAATTAGCGCAACACCTCATGGCAGGTCAGATCCTGGGAAAGAGCAGTCAATCTATATCATAGGACTTTTCTTTCTTTTAAACCTTCAGATCGCAGTTGTTCCAATGTCAAATATTGCAGAGAGTGATGATTGATCGATAGATAGATAGATAGATAGATAGATAGATAGATAGATAGATAGACAGATAAATAGATAGATATTCTCTCATCCCCACTTCTACCCCACTGTCACAATCGTCACTAACTCTCTCCTGTGTACAGTGGGCATGATTAAGACCTGCTCGTGAGCGGTGAGCGCTCACAAGTGGGGCGATGTTGGGCCAGTGCGCATGAGCACGACGGACATGGCTCCGTTGTGCGCATGTGCGAGACCCGGATAGCGATGGGCAACCCGTCGCTATGGGTCTCGCTACAAAGGGGGCGTGCTGTCGATGGTAAGTGACAGCATGCCCACTTTGGTGGGTGTGCCGGGGGCGTGGTTGGCCAGACGGAGGAGTTCCCATGGGAACGCCTACCGTCTGGGGCCGGCCCCACTGACATCACAAGTGATGTCAGTGGGAGTGCTCTCGGCTCTGATAGAGCCAAAAGCACCTCAGGGCTTGCGGCAGACGAGACCCTACCACAAGGGTCTCGTAGCAAGCCCGATGGTCGCGATGGTCTTGACAATGGCGACCATCTTTTTGGCCGCTCACTATAGCTGTGGGTGGTCACCCACAGCTATGCGAGCGCCCAGGGGCCGCTCTAAAATCAGGAAGAACGGCCCTGATTCAGAGCCAGCGCTCTGTCAGAGCGTCCGGCTCTGAATCAGGGCCTGTATGTCACTGGCGGGAGGGGTCAGAGTTCATACTAACTGTTTTTACATTCCAAAGTGATGACATAATTTCTATCAGCAGTCAATTTTATTATAGCTATGCGTATGGGGGGTGTATACTCCCATTATTTATTTTATTTATTACCAGTACTTTATTTAGTGTACACATATGCTGCAGTACTTTTGCAGAGAATATTTGGCCATTCTCATCAGTCCCTGCCCCAGTGGAGCTTACAATCTATATTCCCTATCACATGATCACACACTAGGGGTAATTTTTGTTGGGGGCCAATTAACCTACCAGTGTATTTTTGACATGTGGGAGGAAACCCACGCAGGCACAGGGAGAACATACAAACTCCATGACCTCAGTGGTGTAAGACAGTAATGCTAAACATTACACCATTTGACAACTAATGCAACTTACCCCACCTAGCTCTGGAGACTCCCGAGTCCCTATATCACGGGAGGGGTGCTTGTTGCTGAACATCAGAATTAATTTTGTGAAAAGTTGTGATCAATAGCTCAAATTATTTTTCTGTCTGCGCGTTAATTAGAGGTGGGAGAAAAGATCTATAGTTCAAAAAAAGAGATTCTGTTGAGCAGATTCAATTAGCTGCGGGGGTTACTGTGGTCTTGTAGCTCCAGACTTTAACTCCCGGAGCTATTTAATTACAAGCCGTAGATTCCGGAGCTACTGAGTCACCCTGTGTGCTAAGCCCCAGAGTATACACTTAACGCTGATTTTTTTTTTTTTTTGTCGTAGCTTCTGAGGTTTCAAGGAAAAATCTGCGTTAAGTGACTCTTTGGGGTTCACTGCGCACAGTAGCGGCAGTAACTGAATAGCTTGGGGTAAAGCTACAGCCTGACGGGAAGGGAATCGGAATGATTTACCACGGGACCCATGCCCGGCGTTTGGAATCCTGACAGCGGCATCCCAGCAGAGGAAGAAATCCTGATTGTCAAAGGTAAGTATATACTAACCTATTTCTACCCCCTAACCCTCCCTTAGGGGTGCCTAACCCCAACTTTCCCCCCCAGTGCCTAACCCGAATTCCCCCTCTAAGTGTCTAAACCTAACCCCCACTTCCCCGCCGCCTAAACCTAAGTCCCATAAGGGGGTGCCTAACCATGTCCCCCCCGGGGGTGCCTAACACTAAACCCCCCCTTGCCCTAGCCTAAACCTAACCTCCCGGGGGGTGCCTAACCCTAAGTCCCCCCCGACAACCCTAAACCTAACCCTCCCCCCCGCTATCAGCGCTCGGCGCCCGGCGTCCCTTCGATCGGGATGCCGGGCGACAGGCTCCCGGCGTATGTCTAATGACAGGCATCGGCATGACGACGCCTGTCTTTAGACCTTTGCCGGGATATGACAGTCGGGAAGCCGGCTGTCGGGATTAGGTCTGGCGGTTTTCCGACTGCATACCAGCGGGAAGCCACACAGCTAACTAAGGACTCCATTCAGAGTCGAACGCTTGCTGCAAGCGATCGCTCTGAATGAGGGCGGCCGCTTACTTTTTTAAGTGCCGCCTCCTGGTCGATCGCTAGGCTGTGAGTTACCACCCACAGCTCTTGCGATCGACCAGGGTGATGGTCAGGACCATCGCGACCATCAGGGCTTGCGACGAGACCCTAAGGTTGGGTCTCGTCAACCCCATTGCTGATGTCGGTGGGGCCGTCCCCAAACGGCAAGCGTTCCGTCGGGAACGCCTCCGTTTGGCCGGCCACGTCCCCTGCCCGCCTCCCAAACGGGGCGAGCTGTCACTCACCATTGACAGCTCGCCACCTTTGGTGCGAGACCCGTAGCGACGGAGCGCCCGTCGCTAGCTGGCTCTCGTGCATGCGCACGTCGGAACCGGCTCCGACGTGTGCATGCCCAGTGGGGAAACATCGATCCGGTTGCGAGCGCTCAGCGCTTGCGACCGGGTCTGAGTGACCCCCTGAATTTGCCCCAGTGTGTCAAAGTCGTCATGCATATACGCCAAACCCGTCAGAAGATTTGTACTCTTTCATCCGTACAAAACCAATACTGTGATTGTGGTTACTTTTTTGTACATTTTGTTATATTGGGCATCATTCTAAAACGTAATAGAAAAATTGTCCTTGCAACTTTTGCTTTGAAGTAATAAACAAAAAAAAAGTAGTTTTAGTAATGAACCATTTAGAACATATACATTATACATATACATTACACATATACATATATACATATACATTATACATATACATTATGGAGGCGCCGTTTAAAGACAACTCAAGGCCACTTTCTGACCAATACAATTTTGTAAAAAAAAAAAGTCTATTGAACGGTATATAATGGACATGACACTGAAATACTAACTGCAGCGTTTGCAGTGTGCCTGTATACAGTAATAATGTAATATTCCATGCTGCTCCTTACTCTCACAGATCTCCCCGGGTAATGTATGTGCTGCATCACAAGTCTGACAGCCACTGACGGTTCTTGCATATGAATAATTATGCCATTAAGAAGATGACACATAACATCCATTACCGCGTGGGTGATGCAATAGGACCGAGGGAAGAACGGCGGCACCGCACAGGGGCCACACACTGTGACTGGTGTGTGACTGGTGTGAGACTGGAGTGTAACTGGAGTGTAACTGGTGTGTGACTGGCGAGTGTGACTGGCGAGTGTGACTGGCGAGTGTGACTGGCGAGTGTGACTGGTGTGTGACTGGTATGTGACTGGTGTGTGACTGGTGTGTGACTGGTGTGTGACTGACTGGTAAGGAAAAGGTGCAATAAAAAAATACATAAACCAGACGGCGCTTATTTAAAAAGTTATCGTTACACATCAAGAGCTGATATAATGATAGAGAACTAAAACTGAAAATGTGCTGTAGCCAATAGTAACCAATGATGTTCTCTATTCCATAACAATTCAGGATGTGCTGCAACCCATGGTAACCAATGATGTGGTGTAACCCATGGTAACCAATGATGTGCTGCAACCCATAGTAACCAATGATGTGCTGTAACCCTTAGTAACCAATGATGTGGTGTAACCCTTAGTAATCAGTGATGTGCTATAACCCATAGTAACCAATGATGTGCTGTAACCCTTAGTAACCAATGATATGCCGTAACCCATAGTAACCAATGATGTGCTGTAACCCTTAGTAACCAATGATGTGGTGTAACCCTTAGTAATCAGTGATGTGCTATAACCCATAGTAACCAATGATGTGCTGTAACCCTTAGTAACCAATGATGTGCTGTAACCCTTAGTAACCAATGATATGCTGTAACCCATAGTAACCAATGATGTGCTGTAACCCTTAGTAACCAATGATGTGCTGTAGCCCATAGTAACCAATGATGTGCTGTAACCCTTAGTAACCAATGATGTGGTGTAACCCTTAGCAATCAGTGATGTGCTATAACCCATAGTAACTAATGAAATATAATCTTTCATTAGTTTCACAGACTAATGGTTGATTAAATCTACCCTGGACTCTGGGCCTGATCCAGACCCGCTCGCGAGCGCTCACAAGCGGGTCGATGTTGGCCAAATGCGCATGCGCATGATGGAGGCGGCTCCGTCGTGCGCATGCGCGAGACCCGAATAACGAAGGCCAAGCCGTCGTTATGGGTCTCGCACCAAAGGGGGCGTGCTGTTGATGGTGAGTGACAGCACGCCCCCTTTGGTGGGCGTGCCGGGGGCGTGGCTGCCCAGACGGAGGCGTTCCCATGGGAACGCCTACCGTCTGGGGCCGGCCCCACTGACATCACAAGTGAGTGATGTCAGTGGGAGTGCTTTTGGCTCTGATAGAGCCAAAAGCACTCCAGGGCTTGCGGCAATGAGACCCTACCGCAAGGGTCTCGTCGCAAGCCCGATGGTCTTGACCATCGCGACCATAATTTTCGTCGCTCGCTATAGCTGTGGGTGGTTACCCACAGCTATGCGAGCGACCAGGAGGCCACTCTTAAATTGAGATGGCCGGCCCTGATTCAGATCGAGCGCTCTGTCAGAGCGTCCGGCTCTGAATCAGGCCCTCTGTTCCCACTCAATGCGCTAAACACTCCACATTTCAAAAGTCATAATTCTGAAGTTTTCCTGATAAGTTTTCAATTTTCATTATAGCGCTCAGCAAGACATTCACCCATTCACCCAAAGGTTCTAATGTATGCACTAAGCAGCACTTATTCACGTTTCTCTCACCCCAGGTTTAATGGTATATATTAGTCCTCTCACCTCAACAGTACGTCAGGCCTGTACAATGACATTTGCAGTTGAGCCAGGATGTGCCCCCCTCCCAACTTTGTAACTGGCTGCAATTTTTAATCCCACCCACTCGTAATGCAACGTGTGTTTTCTGCAGGGCTAATTGAAATCAGAGCTACTGTTACCTGTCAGTGTGGCCATTTTTTTTTTATATATATATCACAATGAGTTTGAATGGGCAGCACAGACGGTGTAATGCTTAGCGTTACTGCCTCACAGCACTGAGGTCATGGGTTCAATTCCCATCATGGCCCTAACTGTGCGGAGTTTGTATATTCTCCCTGTGCTTGTGTGGGTTTCCTCCGGGTACTCCGGTTTCCTCCCACATTCCAAAATATACTGGTAGGTTAATTGGCTCCCAGCAAAATTAACCCTAGTGTGTGTGTGTGTGTGTGTGTTTTTGTGTTAGGGGATATAGGGGTCTAGTTACTAAGCAGTGTTAGGAGACAGAGTGAAAAGTGATAAGAAAGTGATAATTGCCAACCAATCAGCTCCCAACTGTCATCTCACAGGCTGTGTTTGAAAAACGACAGTTGGGAGCTGATTGGCTGGCACCTTATCACTTTTCACTCTGTCTCCTAGTCCTAACACTGCTTAGTAACTAGACCCCAGAGAGTGTAAGCTCCACTGGGGCAGGGACTGATGTGAACGGCCAAATATTCTCTGTAAAGCGCTGCGGAATATGTGTGCGCTATATAAATAAATGAAATAAATAAAATGGGACACGACTAGGGCCTCTTCCCACTAAGTGCCCTGAACTACTGGCTGAAATGCCCCTGTTGTAATCCCCCACTGGCTATAGATGTCATTCATTCATTCAGCACGTCCATCGCGGGGAAGTTTTAAAATGTCTTATACACTTAGTGGCCAAATAATTAAGACCACCAAGTGATCATATACAGAGTAGCTATTCTGTACATAATGGCCTGCATCTGTATGAGAACAGAATGGGGAAGCTATGCAGTGAGTAATAAGGGCATCAATGGATAAGTGACGCCATCTGACAGTGTTTGAATGAGGAATGACGGTTGGCGCTCTAGCAGCGGTGCCAGCATTAGCAAAACAGCTGCGCTGGTGACTTGTCCCATAGCGGCAGTTGGCAAAGTGCACACAGAGTGGGTCAGCAGACATAGGCCTGTGGTCATACACGGCTACCGGACGCTCCAGCGGAACGGAGGCTGAGCACAGACAGTTCCACAGACAGTGTTTTACATTAGGGATAATCTAAAATCTCACCGAAAAGTACACCGCACGTTAAATGGTATGGGCTACGTTAGCAGGCGGCCTGTCCGAACGCCATTGCTATCTGCTGCAAAAAGGGTGAGACGCCTCCAGTCTGCTCGGGGACAGAGGAAATGGACAGTAAATGATTGAAAACGGGTCATGTGGTGCTGATGAATCGCATTCTCAGTTACACTGCGCAGATGGTAGGGCGAGGATATGGCGACAGCAGCACGAGAGCCTGGATCCTTTTTGCATCGTCACATGGCGGAGGCAACGTTATGGTATGGTGTTTGAAAAATGGCAGTTAGGAGCCGATTGGCTGGTACATTATCTCCGTTCACTTTATCTCCTAACACAGATTAGTAAATAGACCCCTAACTGCAAATTGTGGCCCAACAATGTACTAACCGGGGGGGTTGTGATAATTTGGTCACTTCAGTGTTATTTGAAAATGGAGGAGAGTTTATAGGATAGGTTCTGATGAATAATGCAGTCTTATTGCTTCATTCATCTTCAAGTTGTGTTATTGCAGAGTACACACAAAGGACAGACACAAGTCTTCCATACAGTAACCGTACCCACTAAGGGCACCCTGCTGAGCCGTAATCAGGGACTGACTTAGAGTTCCTACTGGGGGATGTTGAAGCTGGAGCGTGCTACTGCGCATATTCCATTACTGGCCATTACAATTAGAGACGTGTGTTGTATTATACCAAGGTATGTGAATGTAGGAGTATGAGTGACCACATAGACAGAATGATGACTATACCTCAGTAACTAACGTCTGTAGGAGTTCAAGGTGATGATGAAGATGATCGCAGCAAAGCTTAACATCTGAGTTTGACTTTCTGGTAGAGGCGTTGGAAGCAAACACGTCCAAGTTAACTGTCACAACCCAGGTTTCGCGGCGAGGAGGTTTGCGGTCCTTACCAGTGAGGGCGCTGTGGTGCGGTCCTTCTGGCAGGGGAGCTGGCGTGTGGAGATTGGCATTGCGTGTACCAGAGGTCTGCCAGTGTTGGGCCGTCATGACAGGGGTAAGACTAGTGGCGTCTCCACGTCACGGCTGTCTAGGCGCCACCATGTTGTCTTTGGCCATGTGACATAGCAGGCCAATCGTCTGTGGGTAACCTGTTCTCTCTGGCCTATCAGGTTCTGTTGCTGGGTACTTAAGGGTGTTTGGAGCGCCCTGTACTTGCCAGTGCAACGTGTTTCACAGCATCAGCTGTGAGAGAGTTCCTGTGCTCCTGAACCTGAGACCTGTGCTCCGATGCTTTCCCTAGCTCCTTGTCTGCCTTCAGCTCCCTGCAGCCTGCACTGCTCTGCCTTGCCATGCACTCAGCTGGAGATCACCCTGCACCTTCCACCAGACCCACTCCTGCCTGAACCTGTCTCCACAGTTAACCAATTCCTGTACAGCCATCAGCACATCATTACCTGATCCTCCTTTCAGCCATCATCACAGTATTACCTGATTCTCCTTTCAGCCATCATCAAAGCAATTCCGAATATCCCTCTCAGCCATTACTCTGCATAACCATATATCCATTTCACCTTTACAGTCTAGCTGGATTCACCTTATTCATCTCTGTCACCGTGCTGGACATTTGTTTATTCCCACTCACTACAGTTTCCTCCTGCTACATTTATTAGTTTGTTATTACTGGACTTTAGTTTATCTTATTGTTCATGTCTACCAACATCCATATTAAACAACCTACTTTTAAGTTTAAACCTGTTCCAATGTTTACACCTGTTACCACCCCGGGTCCACAACAAACACAGACTCTAACATTAACTATAGAACTGGAGCAAAACTGCTACAGTTCCAAAAATGCGTGCCATGTGAATTGAATGTTGAGTGTCACAGACAGCCATAGAAGAGATTGTTGGTGCTACCAGTCATTTCAACTGCAATGAAGAGTGGTTCACCTCACTAGCCGCATGTGATCCCATGACAATCAAAGGAACTTGGAATGAAGTGCGTACAGCTACAAAATTGGGACAATCACTACCCGCTTGAAATTGAGACTAAAACTAAAGTCACACAAATCCAAGTTGTGCTTTATGTACCAGAGATGGAAACAAATCTCAGTCCTCAGTGTCCTAGAGGTCACAAAGTTCAATTCACAAGAGAAAAATGCAATGCACGGAATAGAATAGGGACCATAATAGTAACAGGTAACTGGCGCCATCAATTGTACGTCCATGAAACACTGCACTGTTATGCGGTGATGATGACCGAGTTGCAGTCTATGGAACTTTGGTACAGAGGATTAGGTCATCTTGAATTTGACAGTGTTCAAAAATGACTGAATGGGATTTTTATAGGAATATCAGTGACTGTAACCTATGCTGGAGGAGCGGTTGCAAACATTAGCATATTTCTGCAGCAGAAGTGAGTGCGTAATCGCAGCTGCGATCGCAATAGAGATCCATGCTGAATCAGGCCCTAAGACATCCTACAGCACTGCGTGGCGATGTAGAGTAATCCATTTCCTCCTTAGTCCATTTTTCTTGAGCGACAAAGGATAAATCTACAGGACACTGGACTCTCGTGGATGAATGCCGCCAACCTTATCCACCGGACACACAGCTGCCAGATCCCGTCACACAGGCGCTTGATTCCTGGAAAACGCCATCTTACTACTGATGAAGGCAGTGGAATTTGGCGTGTACCAGAGTGAGACATGAAAAGAATCTGACATGAGTTTTCATTAAGTATTAAAACTGTAATCGAAGATCAACATCTCTGTCACAGATTACACACAGCGCTGATGAAAAGCTTCTCGTACGCGGCCTCTCGCACACTTGGCTTAATGGCTTCTGTGCTTTCTGCAATCAGTCTTCAGTGCTTTGTACCTGTTACGGGCACAATGTTGTGCTTAGATGTGAAACAATCTGCCCGGGAATATTGCTTTGTTGGCATTAGAGAGGTGGTAATGGAGCATTTGAAACTTATGATATGTAAGGTTTTTTTTTAAGTATGATTAAACTTAAAATACAAGTTGCTTTATCTAAAAGTTCTGCAAATAAACGTTTCCATACCTTGTAGAGTATGAATCAAAGCTAAAAATGCAAGTTAGCAAGCACACATGGGGCTACTTACAGACATCAGCAATAACTAGCACACATGGGGCTACTTACAGACATCAGCAATTACTAGTAGCACACATGGGGCTACTTACAGACATCAGCAATTACTAGTAGCACACATGGGGCTACTTACAGACATCAGCAATTACTAGTAGCACACATGGGGCTACTTACAGACATCAGCAATTACTAGTAGCACACATGGGGCTACTTACTAACATCAGCAATTACTAGCACACATGGGGCTACTTACTGGCATCAGCAATTACTAGCACGCATGGGGTAACTTACTAACATCAGCAATTACTAGCACACATGGGGCTACTTACAGACATCAGCAATTACTAGTAGCACATATGGGGCTACTTACTAACATCAGCAATTACTAGTAGCACATATGGGGCTACTTACTAACATCAGCAATTACAAGCACACATGGGGCTACTTACAGACATCAGCAATTACTAGTAGCACATATGGGGCTACTTACTGGTATCAGCAATTACTAGTAGCACATATGGGGCTACTTACTAACATCAACAATTACTAGCACACATGGGGCTACTTACTGGCATCAGCAATTACTAGTAGCACATATGGGGCTACTTACTAACATCAGCAATTACTAGCACACATGGGGCTACTTACTGGCATCAGCAATTACTAGTAGCACATATGGGGCTACTTACTAACATCAGCAATTACTAGCACACATGGGGCTACTTACAGACATCAGCAATTACTAGTAGCACATATGGGGCTACTTACTAACATCAGCAATTACTAGTAGCACATATGGGGCTACTTACTAACATCAGCAATTACTAGCACACATGGGGCTACTTACAGACATCAGCAATTACTAGTAGCACATATGGGTCTACTTACTGGCATCAGCAATTACTAGTAGCACATATGGGGCTACTTACTAACATCAGCAATTACTAGTAGCACATATGGGGCTACTTACTAACATCAGCAATTACTAGTAGCACATATGGGGCTACTTACTAACATCAGCAATTACTAGCACACATGGGGCTACTTACAGACATCAGCAATTACTAGTAGCACATATGGGTCTACTTACTGGCATCAGCAATTACTAGTAGCACATATGGGGCTACTTACTAACATCAGCAATTACTAGCACACATGGGGCTACTTACTGGCATCAGCAATTACTAGTAGCACATATGGGGCTACTTACTAACATCAGCAATTACTAGCACACATGGGGCTACTTACAGACATCAGCAATTACTAGTAGCACATATGGGGCTACTTACTGGCATCAGCAATTACTAGTAGCACATATGGGGCTACTTACTAACATCAGCAATTACTAGCACACATGGGGCTACTTACAGACATCAGCAATTACTAGTAGCACATATGGGGCTACTTACTAACATCAGCAATTACTAGCACACATCGGGCTACTTACTGGCATCAGCAATTACTAGCACGCATGGGGTAACTTACTAACATCAGCAATTACTAGCACACATGGGACTACTTACAGACATCAGCAATTACTAGTAGCACATATGGGGCTACTTACTAACATCAGCAATTACTAGCACACATGGGGCTACTTACAGACATCAGCAATTACTAGTAGCACATATGGGGCTACTTACTAACATCAGCAATTACTAGCACACATCGGGCTACTTACTGGCATCAGCAATTACTAGCACGCATGGGGTAACTTACTAACATCAGCAATTACTAGCACACATGGGGCTACTTACAGACATCAGCAATTACTAGTAGCACATATGGGGCTACTTACTAACATCAGCAATTACTAGCACACATGGGGCTACTTACAGACATCAGCAATTACTAGTAGCACATATGGGGCTACTTACTAACATCAGCAATTACTAGCACACATGGGGCTACTTACTGGCATCAGCAATTACTAGCACGCATGGGGTAACTTACTAACCAGCAATTACTAGCACACATGGGGCTACTTACAGACATCAGCAATTACTAGTAGCACATATGGGGCTACTTACTAACATCAGCAATTACAAGCACACATGGGGCTACTTACAGACATCAGCAATTACTAGTAGCACATATGAGGCTACTTACTGGCATCAGCAATTACTAGTAGCACATATGGGGCTACTTACTAACATCAACAATTACTAGCACACATGGGGCTACTTACTGGCATCAGCAATTACTAGTAGCACATATGGGGCTACTTACTAACATCAGCAATTACTAGCACACATGGGGCTACTTACTGGCATCAGCAATTACTAGTAGCACATATGGGGCTACTTACTAACATCAGCAATTACTAGCACACATGGGGCTACTTACAGACATCAGCAATTACTAGTAGCACATATGGGGCTACTTACTAACATCAGCAATTACTAGTAGCACATATGGGGCTACTTACTAACATCAGCAATTACTAGCACACATGCGGCTACTTACAGACATCAGCAATTACTAGTAGCACATATGGGTCTACTTACTGGCATCAGCAATTACTAGTAGCACATATGGGGCTACTTACTAACATCAGCAATTACTAGCACACATGGGGCTACTTACTGGCATCAGCAATTACTAGTAGCACATATGGGGCTACTTACTAACATCAGCAATTACTAGCACACATGGGGCTACTTACAGACATCAGCAATTACTAGTAGCACATATGGGGCTACTTACTGGCATCAGCAATTACTAGTAGCACATATGGGGCTACTTACTAACATCAGCAATTACTAGCACACATGGGGCTACTTACAGACATCAGCAATTACTAGTAGCACATATGGGGCTACTTACTAACATCAGCAATTACTAGCACACATCGGGCTACTTACTGGCATCAGCAATTACTAGCACGCATGGGGTAACTTACTAACATCAGCAATTACTAGCACACATGGGGTTACTTACAGACAGCAATTACTAGCACACATGGGGCTACTTACTGGCATCAGCAATTGCTAGTAGCACATATGGGGCTACTTACTGGCATCAGCAATTACTAACACGCATGGGGTAACTTACTAACATCAGCAATTACTAGCACACATGGGGTTACTGTTACAGACAGCAATTACTAGCACACATGGGGCTACTTACTGACATCAGCAATTACTGGCACACATTGGGCTACTTACTGACATCAGCAATTACTGGCACGCATGATCTTTCTGCAATCAGCAATTACTAGCACACATGGGGTTACTTACATACATCAGGAATTACTAGCACACATGGGGTTACTTACAGACATCAGCAATTACTAGCACACATGGGGCTACTTACTGACATCAGCAATTACTGGCACGCATGGGCTTTCTGCAATCAGCAATTACTAGCACACATGGGGTTATTTACATACATCAGGAATTACTAGCACACATGGGGTTACTTACAGACATCAGCAATTACTAGCACACATGGGGTTACTTACTGACATCAGCCATTACTAGTACACATGGGGTGACTTACTGACATCAGCAATTACTAGCACAAATGGGGTTACTTACTGACATCAGCAATTACTTGCACGCATGGGGAAACTTACTGACATCAGCAATTACTAGCATGCATGGGGAAACTCACTGACACCGGCAATTACTAGCATGCATGGGGTAACTCACTGACACCGGCAATTACTAGCATGCATGGGGAAACTTACTGACAACAGCAATTACTACTACCAAGCATGGGGTTACTTACTGACATCAGCAATTACTAGCACGTATGCATGGGGTTACTTACTGACATCAGCAATTACTACTAATATGCATGGGGTTACTTACTGACATCAATAATTACTAGCACGTATGCATGGGGTTACTTACTGACATCAGCAATTACTAGCACGCATGGGGTAACTAACTAACATCTGCAATTACTAGTACGCATGCATGGGGTTACTTACTGACATCAGCAATTACTAGTAGCATGCATGGGGTTACTTAATGACATCAGCAATTACTAGTAGCATGCATGAGGTTACTTACTGACATCAGCAATTAGCACATATGCATGGGGTTACTTACTGATATCAGCAATTACTACTAATATGCATGGGGTTACTTACTGACATCAGTAATTACTAGCACGTATGCATGGGGTTACTTACTGACATCAGCAATTACTAGCACGCATGGGGTAACTAACTAACATCGGCAAATACTAGCACATATGGGGCTACTTACTGGCATCAGCAATTACTAGCACGCATGGGGTTACTTACTGACATCGGCAATTACTAGTAGCATGCATGGGGTTACTTACTGACATCAGCAATTACTAGCACGCATGCATGGGGTTACTTACTGACATCAGCAATTACTAGTAGCATGCATGGGGTTACTTACTGACATCAGCAATTACTAGTAGCATGCATGGGGTTAATTACTGACATCAGCCATTACTAGTAGCACCCATGGGGTTAATTACTGACATCAGCCATTACTAGTAGCACACATGGGGTTACTTACTGACATCAGCCATTACTAGTAGCACGCATGGGGTGACTTACTGACATCAGCCATTACTAGTAGCACGCATGGGGTGACTTACTGACATCAGCCATTACTAGTAGTACGCATGGGGTGACTTACTGACATCAGCCATTACTAGTCTAGTAGTACGCATGGGGTTACTTACTGACATCAGCCATTACTAGTAGCACGCATGGGGTTACTTACTGACATCAGCCATTACTAGTAGCACGCATGGAGTTACTTACTGACATCAGCCATTACTAGAAGCACGCTTGGGGTGACTTACTGACATCAGCCATTACTAGTAGCATGCATGGGGTGACTTAGTGACATCAGCCATTCCTAGTAGCACGCATGGGGTGACTTACTGACATCAGCCATTACTAGTAGTACACAGGGAGTGACAGAGCGAGCCGGAGGAGGGACCAGGAGCGACAGAGCGAGCCGGAGGAGGGACCATGGAGCGACAGAGGGAGCCGGAGGAGGGACCAGGAGCGACAGAGCGAGCCGGAGGAGGGACCAGGGAGCGACAGAGGGAGCCGGAGGAGGGACCAGGGAGCGACAGAGCTAGCCGGATGAGGGACCAGGAGCGACAGAGCGAGCCGGAGGAGGGACCAGGAGGGACAGAGCGAGCCGGATGAGGGACCAGGAGCGACAGAGCGAGCCGGAGGAGGGACCAGGAGCGACAGAGCGAGCCGGAGGAGGGACCAGGAGCGACAGAGCGAGCCGGAGGAGGGACCAGGAGCGACAGAGCGAGCCGGAGGAGGGACCAGGAGCGACAGAGCGAGCCGGATGAGGGACCAGGAACGACAGAGCGAGCCGGAGGAGGGACCAGGGAGCGACAGAGCGAGCCGGAGGAGGGACCAGGAGCGACAGAGCGAGCCGGAGGAGGGACCAGGGAACGACAGAGCGAGCCGGAGGAGGGACCAGGAGCGACCGAGCGAGCCGGAGGAGGGACCAGGAGTGACAGAGCAAGCCGGAGGAGGGACCAGGAGCGACAGAGCGAGCCGGAGGAAGGACCAGTAGCGACAGAGCGAGCCGGAGGAGGGACCAGGGAAAGACAGAGCGAGCCGGAGGAGGGACCAGGGGCGACAGAGCGATCCGTAGGAGGGACCAGGGGCGACAGAGCGAGCCGGATGAGGGACCAGGAGCGACAGAGCGAACCGGAGGAGTGCCCAGGAGCGACAGAGCGAGCCGGAGGAGTGCCCAGGAGCGACAGAGCGAGCCGGATGAGGGCCCAGGAGCGACAGAGCGAGCCGGAGGAGGGACCAGGGAGCGAAAGAGCGAGCCGGAGGAGGGATCAGGGAGCGACAGAGCGAGCCGGAGGAGGGACCAGGGAGCGACAGAGCGAGCCGGAGGAGGGACCAGGAGCGACAGAGCGAGCCGGAGGAGGGACCAGGGAACGACAGAGCGAGCCGGAGGAGGGACCAGGAGCGACAGAGCGAGCCGGAGGAGGGACCAGGAGCGACAGAGCGAGCCGGAGGAGGGACCAGGAGCGACAGAGCGAGCCGGAGGAGGGACCAGTAGCGACAGAGCGAGCCGGAGGAGGGACCAGGGAAAGACAGAGCGAGCCGGAGGAGGGACCAGGAGCGACAGAGCGATCCGTAGGAGGGACCAGGAGCGACAGAGCGAGCCGGATGAGGGACCAGGAGCGACAGAGCGAACCGGAGGAGTGCCCAGGAGCGACAGAGCGAGCCGGAGGAGTGCCCAGCAGCGACAGAGCGAGCCGGATGAGGGACCAGGAGCGACAGAGCGAGCCGGAGGAGGGACCAGGGAGCGACAGAGCGAGCCGGAGGAGGGATCAGGGAGCGACAGAGCGAGCCGGAGGAGGGACCAGGGAGCGGCAGAGCGAGCCGGAGGAGGGACCAGGGAGCGACAGAACGAGCCGGAGAGGGACCAGGGAGCGACAGAGGGAGCCGAAGGAGGACCTGCCTAGCTGAAAGTAGGTAAGTGTAACCCGCTATATGCCACCTGAGAGTGCCGTAACACCATCAAATTCCGAAAATACATCATTTTCGGAATTTGATGAATAGCCTAATTTCTACATCCCCATACTAATGTACTAATGTATGGGGAGTGTAGAAATTAATGCAGACGGACTTACCCAGGAGATATCAGTGATATCTCCTGTATTAAGTGTGTTAATGAATACTAAAATAACGATAATTAAGGAAAATGTCCTTAAAACCGTTATTTTAGTGTTGATGAATAGGCCCCAGAGTGAGTACATGGTCAAGGGAGACAAAGAAATAGCAGATCATCTAAATAATTATTTTTGTTCAGTATTCACTACAGAAGGAGAGGGGATGGGGCCACAGTTAAGTTGCAGAGGCATTCATGAAAATGAGGTACATAAAAGTACATTTACAGAGGAGAGGGTCCTAACGAACGCTCAAAACTGAAAGTAGATAAATCAATGGGGCCTGATGGGATACATCCAAGGATACTAAAAGAGCTTAAAGGGGTCCTGGTAACACCATTAACAGAATTATTCAACCAGTCGCTAGTATCAGGAATGATTCCAGAGGACTGGAAAAGAGTAAATGTAATACCACTGTACAAAACTGGCAGCAAATAAGAAGCATGTAACTACAGACCAGTGACTACAGACCAGTAACTACAGACCAGTGACTACAGACCAGTGACTACAGACCAGTGACTACAGACCAGTAACTACAGACCAGTGACTACAGACCACTGACTACAGACCACTGACTACTTAACTACAGACCACTGACTACAGACCAGTGACTACAGACCAGTGACTACAGACCAGTGACTACAGACCAGTGACTACAGACCAGAGACTACAGACCAGAGACTACAGACCAGAGACTACAGACCAGTGACTACAGACCAGTGACTACAGACCAGTGACTACAGACCAGTGACTACAGACCAGTGACTACAGACCAGTGACTACAGACCAATGACTACAGACCAGTAACTACAGACCAGTGACTACAGACCAGTAACTACAGACCAGTAACTACAGACCAGTGAGCCTTACATCAGTAGTTGGGAAAAATAATGGAAACACTATTAAAAGAAAGAGTCGTAGATTATCTCAAATCCAACAATTTACAGGATCCCAAACAGCATGGATTTACTCAGGGGAGATCATTCCAAACAAATCTTATTGACTTTTTTGACTGGGAGACCAAAGTAATAGATCAAGGGGGGCCGTAGATGTAGCTTATCTAGACTTAGATACAGTCCCGCATTGCAGAATGATAAACAAACTAGAAAGCATGGGATTGGATACAAAGATAGTTGAATGGATAAGATCGTGGTTGCAGGATAGGAAACAGAGAGTTGTAGTAATTGGAGTGTATTCACGGGAGGGAAAGGTCACCAGTGGAGAACCTCAGGGATCTGTACTTGGGCCAATGCTGTTTAATATCTATGTTGGTGATATTGCAAATGGTATTGAAGGGAATCTATGCCATTTTGCAGATGATACAAAAGTATGCAACCGGGTAGACACACCAGGAGGGGTAAAACAAATGACTGAGGATCTGGGTAGACTAGAGGAATGGGCAAGAACATGGCAACTACAGTTTAATGTAAAAAAATGCAAAATCATGCACTTGGGTATCAATAACCTAAAGGCTAAATATAACATCAAGGACACTATAATATAAAATACAGAGGAGGAAAGGGAGTTAGGAGTCCCCATTTCAGATGACTTGAAGGCAGGCAAGCAATGCACCAAAGCAATGAGGAAGGCAAGTCAGATGCTTGGTTGCATAGGGAGAGGAATCAGTAGCAGGAAGACAGAAGTAATGACACCCCTGTATAGGTCCTTGGTACGGCCTCATCTAGAATACTGAGCTCAGGGCCTGATTCAGAGCCGGACGCTATTTGCGCTCACTTGTTCAGAAAAAGGGGCTGGCTATTTAAATTGAGCGCTCGCTCTTTGCGGTCTGATGTCTGAGCGAGCGAACGAAACATGCACTTGCTATTTTGTAAAGACGCCCCCTGGCCGCTCGCATCCGTCATCTCCGCTATTTATTTGATTAATCGAGTACATCGAAAGGCGTATGAACTGCTCGCAGTGCTTGTGTGGATTTTTCTACCGCAATCTTGCGAACAGTTCAGGCTAAGAAACAACCAAGTTACGTGGCCGATGACGCTGCTTTGTTAATTATGCACACCCTTAAAACGCCTGTTTTGACCGTTTGGCACGCCTGCGTTCGGATCACCTCTCCCCGTTTTCAAGCACCTTCCCCTGTTACCACCCACAAACGCCTCATCCTGTCACTCAAATTAGCAGGCACTCGCTATTTTGCGAGCGCTCGATTTCCGACCGCACTGACTGGTTGGCGCATGCGCATTACGACCCATACGCATGCGCAGATGTGCGAACATCGCTCGGAGCGAACGAGCGGCCGCTTACGAGCGGCTCTGAATCAGGCCCTCAGTTCTGGAGGCCATATCTCCAGAAGGATATTAATACATTAGAGACTGTACAAAGAAGGGCAACTAAAATGGTGCAAGGTCTACACCACAACACGTACCAGGAAAGACTAAAAGATCTTACTATGTATAGTTTGGAACAGAGAAGGGAAAGGGGGGACATGATGGAAACTTTCAAATACATCAAGGGTTTTAACAAGGGACAGGAGGGCAGCATTCTTCATACGAAGAGAAGTACAAGAACAAGAGGACATGCACTGAGACTGGAGGGAGGTAGACTCAGGAAATTTGAGGAAAAATGACTTCACAGAAAGGGTAGTGGATGAGTGGAATAGCCTCCCATTAGATGTGGTTGAAGCAAAGACAGTGGAACAATTTAAACATGCATGGAATAGGCATAAGAATATACTTAAGAGAGACGTAAGGAGCAAATAGGGTTGAAATTGCCAAAAGGATAAATAAAAAGGGACAGACTAGATGGGCCAAGTGGTTCTTATCTGCCATCAAATTCTGTGTTTCTATGTATGAATAAAAAAGGTTAAATACGGGGGGTACGGTTCTCTCTTCAAAATTCCTCATTTGGAAGCTTCCCAGTAGAATCTGTTTTTGTCCCTGACAGACCCCTCTCCATACGGTAGCATCCTCAATGTAGTCAGTGCTACAAGAAATGCTGTCCGTCTCGCAGGTTCACCGGACCAGCTTCTTGCTCAGAATCCATCCATTATACTGTACACTTACTGGAGCTCTGATTGTGCCAAGGAGACGGAGTGATGCTTCCTGAATGCCTTGTAAGATGGTCATCGTTCTAGAGCACCCGCATTGCCCGCCCTTGCGTATAAACATGGAGGGACTGCAGCAGAGTTCATATGTCCTATTGCCGTAGAACCTGTGAGGTTAACATTAGGCACCAGCTAAATTGGGAAATGGAGTTTAGGCCAAACATTTCTCCTAAACCAGGCTTGCAGGTTAACAGCGGTGTCGGCAGTAATACACAGAGTAAGCGCTATATGTAAGAAATGAATAGACAGCTGTAGTAACAGCAGTACTCACTCCCCGGAGGAATATGTGCTGCACCATCCGTGCAGTACTCATACCCCTTTCAGACATACAACCCGGGAAATTTCCTGCTCATACCCGGGAATTTCTCCTGTGCAAATTCCCGGGTATTTGGTCGAGACCCCCCTTTCACACTACAGTGTCTAGCCAGGAAATTCCCAGGTAGACCCCTTTCAGACAAGAGCAGGGTTTACCTGCTTACCTGCCTCTTCTCTGCCGTCTGCTCCTCCCAGCCAAAAGCCGGCCAATCGTAATGCAGTTTTATTTTCAATTATCATTTTTTTAACATTTATTTTAATTCCCTGGTGGTCCAGCGGGAGTGCGGGCGGCCCGCTGTGGCACAGCCGGCTGGTGCTGGGGGTGGTGAGCAGCAGCGCTGAGCGTCCTATAGGACGCTCTGCGCTGTCAGCTCAAAGCAGCAGCGCTGAGCGTCCTATAGGACGCCCTGCGCTGTCAGCTCAAACAAAGCAGCAGTGCTGAGCGTCCTATAGGACGCCCTGCGCTGTCAGCTCAAACAAAGCAGCAGTGCTGAGCGTCCTATAGGACGCTCTGCGCTGTCAGCTACATGCAAAAGCTGCTTGGTGCTGCCCGGGAGAAGTAAATTCCCAGGTAGCACCATTCAGACAGAAGCAGGGTAATATCCCGGGACTTAAGTCCCGGGAAAAACCCTGGTCGATTGCAGGGGCGGCTACCCGGGAACATGTTCCCGGGTAGGCACCTTTCAGACAGACTCGGGTACCCGGGAATTTGGCCGAGGCAGGCCAAATTCCCGGGAACTCGAGATGTCTGAAAGGGGTAGGTGCAAGGGCGCGGGGTCGCATATGTGCAGTGACATGTCTCGGCGGCCATCTTAGTAAAGGTGGCTGGCCGGCTTCAGGGCAGGTTAGGAGACAGTGCTGGGGCGCACTCCTCTCTATCAAGCAGATATTGAAAATGCTGGAGAATCTGCAAGAGCCCCTTGGTAAATATGGCCACAAGTCTTAACCGGTATTTCTATGGAAAAATATATTGGTTATGAAAATGAAAAACACATTTGTACTGGCACAGCTGTATTGCTTTTGCAAAGGTTTATTAACGTCCTTAGGAAGAGTCCCATCCTGTTTGTTGTTTTTGCAGGATATATCTTCTGTCCTTACATTGTGGCAGAGGCCTGGAGAGCCCCACATCTCAGCACCTCCCTAATCAGCTCAGAGACCTCCGCGAGATGTTACTTCTGCAATTCAGTGTCAGCCCTGACATCGCCTCTTTGACTGATGAACTCTACCCCAGTCTGCAATTAAAGCAGATTCTGCTGAAATATATTGTGCAATCACCGATATTAGCCAAGGTAATCGGATTTAAAGCACAGGATCCCAGCGTGTTATAAATTAAAAAGCTACGAAAAAAAATAATTAAAACTAAATTAACATTATGTGCAAAAATTGCAATCAATAAAAGCAGTAAAACACACTGCAGGCAACGGTTCCATTTTCTAAACACCAGATGAATCTGTCAGGAGAATGTGCGGCTGGGAACGTGAGTTTAAATGATAGAAGACTGGGGAAAGAAACAATCTATCACCCATGACTCTTACTGATCATCACTTAACACTGATTTCGCCCCATAAATATCTCATGGCTAGGAAATCAATATCTTATCTTTCCATTATATTATGAACCTAATATCAATATAATAAAAACTGAGAGACTATGTAAAGTATAATTCTAGCTAAAATGTCATTTGTATTTAGCCTACTAGTATATCTAGGTTTCATCTTGGTGGAGGTGGAATTTTTTTATTAACCCTACGGGGGTGATTCAGCTTAGGACGGAATTGCAAGCTGCACGTCTGCACTACAGGTGGCAGGCTGGGATCGCCATCGCGACCAATTTATGAATGAGGGGTTGCATACAGATGACCCCTCCCCGTTTCTTCCTGTAACTACCATCCTTGGACCCTGTAACTGTCACTCCTAGACCTCCCATTCTTGCAAGGTGCAACTATATCCCTGCAAGTTAAACCCCTAAACCCTGTAACTGCCCCCAGTACACATTGTAGCTGCACCCCCTCCAACTGGCACCCCTGCACCTTCTCTCCATGCAAGTGACACCCTGCAACTTCCACCCTGCAACTGTGCACACTGTAACTGCTCCCCTATACCCCGTAACTGTCCCTCATGCAAATTACATCCCTGAACCCTGTAACTTCTTCCCTTAAACACTGTAACTGCACCCCATTGCAACTGCACCTCTCTAACTGCATCTGCCTGCACCACCCTGTACCTTCCAGACCTGTACCCTGTAACTGCCACCCCTGCACCCTGTAACTCCCACCTCTGCACCTTGTAAATGCCACCCATGCAAGTGACGCTCCTGCACACTCATGTAACTGCACCCCTGCATTCTATAACTGCCATCCCTGCACCACCCTGTACCTTCCAGAACTGTACCGTGTAACTGCCACCCCTGCATCTTGTAAATGCCACTCATGCAAGTGACGCCCCTGCACACTCATGTAACTGCACCCCTGCATTCTATAACTGCCATCCCTGCACCACCCTGTACCTTACAGACCTGTACCGTGTAACTGCCACCCCTGCACCTTGTAAATGCCACCCATGCAAGTGACGCTCCTGCACACTCATGTAACTGCACCCCTGCATTCTATAACTGCCATAAAAAAAAAAAAGCATTTCAGGGAGATTGTGGAAACACCACCTATGGGATGTATTTACTCAAATTCAGGTTTTTAGAAGTGGAGATGTTGCCCGTAGCAACCAATCAAATTCTACTTAACGTTTATCTAGCACCTTTTATAGCTAGAATCTGATTGGTTTCTATGGGCAACATCTCCACTTCTAAAAACCTACACTTTAATAAATATATATCCCAATGCACGCGTCAGTAAAGTGGGCATGTACTGCTACATCTGAGAGGCGCGCCATAAAATGGATTTATATCCATATGTAAATGAGCCCCAAAGCAGCTAGTAAAATATATTTGTTGATGAAAGCACAGTGATACTTTTCAGAAAATGCATGTAGCCATAGGGATCATTGTGCCCATTTGAATGTATATATCTTTTTATATATATACTGTGTATATATATATATATATATATATATATATATACATACACTGTACCAGCTTCACAATGGGAGTAAGGCATAATTGCCTACCCTCCTGATTGGGCCGGGAGCCTCCCGAAAATTGGTGCCGCACCCGTGCCCCTGGAAAGGCAGGCAAGCCTCCCGGCCCCAGCGAGCCGGCTGTGCAAAACCCGCCGAGGGGGGTGGTGGTGACACAATTCATGCTGTCACGCTGTATACCCCGCCCCCAATGACACAGTATACTCTGGGCCACACCCCCTATTCACGACGACACCACAATGACCACAATATAATGCAATGGACATTATTGACCGCCATTTAATGAAAATGACATCACAGTGACCACCATATATTGCAAAGACCATCACCGTGACCACCAGATAATACAGAGAAGATCACAGTGACCACCATATAATGCAGAGACCATCACAGTGACCACCAGATAATACAGAGACCATCACAGTGACCACCATATAACGCAGAGAATATCACAGCGACCACCATATAATGCAAATTACATATCAGTGACCACCATATAACGCAGAGACCATCATATAACGCAGAGAAAATCACAGTGACCACCATATAATGCAGAGGACATTGCAGTGACCACCATATAATGCAGAGGACATCGCAGTGACCACCATATAATGCAGAGGACATCACAGTGACAACCATATAATGCAGAGGACATTGCAGTGACCACCATATAATGCAGAGGACATCGCAGTGACCACCATATAATGCAGAGAACATTGCACTGGCCCAGCCCACTTCTTGTCAGAGGGGAGCCTGGGCACTTCTGTGCTGGCCCAGTGGGAACTGTACCATGTTCCCAGTTGCCCTATCTGCCTCTGGTGGAGATGGCTATTCATGGGCACAAATGGAAAATATTTGCACACATCACATGCGCAAAAGTGAATTTACGTATCTTTCATATGTCCATCCTATTCTGAGTCAGACAGAACTAGGACAGATCTGTCTTTCCGTGAAAAAGAGCATTTCGGGGTATGAACTCAGCGGTAACAATGTTATCGCACATAACCCCCCTGACTTGTGGGAGTGTCCTGGACGTGTATCAAAGCTCTGCGCGATTCTGAGTTGTGTGTATGGGGAAGAGAAGACTGTTCCAGATGGATCTCCTGCACCTTGCATGGAGCTGGTGCAGGTGGTGATACTAATGATGACGCTTGCGGCGGACGATGTAATAGCAATGGGCGGCATGGGTTACGCTTGTGCGCACACTTAATCCCCATTAGTTGATCGGATACTTGAAATAGCATAAGGTAGTAAATCTGGCTTCCACGGCTGCACACGATTACGGCCGCTGTGCATGTGAATCAGCCCCAGTGGAGAAGTTGCCTATAGCAACCAGCTTCTGGGCAGGATGTACTAAGGTTGCAGTGACCATTCCGCCAGTCACGGCAACCTTACTAATCCCATATGTACTAACATATGCAATTAGTATCGCAGAGGACAGCTTTTGCGATAAGAGCTGCCCATCACGAAGCAGCCAACGCCGGGTGAGGGGGTCTCAGTGGGACCCCGCCCCCTCCGAGCCCGGGGAACTTCCTGCTGGTGACCTGCACATGAAGTCCCGGGCTCCTCCTCCTCCCTGCACCCGGAAGATTAGGAGGAGGCGGAAGACCCAGGAGGAGCACGCCCGGCAATCATGGAGAATCAGGTGAGTGGAGACCATTGCGGGGCGGCGGTGAATCGTCAGGTGCGGTAAAAGGCCCATAGGCTTCTATAGGGTAACGCCAGATTTTTATGACGTTACCCCCCGCACCGATAATAGGGCGGCCGGGGCTTAGTACATTTGGAAATGCGGTAGAAACCCCGAAAACAGGATTTTTACTGCATTTTTGCTTTAGTACATCCTGCCCTCTAACTCATTTTAAAGACTGTGCTAGATAAATGATGCAGTAGCTAGTAGCTGATCGGTTACTATGGGCAACTTCTCCACTTTATATATTAAGGTTTGATATCGTAAATCTCCCCCTATGACCTCACAAGTGAAACATTGTTATTCTAAATGTAACACCGTTAATATGTTCCACTGTTTCCTTTAATTGTGTGGTTCACCAGCTTCTGGCCTTTCCCCAGCCTTATAAAATGAGTAAATCATGATATTGTAAGGTCTGAGGGAGACATAACGGCACAGAGCACATTGCATGGAAAACATTTACTTTGCGTCTTCCTCCTAACGCCATTGGCTGGCACCTTCCTGATACGATCAATTATTCAACTGTTTAGGGTTAAATTATTAAAGTAAGGAGTGAAGATCTCAAGAGTTCTCTGTTGTACGGTGAATACCAATCTCCCACTGCAGTCCCTGCAGACTTCCAGCTATTGCGCTATTTTTAGCCTTAATTGAAAAAGACTTATTTGAATATATGCAATGATATAAAATTGCAAAGTATTAGTTACATACAGCTGCTCACAATCAGGCCTGTGGACCAGACAGCTCGGCTATGATCGACATAAGACCTAGGATCCATTACGGGGACATTTGTTAGAAGTGTATATTGCACAGGTGGCACTAGGGGATGTAGTTAAAATCACAACGATCAGGATGCCGGCTGGCGAAATTCCAAACACTGAGAGAACACCGGCGCCGGAATCCTGCCATGACTGGGGATGCCTACGCCGAAATCCCGGCAGCAGGCATCCCGATCGTAAGAAGACCGGGGGAAGGTAAGTATCAGCCGCGGGCGGGGAGGGTTAGGTTTAGGCACCCCAGGGGGACTTGGGGTTTGGAGCCTAACCCTAACCTCCTCCCTCCAGCAGCCTAACAGGGGGGGGTTAGGCTTAGGTACTGTACTAAGGGGGGAGGGTTAGGTTTAGGCACTTGCCAGGAGGGTTATGGTGTGGGATAGGGTGGGTTAGTATGAGGGTACAAAAAGTAGGGTTAGGGGGTAAATAGGACAGGGGAACATTACTTACCGTTCCCCGGTCGGGATTCAAACCATCTGGATGCCGCTCTCAGTGTATTGACAGCGGCATCAATGGCTCAGCGGCAATTTTTAAATTAACACAAGATTTAGACAGATGCAGGCTCGGATCCTGGGAGATCCGTGATCCCTGCATCTGTGTATAAATAAACACAGAAGCACAGATGGATCAGCGAGATCCATCTGTGCTTCTGTGTTTAAAAAAATAAAACCTGTGTAAAAAAAAAAAAACAGCGTACCCTCCCCCCCCTCCCCCCTCAAAAAACAGCCAGCCCCATGCTTTGGAGACCCAGTACTGGTAGTGCTAAATACAGGGGACAAATGACATAGGGGTCCCCTGTATTAAGCACAACCAGCACCGGGTTATTCAGAACCAGTCCTGGTTGCCAAAATATAGGGGACAGACTACGTAGGGGTCCCCTGTATTAAGTGCAACCAGCACAGGTCTCTGGAAATACAGGGGAAAAAATTGAGTAAAGTCCCCCGGCCAAAGCATTACTCCTGACCGCTAGTCAGCCCAGGCCGGGGAGAACCCCCCCCCCAATAAAGGGGTCCCCCTTTCCAGGGCACACCAGGCCTAGGATGATAACCGATGCTATCCTCGGCACCCCTGGCTAAGCCAAGGTCTGGAGTGCCCTGGAGGGACCCCTTTATTGGGGGGATCCCAACTCCCCAGGGATCCCCGGCCTCGGCGGACTAGCGGTGAGGGGTAATGCTTTGGCTGTGGCATTACCCCACCCACTAGAAAAAGTTTGGTGCTGGTTTTGTAATGTACAGGGGAATGTACTAATTTTTTCCCCCTATATTTCCAGAACCAGGATGGGCTCAGAGCCCAATACTGGTTGCGCCAAATACAGGGAACCCCTACGTTGTTTGTCCCCTGTATTTAGCAGACCAGTACTGGGGTCTCCAAAGCCTGGGGCTGATCAGCTGTGGGGGAAGGAAGGTTGATGGTTAATAAATTATAAAAACAAACCAATGTAATTCCATAGACAAAAAAACCTTACGGTCTCACATGTCTCTAAGGCTTCTAAAGGCCCCCATACATGGTGCGATAGGCATCTTGCGATGCGACGGCCGACATATCGGACGGTCCCCACACATGGAGCGATCCGCTGTCCGACCACATGATAGACTGGCACCCCACTCCTCCCCGCATAGCGCTGCATGGGATCGTACATCGCATCCTCAGATCAACTGAACATGCAGAAAGATCTGGAGGTGCGATGTACGATCCAACGGGAGCGAGCACTGGCTGATATCACACTCACACACGGAACGATATAGCAGCGATATGGTACCAATCCGTCGGATCGGCTGCTATATCGCACTGCGTATGAGGGCCTTTAGACATGATCTGCATTTCTGACACTCAAACTCAGAAAAGCAATGAAATTCTGATAATTAGGGCTGACGCCTTAATGGACTGTGTTCCTTGCGCAACACCGATATGGTATGCCATCACACCCTGTGGTTAACTGCAAATTCGGAACTCTCGCAGAGTGAGATTGCGGCTACTCACAAAATGGTGGAGCTGCTAATTCACAGAATTGTGTGCTCATTGGAATACACATGCAGTCTATGCAATTGAGGTCTGAGTAGAAGATAGAGCTGCACACATGGGACAAGAGTTGGGTGGATGGGGGAAGAGACAGAGCAGTGTAGATGGGGGAGACAGAAAGGCATGGAGAGGGGGGGAGATTAAGCAGCACAGATGGAGGGGAGCCAAAGTGAATCAAATGACAAAGTGATGCAGATGCAGAGGCCGAACTAGAGAGTGGTGTGCCCATGTGCAAGAATATGCTTTGCAGTGCCCCCAGTATTGCCCCATATACAGTGCCCCCAGTAGTGGTCCCCCTATGCAGTGCCCCCAGTAGTGCCCCCAGAAGCGGTCCTTCCTACGCAGTGCCCCCAGTAGTAGTCCCCCCTATGCAGTGTCCCCAATAGTAGTCCCCCCTTTGCATTGCTCCCAGTAGTAATCCCCCTGATGCATTGCCCCCAGTAGTAATACCCTTTATGCACTGCTCCCAGTAGTAGTCCCCCCTATGCAGTGTCCCCAGTAGTAGTCCTCCCTTAGCATTGACCCCAGTAGTAAACCACCCTATGCATTTCCCCCAGTAGTAATCCCCCCATGCATAGCCCCCAGGATTCAGTATTATTCCCCCCTATACAGTGCCCCAAGTAGCGCCCCCCCATGAGGTGCCGCCAGTAGTGGCCCCCCTTTACAGTGCCCCTAGTAGCGGCCCCCAGTAGTAATCCCCCCCATGCATAGCCCCCAGGATTCAGTATTAGTCCCCCCTATACAGTACCCCTAGTAGCGGCCACCTTCCCTATACAGTGTCCCCAGTGTGCCAGTTCCCGTGCCCCCTTACACACACACACCAAAAAAACACAACTTACCTCCCGGCCCATTCTGCACGATGGGAGATTTGTCATGACGTCTCTCCCATCACCCGCTGCGGGAGGAGCCAGAAGGTGGAGCTCATGAGTGAGCTCCAGCCGGCTCCCTCCGTGGACGCAGCAGCCAATGAGAGTTTGTCTGACTCTCATTGGCTGCTAGAACAAACACACAGTCGCCGCTGGCGGCTTTATGTTTGTTACTGTGCAGTGTGGACCGCTCTCACTGTGGTCTGCACTACACTTGTGGGGCCCGGGGGACACTAGTAGCAAGTGCAGCTGCGGCTATGGGCCCCTGCACCACAGCGGGCCCCGATGCACCACCGCTAGTTCTGCCACTGTGCAGATGCAGGGAAGACAGAGTGGCACGGTTTGGGAGAACATAGCAACGTCGATGGAGGGTACAGAGTGGCATGGATGTGGGAAGCAGCGTAGATGGGTAAAAATAGATTGGTAGGATGAGGGAATACAGACTAGTAGGGATTGGGGATGGGGGGATGAAGACTGGCACAGATGAGGGGAAGACAGAGTGACGTGGCAGGGGGGAAGGTAGTGGTGCAGATGGAAGGAAACAGTGGCACAGATGCAGGAAGACATGGCGGCGCGGATGTGGAAAGACAGATCGGTGCTGATGAGGGAACTATCACAGTTAGGAGACCACACAGCTGTAGGGATTGGGAAAGATAGAGCAGCATGGATAGACAGAGTATGCTGCAGTAATTTTTAGAAATTAGGGAGCTGAATGTGTATTCTGAATGAGATAGATGTTTGGAGTGAGAAGGATGTTGGAAGCCAGTGTGATTGTCGTGGTGAACGAATGGGAAGATTGTGGGCACTGAGTGGGATGTGTGTGCCACATAACTGATCAGACCTCAGTTGCATAGAGTGCATGTGTGTATTCCAATGAGCATACAATTCTGTGAATTAGCAGCGCCACCATTTTGTGAGTGACAACAATCTCACTCTGTGAGAGTGCTGAATCTGCAGTTAACCACAGGGTGTGATGGCATACCATATCTGTATTGCGCAATGAACACGTCCATTAAGGCGTCATTGCTTTTTTGATTTTGAGTGGCAGAAATTCAGTAGGTTTTGTGACAATTCAGATCATGTCTTTGAAGCCTTGATGGGACATGTGAAACCGTAAGGTTTTTGTCTATGGAATATAAATATATATATACACCCCCAATTCTAAGTCTATTTAATCTTTAAACGTTAGTAAGTATTTGGAACCACAGAGAGTGTGAGACAGGAGTATTTCACCAGTAAGTCTCATACTGTATATCTGCATTTGGACTGCGCCATTTGCTCTAAATCCTCGCCGTGACGGACAGCAGCAGCGAGATTCAGTTGTGCTGCTTTTGCCTGATATAAATAGATCTGTACAAAGTGAAATTAGCAATGGACATGTCAAAAAGAAAAATGAGACAGTGTAATTATAAGATTTCTTCGTCCCATCCGCAACCTCTTCACCTGGGCGCAGTTTTATCCTGGAGCAGAGATTATTAGGATAATGATCTATCAGAGGACGGATTATTCCCTGTTGCGAGCTGTCATCTCTGCATCCATTACAAAGTGCGGTTGCTAATGAGGTTATTACAGGACAGGTCAGGAGGCTGCAGGGATGGAATTAACTTACTAACTGTATGACAGTAAATGTGAATGAGAAACCACCCCATTATCTGAGTGCGAATTCAGGTGCGCCCAGCAGTATGCCGTCATTAGTATCAGGACCGGATTGTTATTTATATTCATAGTCTAATGGCCGTGGCAGGATTCCGCAAGTGCATATCTTACATGGCATCAGGGGCCTCTATTCCTCATCCGTATGTACTGTATGAAGGGAACGCATAAATCATTTATTGCGGCTACTTTCAAGGGTCGGGGTGGACGATCATCATTTTGCTTAAAAAGTGTTCTTATTCCTCAAGGTAGAGGTAGAAACGTGCGGCTGCCAGGCTTCGGAGGACAACGATCGGGCACTGCGAGAATTGGAAGCCGTACCATTTGCCTTTTAAATGATTTGAATAAGTATTGTGTCTTCCAAGATACTACTGCTAATAGAATGGCGATAACTCCAAACACTGAGAGTACCAACATTGGGTTGCATATATTAATGGATTTCCTTTACATTTAGAGCACAACCCACTGGCTGCACCTTGTACAGTATGTGGTGGGGGGCGTATCATGTCAATAAATGACAATAACATGTATTTGAACTTTCCCCTATAATTATTAGTCTAAGAGCAGTTTGCCCTGTGCCTTCATTTACGCAGCGTTTGAGTGCTGTGGCTATTTATTTTTATTAACCCTGCCCCCCTCTGCTGTGCCACTAATGAATGGATGGAGGGACCTGCCCCCCTCTGCTGTGCCACTAATGAATGGATGGGGTGACCTGCCCCCTCAGCTGTGCCACTAATGAATGGATGGGGTGACCTGCCCCCTCTGCTGTGCCACTAATGAATGGATGGGGTGACCTGCCCCCTCTGCTGTGCCACTAATGAATGGATGGGGTGACCTGCCCCCTCTGCTTTGCCACTAATGAATGGATGGGGTGGGCTGCTCCCCTCTGCTGTGCCACTAATGAATGGATGGAGGGAACTGCCCCCTCTGCTGTGCCACTAATGAATGGATGGGGTGGGCTGCTCCCCTCTGCTGTGCCACTAATGATTGGATGGAGGGACCTGCCTGTCTCTTATCTTTATCTCTCTCACTAACCAAGCAGCTGGCTCAGCCCATGTGCAGAACCTTCCTTAGATGCAGTTATTTGGTGGCTAATATACAATTTTATGTCTAGCAAATCCCCCTCCCCCCATGTAGACCAGTGTTGCACAAACTTTTTCAGGCTGCCACCCCCTTGGTTCCAATATTATATTATTTCAGCCACCCCCACCCATTGAGGTCAATAGTCAACACGAATTATACAACATTTTGAGAATAGGGTCACTAAAGTTGTATTGATTCGCCGAGGGCCACGCACATAGTAAGAAAATCAATAATTTTCCGCACTCCAAAAACGAAAGAATGCAGCTGGTATATATCTGGTGACCTACACACGTCACCCAAGGTACAAAACAAAGTAAATGAAAATGCCAGCGCTCCCTCTAGGAGATACAGGGTATATAATTATAGTGGTAAACAACACACTGGAAACGTAGAGTCACTGGAATAATATATAAATGTCAGTCTCCCAAAACAGTGAAAACTGATTTCTTTTCAAAATTCATTAAAATATCCTTAAAAGTGAAAAAACTGGTTTCTTAGATCCTCCTAGTTGTCACAATTGCTTCTTTAAAAACTTCTTCATATATGACAGCACCTCAAAAAGATCACAAAATGGATTCCACCATGTGAAGTAAAGTAACATTTATTTTTACATAGTCTAAAAACTTCCCAAATACAATTTCAGGAAATATAATAAAGATGGCAGCGTACCAGAATTGACCTTTACAGAATTGCACAGTGTAAAAGCAGAAGGGGTTACAATGCTACCCCCACAGCAAATCACCTTCCCTGCAGATGGACAGGTTATCTCTCTGTATTGGTGAAGACTGGCAGTCCCTTCAATACGCACATAGTGTTCTGCATTTACATTACCTATTGAAGACAATTTTCCTGGCACATAAATGCCAGCACTGCTGGCCGGTGTATAACCCTTCCCATTGTCACATTCAATGCAAGGGGTAAGGTCCTCTGTCACTGGCACTCCTGTGCCCTTCTATGTATAATAGCACCGACCTGCCCTTCCCAGCATCACTGCTGTCTTATCACATTCCCTTCTCTTCACATGTCACTATGCTTCTCCGTCCCACTCTCTATCACTGATCCCCCTCATCCTCTGTCACAGCTCTCCCCCTCCCTCTCCTCTCCAACTCTCTATCACTGATCCCCCTCCTCTCACAGCTCCCCCCCACAGCCTACCCAGTCCCTCTCCTCTCCAACTCTCTAGCACTGATCCCCCTCCTCCTCTGTCACAGCTCTCCCCCTCCCTCTCCTCTCCAACTCTCTAGCACTGATCCCCTCCTCCTCTGTCACAGCTCTCCCCCCCACAGCCTACCCCCTCCCTCTCCATCACTGATCCCCCTCCTCCTGTCACAGCTCTCCCCCTCACAGCCTACCCACTCCCTCTCCTCTCCAACTCTCTTATCACTGATACCCCTCCTCCTCTGTCACAGCTCTCCCCCCCACAGCCTACCCCCTCCCTCTCCATCACTGATCCCCCTCCTCCTCTGTCACAGCTCTCCCCCTCACAGCCTACCCACTCCCTCTCCTCTCCAACTCTCTAGCACTGATCCCCCTCATCCTCTGTCACAGCTTTCCCCCTCCCTCTCCTCTCCAACTCTCTATCACTGATCCCCCTCCTCCTCTCACAGCTCCCCCCCTCCCTCTCCAACTCTCTAGCACTGATCCCCTCCTCCTCTGTCACAGCTCTCTCCCTCACAGCCCACCCACTCCCTCTCCTCTCCAACTCTCTATCACTGATCCCCCTCCTCCTCTGTCACAGCTCTCCCCCTCACTGCCTACCCACTTCCTCTCCTCTCCAACACCATACACAGTGGTTGCAAAACATCCCAAAAGGACAAATAAGAAGAATTCGCCGCAACTGTACAGATGTAGATGTATTTAAAGAACAATCAGAGGTTTTGAAAGAAAAATTCATAGCTAAGGGGAATAAGACAAATAAAATTGATGAAGAGATTAAAAAGATGGTTGAGATTGAATCCAAAAGAAAAAATGGAAAATAAGTGTGGGAACTTACCATTCATTACCACTTTTAACAGTCAGCATAAGGAGGTAGAAAAAATTATAAAAAAGCATTGGAACCTTCTAAGGAGAGATACATTGCTAAAACCTCTATTACCACAGAAACCGGTATTTGTATATAGGAATGCTCAGAATATTAAGAATAAGTTGGTTAAAAGTGCCATTCCACCTAAACGAGTTGGAAGAGTTAAGAGCACTGGTTTCTTTAGATGTGGTCTATGCATTATGTGTAGAAACCATAAAAGTCAAAGAAAGTAAAATTGAAACATTCTCCTCAACTCCTCCGAATAATAGTTATAGAATTTCAGAATTTATAACATGTAATAGTAAAAACTGCGTGTACTTGATTGAGTGCACATGCGGTTTTCAGTATATAGGGAAGACTTCCAGGCCATTGACGGAGCGGTGGGGCGAACATATTCGAAACCTAAAAAATGGGTTCGAGAAACATTCTGTTTCAAATCATTTTAGAGGAAATCATGAATGTTCAGTAAAAAATATTAAGACAGTAGTTGGCATTAAACAGGTTTCAAGTAATTGGAGAAAAAATAATATAGAAGAAAACCTAGCAAAGGTGGAAATGAAATGGATTTATGCAATGGGCACGCTATCTCCAAAAGGCCTTAATGGCGATTTTGAATTGAAATAGTTTTTATAGTACTTTATCATTTTTTAAAAAAATGAGTGTTTTATGAATTTTTAAGTTATTTTGTGAATATTTTACTATGAGTATTTTTATTTGAGTATAATTTCCTCTCTTTTTAAGGATTTTATATATTGTATGTTTACATTAATTGTATATTTTATGTGTGTATAATTATTGTGTGGTACAGCGGGTGTTTGTGTTCCAGCTGGAACGCATGCGAACTTCTGGGTCCAAACTCTGTGAGTCATGTGATTAATATCACATGAGCATGACTAAACGTCATGCAATAAGTGGCAGATATTTTACATAGAACGTCCGGATAGACGCAGCGTGTAAAACACGTGTTCCTGCGCCGGAAGTGCAGGACTGAGTGAGCGGAAGGGGCAAGTGGAACGCATATTGGAACGCAAACCGCGCTGTATAGGTAATTGCTTGCTTTATACTATGTATTGTAATCTGAAATAACGATTATGTGTTGTGCACCGACGGAGACATGAGCAAAGGGTATTTAGGAATCTCCGCTGTGCATATAGATAATTTTAGGAGAGATCTCCCTAATCCACCAATCAGGTGGAAGGGAGGTGTATTTAAGACATGTAAGGCACAACACACACATGCCCTGAGGAAGACTCCAACATTGTAGGAGCTGAAACGCGTTGGTGTGTGTGGAGTGCCGTTTTTGGGGGACAGTAAAATCCAGACTACCAGGAGGTCCACGATCTTACCCGGGAAGTGTGGAATATAACATGTTATGCCTGTTTGGGTGTCTGGAAACTACACCCTCATTTTATGGTACGGGGCCTACCTATCTGGTGATCGGTATAGGTCTATATATACTCTATATATATATTATGTTTTTGTAGCTTTTTAGATATTAAACAATTTGGAAGTACTTCACCATATTAGTTTTTCTCTGACCTTTTTTGCATATGTTGAAAATGGATCCAACTTTTGAAAGATAGAAGAACAGATGTTTCTCTATCACTGAACCCCCTCCTCCTCTGTCACAGCTCTCCCCCCCACACAGCCTACCCCCTCCCACTATATCACTGATCCCCCTCCTCCTCTGTCACAGCTCTCCCCTCCTCTCCAACTCTCTAGCACTGATCCCCCTCCTCCTCTGTCACAGCTCTCCCCCCCACAGCCTACCCCCTCCCTCTCCATCACTTATCCCCCTCCTTCTGTCACAGCTCCCCCCCCCACAGCCTACCCACTCACTCTCCTCTCCAACTCTCTAGCACTGATCCCCCTCCTCCTCTGTCACAGCTCTCCCCCCACAGAATACCCCCTCCCTCTCCATCACTTATCCCCCTCCTTCTGTCACAGCTCCCCCCCCCACAGCCTACCCACTCACTCTCCTCTCCAACTCTCTATCATTGATCCCCCTCCTCCTCTGTCACAGCTCTCCCCCTCCCTCTCCTGTCCAACTCTCTATCACTGATACCCCTCCTCCTCTGTCACAGCTCCCCCCCCCACAGCCTACCCCCTCCCTCTCCATCACTGATCCCCCTCCTCCTCTGTCACAGCTCTCGCCCCCACAGCCTACCCACTCCCTCTCCTCTCCAACTCTCTAGCATAGACCCCCTCCTCCTGTCACAGCTCTTCCCCCCACAGCCTACCCACTCACTCTCCTCTCCAACTCTCTATCACTGATCCCCCTCCTCCTCTGTCACAGCTCTTCCCCCCACAGCCTACCCACTCCCTCTCCTCTCCAACTCTCTATCACTGATCCCCCTCCTCCTCTCACAGCTCTTCCCCCCACAGCCTACCCACTCACTCTCCTCTCCAACTCTCTATCACTGATCCCCCTCCTCCTCTGTCACAGCTCTTCCCCCCACAGCCTACCCACTCCCTCTCCTCTCCAACTCTCTAGCATAGACCCCCTCCTCCTGTCACAGCTCTTCCCCCCACAGCCTACCCACTCACTCTCCTCTCCAACTCTCTATCACTGATCCGCCTCCTCCTCTGTCACAGCACTCTCCCCCACAGCCTACCCCCTCCCTCTCCATCACCGATCCCCCTCCTCCTCTGTCACAGCTCTTGCCCCCACAGCCTACCCACTCCCTCTCCTCTCCAACTCTCTAGCATAGACCCCCTCCTCCTGTCACAGCTCTTCCCCCCACAGCCTACCCACTCACTCTCCTCTCCAACTCTCTATCACTGATCCCCCTCCTCCTCTGTCACAGCTCTTCCCCCCACAGCCTACCCACTCCCTCTCCTCTCCAACTCTCTATCACTGATCCCCCTCCTCCTCTCACAGCTCTCCCCCTCACAGCCTACCCACTCCCTCACCTCTCCAACTCTCTATCATTGATCCCCCTCCTCCTGTCACAGCTCTCCCCCTCCCTCTCCTGTCCAACTCTCTATCACTGATACCCCTCCTCCTCTGTCACAGCTCTCCCCCCCACAGCCTACCCCCTCCCTCTCCATCACTGATCCCCCTCCTCCTCTGTCACAGCTCTCCCCCTCACAGCCTACCCACTCCCTCTCCTCTCCAACTCTCTAGCATAGAACCCCTCCTCCTGTCACAGCTCTTCCCCTCACAGCCTACCCACTCCCTCTCCTCTCCAACTCTCTAGCATAGACCCCCTCCTCCTGTCACAGCTCTTCCCCCCACAGCCTACCCACTCACTCTCCTCTCCAACTCTCTATCACTGATCCCCCTCCTCCTCTGTCACAGCACCCTCCCCCACAGCCTACCCCCTCCCTCTCCATCACCGATCCCCCTCCTCCTCTGTCACAGCTCTTGCCCCCACAGCCTACCCACTCCCTCTCCTCTCCAACTCTCTAGCATAGACCCCCTCCTCCTGTCACAGCTCTTCCCCCCACAGCCTACCCACTCACTCTCCTCTCCAACTCTCTATCACTGATCCCCCTCCTCCTCTGTCACAGCTCTTCCCCCCACAGCCTACCCACTCCCTCTCCTCTCCAACTCTCTATCACTGATCCCCCTCCTCCTCTCACAGCTCTCCCCCTCACAGCCTACCCACTCCCTCACCTCTCCAACTCTCTATCATTGATCCCCCTCCTCCTGTCACAGCTCTCCCCCTCCCTCTCCTGTCCAACTCTCTATCACTAATACCCCTCCTCCTCTGTCACAGCTCTCCCCCCCACAGCCTACCCCCTCCCTCTCCATCACTGATCCCCCTCCTCCTCTGTCACAGCTCTCCCCCTCACAGCCTACCCACTCCCTCTCCTCTCCAACTCTCTAGCATAGACCCCCTCCTCCTGTCACAGCTCTCCCCCACACAGCCCACCCACTCCCTCTCCATCACCGATCCCCCTCCTCCTCTGTCACAGCTCTCGCCCCCACATCCTATCCACTCCCTCTCCTCTCCAACTCTCTAGCACAGATCCCCCTCCTCTGTCACAGCTCTCTCCCCCACAGCCTACCCACTCCCTCTACTCTCCAACTCTCTATCACTGATCCCCCTCCTCCTCTGTCACAGCTCTCCCCCCCACAGCCCACCCACTCCCTCTCCTCTCCAACTCTCTATCACTGATCCCCCTCCTCCTCTGTCACAGCTCTCCCCCCCACAGCCCACCCACTCCCTCTCCTCTCCCACTCTCTTGTCTTGTACTGTAAATTACACTCCCCTCTCCGGTCCCTGCGCCCCCAATCTTCTGCTCTCTTCCCGTATAGGCCGGAGCTTGGCTCTTACCTAATTATCAATAAGTGGCAACAAAATGTGCACATTGGACATATTCAGTCAATGGCAGATTTAGGGGTCAGTGCGCTCCTATGCACTATACAGTAAGGGCCTCCTCAATTTTGTTACTTTAATTGTTTGGTTGCAAACCCTCATTTGGCGATTAGAAGTTTATTATAATATAATATTAAAGCAAGCCATGAGCTAGTACATTTAATTTTGTTTTTAATTCTGTATACATATGTACTAAGGAGGGCAGTGCAGCACCCCTCCAGACTCCACTCTAGATGGCACACGGTATGGGTACAGTGGGAATATTTTTTGCTATCACTGGGAAATTTTGGAATGACGGCAATAAAAGAAGTGTCTGAGTGCCCAAACCCAATTCCCCCTCTACAGTGGCACCCCACGGCACATGCCTCACAGGACATTCGCCACTGTTTTTAGCGGTTCTGCGTTGCCCAGACCCTATTGTAAAGCACAATCAGACCTCAGTCATCGTCAACACGTATTTCCACCATTGCCAACTGACATCTGACAGATACAAAGGGGCCCCCATTTATCAACAAGAGTTTTAAAACTCGCCATGTATAATAATGGTGCTCCAGCCAAACAGCTCTTAACTGTCATCTATTTGAAAAATGACAGTTGGGAGCTGATTGGCTGGAGCACCATTTATCTTACGCAACGAGTTTTAAAATTTGTTACGTATGATAAAACTCGTTGATAAATGAGACCCCAACTCTTTGAATTGTTTGAGGGACATTACCAGGAGCCTGCGGATGGTCGTTTCTGGGGCAAAATTTCTTTCATGTTCTGGAATCTCTCTGAGTGGCTGTAAGTGACTCTGGATTCATTAAATGAGTCATCAAGTGTTATATAGATGTTAAAGGAAATTGTTCTCCAGTGGGATGGGGGAGAAAGGCGTTAATGTAATGTGCACTATACTCAGAAAGGCGTTAATGTGAGCGGTGCACTATACTTACGTCTGTAACCGCTCTCCCGGGAAAGGTAGCAAATAGGCACGTTCTTGGCTAATAGCCCGACACATCGGTCTTGATTGGCGCGTCATACTGGCCCCTGTTGCCACAACGGTTACTCCTTTCATCGCTGCCACACTTATAAAGCAGGCGGCACAAATGTTGTACCTCAGCATACAAGTCTGCTACTAAACTCTATAATGTCCTTTGTACACAACACAATAGATTGTATCATTTCCACTATTACACTTTATTTCAGGGTTTAGTAAATACAGTCAGTTCAGAATCAATGAACATCCCATAACCCACTCCCGCCAACATGGTAATTCCACATAACGATACAATGCGTCAAAGCTGTTCCGCGCAGACACACTATACAGCTTTATGAATTATGACTTGCAGAGCAGAACCATGGTTTTACATAAATCATTTACATGTTCAGCACTTGTTAAGACTTATTGTCTCCCACCATTTGTAGGACAGTAACTGTTGCAGGAGATTACCCTTCACGCGTCACATCATTGGTGAAGTTCAGAGTTTTTGCAAGAAACCCCCCCCCCCCAAACTTACACTTTTCACAATTTCCAGTTCTGAAAACAAACAAGATACCCGTTTATTGACCTATTTCATTTTGTAAAATAAATTGTACGTTCTCTCTAGAAAGCCGGTACAGGTGGCATCATACAGGTAATTTCCCAACTTCCGAAGCCATCAAGCCTACTTTTTGCTAGAGATGGAGAAGAGCTTTTCCACTCAGAGCTTACAGTGAGCACTTAGAACGCTCTGTATAACAGGGTCCGCTAGTGTTTTTCTTATTGTAAAGGGTGGTTATAGAATGATTTGTACATTGGCCTAAAATGCTGTTGTCACTTGACATCCTCTCAGTTTTCTATTCATGGAAACGCAACTTTGGGGCAAGTAACAAGGTGGACCCACCCAGGAGGAGCAATATGACGGAGCCGGCCTATAGGCTCCTAAGGCCAGGCATGGGTTCTCTGTATCTGTACCACTGGTGTCTGTACATCATCTATATTCTCATGAGTTTGCCATCTGTTTTACGTGGTTGCAGTTTGGGAGGAGAATAGAGACAGAGAAAGAAAAACAGCAAAATAACTTTCTCCAGGGTGGAGAAAAATCCTCCACTATGTAAAAGTTAAACATTACAGTCACTATTGGGTCAATGACTCTCTGTCGCTCCAACGTTTGCTCCCAAAATGTAATTGGTCATTTGCTTGTTACATGTCTCCTCCATTTGTTTTCTGATGGACCCTACCGAATGTCAGTGACGTTCCTTGTAAACTGGAGGAGACAGATGGAGCATCCAAGGCAGGTGATTTAAGAGAGGGTTTCCGCTATGGTGGAACATAACTACAGCACGATGAGCAATCCAAATATTTGGGAGGAGGGTGGTATCGTACTGCCGAAACTCACTTCTGTGGTTCAGTAATCTTCTGCAAATCTTTATCTTCTGGAAAGAAGTTTCAGTTTTCACTCTCTGGAAATTCAGACGCCGTAGTTTATTACTTCTAGATATTCAAGCAGAGAGGACGATTTACCCAGCCGCTCACTGGCATGTCTTCAAAACTGTGTTTCGCTGACGGTATCAATGGCGCGTATATGAACGCTGGGAAGGCAAAACCAAGATATTGGCAGTTCCCGTCCGGCGTTGTCGTCCTGGAACTTTATATCCAGGTAAAAATCTCCAGTGTACAGGAACAGTAAAGAGCCGAAACAGACAGAATTCTCCATTGGCTGAACCTGCGGGAGAGGAGAAACGTCAATTGTAAGAGATGGGAGGGATTATATGGAAGTAACCTATATTAAATAGCAGGACTATTATGACGGTTTGAAGAAGATGGTTCAGTAGCTCAAGGTGCGCACACACGGAGCGATAAAACTGAACTATATGAATGATAACGATATCGTTCATATCGTTATCGTTAATTTTTATATACTTACCAACCTGTCAACGACCAACGAGGCGCGTTCCCGAATGGATGATGAAGACATCTTTCATCGTCTGTACGTACAGGCCAACTTAGACGATATTGTCAACTTTGCCTGTTCAGAGATGTGGCAGGATGACTTCACTGAAAGATATCTTTCAAGTTGTTGGTGGTACAGATCCTACCGTGTGTATGCGCCATTAGTCACCTACCGCCAGTACAAACTGTACATTACATGCACTACAGCTACTGTTATTGTGGTCTAGGAAAGAACGCCGATGCTGTAAAAAAGGTCAAAAGGAATTCATACCTGAGATACAAACTGATGTTACATGAAAATTGACACACAATTTAGTCACGCTGTCGGCAGCCATTCTATAGGATGAACCAATATACAAGAGGAAGCAGCCAATCGGTTGAATAAGAACTACCGTACAGACGCCAATGAGGAAATGAGGTCGCTACATCCTAGTCAATTTGTAGGCTTCATTCTCTGCAGACACCAAGAAGGAGTGTCCATAGCAGAGCTCTATAGAGCGTAACCAGGGCCGGATTGAGGGCTACATGGGCCTGGAGCTGCAAATGACCAAGGGCCTAGTATGAGAAGCAGAGGAGGTGTGACCAGTGCTGTGTGGGTGTGGCCAGTGCCATGTGGGCATGTACACCGCTATACTCTCAGCCCCAATGTCTCCCTAAATATGTAAAAGAAAAAAAAATCTTCATTTTGTGAGGTAAATAGAAATACAATTTCACTACTTATGATTTATGGCTGACCGTGTGGAGAGCAGATGGCCGGTCATCACCATGTTGTCATGACAATGGGCCTATTTTTATGTGGAGGGCTGAAGCTGTAGCTCCATCCGCCCCATTGTTAATCTGGCCCTGAGCGTAACCAAGCTTCAGGTGTACACTGCACATGCGTACTAGATACTTGTTCATGATTAAACATTAAACCATTCAATAGATAATTAGTAATGGCTATCCCTAGTCCACAGAAGCGGAGAGGTGTTTTTGGGGATGGCTAAATGCTTCTTAAGTGCTAGACACCCCCCTTCATGACTTGACCTTGCCCCATAATGTAATGCAATAATGTCTCTTCGGTAGAGAGGGCTTATCCATAGCCCGTGTTAGGAAACATACAGGTTGGGAGATTTGCCATACAGTACTTCATACATAGGTAATGATGGAATGACCCAGGCTGCACTGACTGCTCGTCATCTCAGCTAACTGGATGCGCATTCACCGTTCGCTGCAGGTCATGTGAGGGAAGTTATGCCTGGAAGAGTCACAGTTACTGGTGCAAAGGATGAGAGCAGGTCCTGCACCACAGAGTCCTGAGCATCCTGCGGGGACAGAAATGTAATGATGAAACCTTTTATCTTTCTGGTGTATTTGTAACATTTTTGAGTGAAGTTATCATTTAGTCTCCCGCGGAATTTTAGGGCCCGAGAGCGTATTTGCCACAAGGCAACATAAATGATATGTAGTCGAAATCCATTGCTGTGCCTCTGTACAACCTGATGTTTCCAGCACCCACCTGCTATGGTATGCAGTCGGGAAGCCGGCGGAACTAATCCCGACAGCCGGCTTCACGACTGCTTAATCCCGGCGAGGGTTAATGGCAGGTGTCTAAATCTAGACGCCTGTCATTTTACCGACGCCGCAGATGTGTGTGTTAGTAAGGCGTGTCAGTAGGTGGTTGTGTTAGTAAGGTGTGTTAGTAAGGTGTCACAGTAGGTGTGTGTGATAGTAAGGTGTGTCAGTAGGTGGTTGTGTTAGTAAGGTGTCACAGTAGGTGAGTGTGATAGTAAGGTGTGTCAGTAGGTGGTTGTGTTAGTAAGGTGTGTTAGTAAGGTGTCACAGTAGGTGTGTGTGATAGTAAGGTGTATCAGTAGGTGTGTGTGTTAGTAAGGTGTGTCAGTAGGTGTTTGTGTTAGTAAAGAGTGTTAGTAGGTGTTTGCGTTAGTAAGGAGTGTCAGTAGGTGTGTGTTAGTTAAATGCGTCAGTAAGTTGTGTTAGTAAGGAGTGTCAGTAGGTGTGTGTGTTAGTAAGGTGTGTCAGTAGGTGTTTGTGTTAGTAAGGAGTGTCAGTAGGTGTTTGTGTTAGTAAGGAGTGTCAATAGGTATGTGTTAGTAAGGTGTGTCACTAGGTGTGTGTGTCAGTAGGTGTGTGTTAGTAAGGTGTGTCAGTAAGTAGTTGTGTCAGTAGGTGTGTGTTAGTAAGGTGTGTCAGTAGGTGTGTGTGTGTTAATAAGGTGTGTCAGTATGTGTTTGTGTTAGTAAGGTGTGTCAGTAAGTGGTTGTGTTAGTAAGGTGTGTCAGTAGGTGTGTGTTAGTAAGGTGCATCAGTAAGTGGTTGTGTTAGTAAGGTGTGTCAGTAAGTGGTTGTGTTAGTAAGGAGAGTCAATAGGTATGTGTTAATAAGGTGTATCACTAGGTGTGTGTGTTAGTAAGGTGTGTCACTAGGTGTGTGTGTTAGTAAGGTGTGTCAGTAAGTGGTTGTGTTAGTAAGGTGTGTCAGTAGGTGTGTGTTAGTAAGGTGCATCAGTAAGTGGTTGTGTTAGTACAGTGTGTCACTAGGTGTGTGTGTTAGTAAGGTGTGTCAGTAGGTGTGTATGTTAGTAAGGTGTGTCAGTAGGTGTGTGTGTGTAAGGTGTGTCAGTAGGTGTTTGTGTTAGTAAGGTGTGTCAGTAGGTGTGTGTTAGTAAGGTGCATCAGTAAGTGGTTGTGTTAGTACAGTGTGTCAGTAGGTGTGTGTGTTAATAAGTGATTGTGTTAGTAAGGTGTGTCAGTAGGTGTGTTAGTAAGGTGTCAGTAGGTGTGTGTGTTAATAAGTGATTGTGTTAGTAAGGTGTGTCAGTAGGTGTGTGTGTTAGTAAGCTGAGTCAGTAGGTGTGTGTGTAAGGTGTGTCAGTAGGTGTGTGTTAGTTAAATGCATCAGTAAGTAGTTGTGTTAGTAAGGTGTGTCAGTAGATGTGTGTGTTAGTAAGGTGTGTCAGTAGGTGTTTGTGTTAGTAAGGAGTGTCAGTAGGTGTTTGTGTTAGTAAGGAGTGTCAGTAGGTGTTTGTGTTAGTAAGGAGTGTCAATAGGTATGTGTTAGTAAGGTGTGTCACTAGGTGTGTGTGTCAGTAGGTGTGTGTTAGTAAGGTGTGTCAGTAAGTAGTTGTGTTAGTAAGGTGTGTCAGTAGGTGTGTGTTAGTAAGGTGTGCCAGTAGGTGTGTGTGTGTTAGTAAGGTGTGTCAGTAGGTGTTTGTGTTAGTAAGGTGTGTCAGTAAGTGGTTGTGTTAGTAAGGTGTGTCAGTAGGTGTGTGTTAGTAAGGTGCATCAGTAAGTGGTTGTGTTAGTACAGTGTGTCAGTAGGTGTGTATGTTAGTAAGGTGTGTCAGTAAGTGGTTGTGTTAGTAAGGAGAGTCAATAGGTATGTGTTAGTAAGGTGTGTCACTAGGTGTGTGTGTTAGTAAGGTGTGTCAGTAAGTGGTTGTGTTAGTAAGGTGTGTCAGTAGGTGTGTGTTAGTAAGGTGCATCAGTAAGTGGTTGTGTTAGTACAGTGTGTCAGTAGGTGTGTATGCTAGTAAGGTGTGTCAGTAAGTGGTTGTGTTAGTAAGGAAAGTCAATAGGTATGTGTTAGCAAGGTGTGTCACTAGGTGTGTGTGTTAGTAAGGTGTGTCACTAGTTGTGTGCGTTAGTAAGGTGTGTCAGTAGGTGTGTGTTAGATAAATGCATCAGTAAGTAGTTGTGTTAGTAAGGTGTGTCAGTAGGTGTGTGTGTTAGTAAGGTGTGTCAGTAGGTGTGTGTGTGTAAGGTGTGTCAGTAGGTGTTTGTGTTAGTAAGGTGTGTCAGTAGGTGTGTGTTAGTAAGGTGCATCAGTAAGTGGTTGTGTTAGTACAGTGTGTCAGTAGGTGTGTGTGTTAATAAGTGATGGTGTTAGTAAGGTGTGTGAGTAGGTGTGTTAGTAAGGTGTGTCAGTAGGTGTGTGTGTGTGTAAGGTGCATCAGTAAGTGGTTGTGTTAGTACAGTGTGTCAGTAGGTGTGTGTGTTAGTAAGGTGTGTCAGTAAGTGGTTGTGTTAGTAAGGAGAGTCAATAGGTATGTGTTAGTAAGGTGTGTCACTAGGTGTGTGTGTTAGTAAGGTGTGTCACTAGGTGTGTGTGTTAGTAAGGTGTGTCAGTAGGTGTGTGTTAGTTAAATGCATCAGTAAGTAGTTGTGTTAGTAAGGTGTGTCAGTAGGTGTGTGTGTTAGTAAGGTGTGTCAGTAGGTGTGTGTGTGTAAGGTGTGTCAGTAGGTGTTTGTGTTAGTAAGGTGTGTCAGTAGGTGTGTGTTAGTAAGGTGCATCAGTAAGTGGTTGTGTTAGTACAGTGTGTCAGTAGGTGTGTGTGTTAATAAGTGATGGTGTTAGTAAGGTGTGTGAGTAGGTGTGTTAGTAAGGTGTGTCAGTAGGTGTGAATTAGTAAGGTGTCAGTAGGTGTGTGTGTTAGTAAGCTGAGTCAGTAGGTGTGTTGTGTAAGGTGTGTCAGTAGGTGTGTGTTAGTTAAATGCATCAGTAAGTAGTTGTGTTAGTAAGGTGTGTCAGTAGGTGTGTGTGTTAGTAAGGTGTGTCAGTAAGTGGTTGTGTTAGTAAGGTGTGTCAGTATGTGTGTTAGTAAGGTGTGTCAGTAGGTGTGTGTGTTAGTAAGGTTTCAGTAGGTGTATGTGTTAGTAAGGTGTGTCAGTAAGTGTGTGTTAGTAAGGTGTGTCAGTAGGTGTGGGTGTTAGTAAGGTGTGTCAGTAAGTGGTTGTGTTAGTAAGGTGTGTCAGTATGTGTGTTAGTAAGGTGTGTCAGTAGGTGTGTGTGTTAGTAAGGTTTCAGTAGGTGTATGTGTTAGTAAGGTGTGTCAGTAAGTGTGTGTTAGTAAGGTGTGTCAGTAGGTGTGGGTGTTAGTAAGGTGTGTCAGTAGGTGTGTGTGTGTGTGTGTCAGTAGGTGTGTTTGTTACTAAGGTGCGGCATTAGGTGGGTTTGATAGTAAGGTGTGTCAGTAGGTGTGTATGTTAGTAACGTGTGTCAGCAGGTGTGTGTTAGTAATGTGTGTCAGTAGGTGTGTGTTAGTAAGGAGTGTCAGTAGATGTGTGTGTTAGTAACGTGTGTCAGTAGGTGTGTGTTAGTAAGGTGTGTCAGTAGGTGTGTGTGTTAGTAAAGTGTGTCAGTAGGTGTATGTTAGACTGGTGTGTCAGTAGGTGTGTGTGTGTTAGAAAGGTGTGTCAGTAAGGGTGTTTATTACTAAGGTGCGGCATTAGGTGGGTGTGATAGTAAGGTGTGTATGATAGTAATGTGTGTCAGCAGGTGTGTGTTAGTAATGTGTGTCAGTAGGTGTGTGATAGTAAGGAGTGTCAGTAGGTGTGTGTGTTAGTAAGGTGTGTCAGTAGGTGTGTGTTAGTAATGTGTGTCAGTAGGTGTGTGTTAGTAAGAAGTGTCAGTAGGTGTGTGTGTGTTAGTAAGGTGTGTCAGTAGGTCTGTGTGCTAGTAAGGTGTGCGTGTTAGTAAGCTGTTTCAGTAGGTGTGTGTGTTAGTAAGGTGTGTCACTAAGTATGTCTGTTAGTAAGGGGTGTCAGTAGGTGTGTGTGTTAGTCAGGTGTGTCAGTACGTGTGTGTTGGTAAGGTGTGTCAGTAGGTCTGTGTGCTAGTAAGGTGTGCGTGTTAGTAAGCTGTTTCAGTAGGTGTGTGTGTTAATAAGGTGTGTCACTAGGTGTGTGTGTTAGTAAGGAGTGTCAGTAGGTGTGTGTGTTAGTAAGGTGTGTCAGTACGTGTGTGTTGGTAAGGTGTGTCAGTAGGTCTGTGTGCTAGTAAGGTGTGCGTGTTAGTAAGCTGTTTCAGTAGGTGTGTCTGTTAGTAAGGTGCAAACGCCATGTTTATTAATTCTGTCCTCATACTAGTGTATGGGGAGAGCAGGCCACTCCAGGAGAGAAAGGTAAGCAGGAGGTATCTGTGATACTAGTGTATGGGGACAGCGGGCCATTCCGGGAGAGAAAGGTAAGCAGGAGATATCTGTGATACTAGTGTATGGGGACAGCGGTCCATTCCGGGAGAGAAAGGTAAGCAGGAGATATCTGTGATAATAGTGTATGAGGACAGCGGGCCATTCCGGGAGAGGATAGTAAGCAGGAGATATCTGTGATACTAGTGTATGGGGACAGTGGGCCATTCCGGGAGAGGAAGGTAAGTAGGAGATATCTGTGATACTAGCGTATAGGGACAGCAGGGCCATTCTGAGAGAGGAAGATAAGCAGGAGATATCTGTGATACTAGTGTATGGGGACAGCGGGCCATTCCGGGAGAGAAAGGCCAGCAGGAGATATCTGTGATACTAGTGTATGGGGACAGCGGGCCATTCCGAGAGAGACAGGTAAGCAGGAGATATCTGTGATACTAGTGTATGGGGACAGCGGCCATTCCGGGAGAGAAAGGTAAGCAGGAGATATCTGTGATACTAGTGTATGGGGACAGCGGTCCATTCCGGGAGAGAAAGGTAAGCAGGAGATATCTGTGATACTAGTGTATGGGGACAGCGGTCCATTCCGGGAGAGAAAGGTAAGCAGGAGATATCTGTGATAATAGTGTATGAGGACATCGGGCCATTCCGGGAGAGAAAGGTAAGCAGGAGATATCTGTGATACTAGTGTATGGGGACAGCGGGCCATTCCGGGAGAGGATAGTAAGCAGGAGATATCTGTGATACTAGTGTATGGGGACAGTGGGCCATTCCGGGAGAGGAAGGTAAATAGGAGATATCTGTGATACTAGCGTATAGGGACAGCAGGGCCATTCCGAGAGAGGAAGGTAAGCAGGAGATATCTGTGATATAGGTTTATGGGGACAGCAGGGCCATTCTGAGAGAGGAAGATAAGCAGGAGATATCTGTGATACTAGTGTGTGGGGACAGCGGGCCATTCCGGGAGAGAAAGGTAAGCAGGAGATATCTGTGATACTAGTGTATGGGGACAGCGGGCCATTCCGGGAGAGGAAGGTAAGCAGGAGATATCTGTGATACTAGTGTGAGGGGACAGTGGGCCATTCTGCAAAAGGAAGGTAAGCAGGAAATATCTGTGATACTAGTGTATGGGGACAGCGGGTAACTCCAGGAGAGAAAGGTAAGTAGGAGATATCTGTGAAAGTAGTGTATGGGGACAGCAGGGCCACTCCGGGAGAGGAAGGTAAGCAGGAGATATCTGTGATACTAGTGTATGGGGAGAGCAGGCCACTCCAGGAGAGAAAGGTAAGCAGGAGGTATCTGTGATACTAGTGTATGGGGACAGCGGGCCATTCCGAGAGAGACAGGTAAGCAGGAGATATCTGTGATACTAGTGTATGGGGACAGCGGTCCATTCCGGGAGAGAAAGGTAAGCAGGAGATATCTGTGATACTAGTGTATGGGGACAGCGGTCCATTCCGGGAGAGAAAGGTAAGCAGGAGATATCTGTGATAATAGTGTATGAGGACAGCGGGCCATTCCGGGAGAGGATAGTAAGCAGGAGATATCTGTGATACTAGTGTATGGGGACAGTGGGCCATTCCGGGAGAGGAAGGTAAGTAGGAGATATCTGTGATACTAGCGTATAGGGACAGCAGGGCCATTCTGAGAGAGGAAGATAAGCAGGAGATATCTGTGATACTAGTGTATGGGGACAGCGGGCCATTCCGGGAGAGAAAGGCCAGCAGGAGATATCTGTGATACTAGTGTATGGGGACAGCGGGCCATTCCGGGAGAGAAAGGTAAGCAGGAGGTATCTGTGATACTAGTGTATGGGGACAGCGGGCCATTCCGAGAGAGACAGGTAAGCAGGAGATATCTGTGATACTAGTGTATGGGGACAGCGACCATTCCGGGAGAGAAAGGTAAGCAGGAGATATCTGTGATACTAGTGTATGGGGACAGCGGTCCATTCCGGGAGAGAAAGGTAAGCAGGAGATATCTGTGATACTAGTGTATGGGGACAGCGGTCCATTCCGGGAGAGAAAGGTAAGCAGGAGATATCTGTGATAATAGTGTATGAGGACATCGGGCCATTCCGGGAGAGAAAGGTAAGCAGGAGATATCTGTGATACTAGTGTATGGGGACAGCGGGCCATTCCGGGAGAGGATAGTAAGCAGGAGATATCTGTGATACTAGTGTATGGGGACAGTGGGCCATTCCGGGAGAGGAAGGTAAATAGGAGATATCTGTGATACTAGCGTATAGGGACAGCAGGGCCATTCCGAGAGAGGAAGGTAAGCAGGAGATATCTGTGATATAGGTTTATGGGGACAGCAGGGCCATTCTGAGAGAGGAAGATAAGCAGGAGATATCTGTGATACTAGTGTATGGGGACAGCGGGCCATTCCGGGAGAGAAAGGTAAGCAGGAGATATCTGTGATACTAGTGTATGGGGACAGCGGGCCATTCCGGGAGAGGAAGGTAAGCAGGAGATATCTGTGATACTAGTGTGAGGGGACAGTGGGCCATTCTGCAAAAGGAAGGTAAGCAGGAAATATCTGTGATACTAGTGTATGGGGACAGCGGGTAACTCCAGGAGAGAAAGGTAAGTAGGAGATATCTGTGAAAGTAGTGTATGGGGACAGCAGAGCCACTCCGGGACAGGAAGGTAAGCAGGAGATATCTGTGATACTAGTGTATGGGGACAGCAGGCCACTCCAGGAGAGAAGGTAAGCAGGAGATATCTGTGATACTAGTTTATGGAGACAGCGGGCCATTCCAGGAGAGAAAGGTAAGCAGGAGATATCTGTGATACTAGTGTATGGGGACAGCACGCCATTCCGGTAAGGAGGAAGTATCTGTGATAGTAGTGTATGGGGACAGCGGGCCATTCCGGGAGAGAAAGGTAAGTAGGAGATATCTGTGATACTAGTGTATGGGGACAGCGGGCCATTCCGGGAGAGAAAGGTAAGCAGGAAATATTTGTGATACTAGTGTGAGGGGACAGTGGGCCATTCTGCAAAAGGAAGGTAAGCAGGAAATATCTGTGATACTAGAGTATGGAGACAGCGGGCCACTCCAGGAGAGAAAGGTAAGCAGGAGGTATCTGTGATACTAGTTTATGGAGACAGTGGGCCATTCCAGGAGAGAAAGGTAAGCAGGAGATATCTGTGATACTAGTGTATGAGGACAACGGGCCATTCCGGGAGAGAAAGGTAAGCAGGAGATATCTGTGATACTAGTGTATGGGGACAGCAGGGCCATTCCAGGAGAGAAAGGTAAGCAGGATATATCCGTGATACTAGTGTATGAGGACAACGGGCCATTCCGGGAGAGAAAGGTAAGCAGGAGATATCTGTGATACTAGTGTATGGGGACAGCATGGCCATTCCGAGAGAGGAAGGTGAGCAGGAGATATCTGTGATATAGGTTTATGGGGACAGCAGGGCCATTCTGAGAGAGGAAGATAAGCAGGAGATATCTGTGATACTAGTGTATGGGGACAGCGGGCCATTCCGGGAGAGAAAGGTAAGCAGGAGATATCTGTGATACTAGTGTATGGGGACAGCGGGCCATTCCGGGAGAGGAAGGTAAGCAGGAGATATCTGTGATATAGGTTTATGGGGCCAGCAGGGCCATTCTGAGAGAGGAAGGTAAGTAGGAGATATCTGTGATAGTAGTGTATGGGGACAGCAGGGCCATTCCGGGAGAGGAAGGTAAGTAGGAGATATCTGTGATACTAGTGTATGGGGACAGCGGGCCATTCCAGGAGAGAAAGGTAAGCAGGAGATATCTTTCATACTAGTGTATGGGGACAGCACGCCATTCCGGTAAGGAGGATGTATCTGTGATAGTAGTGTATGGGGACAGCGGGCCATTCCGGGAGAGAAAGGTAAGTAGGAGATATCTGTGATACTAGTGTATGGGGACAGCGGGCCATTCCGGGAGAGAAAGGTAAGCAGGAGATATTTGTGATACTAGTGTGAGGGGACAGTGGGCCATTCTGCAAAAGGAAGGTAAGCAGGAAATATCTGTGATACTAGTGTATGGGGACAGCGGGTAACTCCAGGAGAGAAAGGTAAGCAGGAGATATTTGTGATACTAGTGTATGGGGACAGCATGGCCAATCCGAGAGAGAAAGGTAAGCAGGAGATATTTGTGATACTAGTGTGAGGGGACAGTGGGCCATTCTGCAAAAGTAAGGTAAGCAGGAAATATCTGTGATACTAGTGTATGGGGACAGCGGGTAACTCAAGGAGAGAAAGGTAAGTAGGAGATATCTGTGATAGTAGTGTATGGGGACAGCAGGGCCATTCCGGGAGAGGAAGGTAAGCAGGAGATATCTGTGATACTAGTGTATGGGGACAGCAGGCCACTCCAGGAAAGAAGGTAAGCAGGAGATATCTGTGATACTAGTTTATGGAGACAGCGGGCCATTCCAGGAGAGAAAGGTAAGCAGGAGATATCTGTGATACTAGTGTATGGGGACAGCACGCCATTCCGGTAAGCAGGAGATATCTGTGATAGTAGTGTATGGGGACAGCGGGCCATTCCGGGAGAGAAAGGTAAGTAGGAGATATCTGTGATACTAGTGTATGGGGACAGCAGGCCATTCCGGGAGAGAAAGGTAAGCAGGAGATATTTGTGATACTAGTGTGAGGGGACAGTGGGCCATTCTGCAAAAGGAAGGTAAGCAGGAAATATCTGTGATACTAGTGTATGGGGACAGCGGGCCACTCCAGGAGAGAAAGGTAAGCAGAAGGTATCTGTGATACTAGTTTATGGAGACAGTGGGCCATTCCAGGAGAGAAAGGTAAGCAGGAGATATCTGTGATACTAGTGTATGAGGACAACGGGCCATTCCGGGAGAGAAAGGTAAGCATTAGATATCTGTGATACTAGTGTATGGGGACAGCAGGGCCATTCTGAGAGAGAAAGGTAAGCAGGAGATATCTGTGATACTAGTGTATGAGGACAACGGGCCATTCCGGGAGAGAAAGGTAAGCAGGAGATATCTGTGATATAGGTTTATGGGGACAGCAGGGCCATTCTGAGAGTTGAAGGTAAGTAGAAGTTATCTGTGATACTAGTTTATGGAGACAGTGGGCCATTCCAGGAAAGAAAGGTAAGCAGGAGATATCTTTGATACTAGTGTATGGGGACAGCACACCATTCCGGTAAGGAGGATGTATCTGTGATAGCAGTGTATGGGGACAGCGGGCCATTCCGGGAGAGAAAGGTAAATAGGAGATATCTGTGATACTAGTGTATGGGGACAGCGGGCCATTCCGGGAGAGAAAGGTAAGCAGGAGATATTTGTGATACTAGTGTGAGGGGACAGTGGGCCATTCTGCAAAAGGAAGGTAAGCAGGAAATATCTGTGATACTAGTGTATGGGGACAGTGTGCCACTCCAGGAGAGAAAGGTAAGCAGGAGGTATCTGTGATACTAGTGTATGAGGACAACGAGCCATTCCGGGAGAGAAAGGTAAACAGGAGATATCTGTGATACTAGTGTATGGGGACAGCATGGCTATTCCAGGAGAGAAACGTAAGCAGGAGATATCTGTGATACTAGTGTATGAGGACAACGGGCCATTCCGGGAGAGGATGGTAAGCAGGAGATATCTGTGATACTAGTGTATGGGGACAGCGGGCCATTCCGGGAGAGGATGGTAAGCAGGAGATATCTGTGATACTAGTGTATGGGGACAGCGGGCCATACCGGGAGAGGAAGGTAAGCAGGAGATATCTGTGATACTAGTGTATAGGGACAGCAGGGCCATTCCGGGAGAGAAAGGTAAGTAGGAGATATCTGTGATACTAGTGTATGGGGACAGCGGGCCATTCCTGGAGAGAAAGGTAAGCAGGAGATATTTGTGATACTAGTGTGAGGGGACCGTGGGCCATTCTGCAAAAGGAAGGTAAGCAGGAAATATCTGTGATACTAGTGTATGGGGACAGTGGGCCACTCCAGGAGAGAAAGGTAAGCAGGAGGTATCTGTGATACTAGTTTATGGAGACAGTGGGCCATTCCAGGAGAGAAAGGTAAGCAAGAGATATCTGTGATACTAGTGTATGAGGACAACGGGCCATTCTGGGAGAGAAAGATAAGCAGGAGATATCTGTGATACTAGTGTATGGGGACAGCAGGGCCATTCCAGGAGAGAAAGGTAAGCAGGAGATATCTGTGATACTAGTGTATGAGGACAACGGGCCATCCCGGGAGAGAAATGTAAGTAGGAGATATCTGTGATACTAGTGTATGGGGACAGCGGGCCATTCCGGGAGAGACAGGTAAGCAGGAGATATCTGTGATACTAGTGTATGAGGACAGCAGGGCCATTCCGGGAGAGGAAGGTAAGCAGGAGATATCTGTGATACTAGTGTATGGGGACAGCAGGGCCATTCCGGGAGAGAAAGGTAAGCAGGAGATATCTGTGATACTAGTGTGAGGGGACAGTGGGCCATTCCGGGAGAGGAAGGTAAGCAGGAGATATATGTGATACTAGTGTATGGGGACAGCGGGCCATTCCGGGAGAGAAAGGTAAGCAGGAGATATCTGTGATACTAGTGTATGGGGACAGCGGGACACATCGGGAGAGAAAGGTAAGCAGAAGATATCTGTGATACTAGTGTATGGGGACAGCTTGCCATTCCGGGAGAGAAAGATAAGCAGGAGATATCTGTGATACTAGTGTGAGGGGACAGTGGGCCATTTCGGGATAGGAAGGTAAGCAGGAGGTATCTGTGATACTAGTGTATGGGGACAGCGGCCATTCCGGGAGAGAAAGGTAAGCAGGAGATATTTGTGATACTAGTGTATGGGGACAGCGGGCCATTCCGGGAGAGGAAGGTAAGCAGGAGATATCTGTGATACTAGTGTATGGGGACAGCGGGCCATTCCGGGAGAGGAAGGTAAGCAGGAGATATCTGTGATACTAGTGTATGGGGACAGCGGGACACATCGGGAGAGAAAGGTAAGCAGGAGATATCTGTGATACTAGTGTATGGGGACAGCGGGCCATTCCGGGAGAGAAAGATAAGCAGGAGATATCTGTGATACTAGTGTGAGGGGACAGTGGGCCATTTCGGGATAGGAAGGTAAGCAGGAGATATCTGTGATACTAGTGTATGGGGACAGCGGCCATTCCGGGAGAGAAAGGTAAGCAGGAGATATTTGTGATACTAGTGTATGGGGACAGCGGGCCATTCCGGGAGAGGAAGGTAAGCAGGAGATATTTGTGATACTAGTGTATGCGGACAGCGGGCCATTCCGGGAGAGGAAGGTAAGCAGGAGATATCTGTGATACTAGTGTATGGGGACAGCGGGCCATTCCGGGAGAGGAAGGTAAGCAGGAGATATCTGTGATACTAGTGTATGGGGACAGCGGGACACATCGGGAGAGAAAGGTAAGCAGGAGATATCTGTGATACTAGTGTATGGGGACAGCGGGCCATTCCGGGAGAGAAAGATAAGCAGGAGATATCTGTGATACTAGTGTGAGGGGACAGTGGGCCATTTCGGGATAGGAAGGTAAGCAGGAGATATCTGTGATACTAGTGTGAGGGGACAGTGGGCCATTTCGGGATAGGAAGGTAAGCAGGAGATATCTGTGATACTAGTGTATGGGGACAGCGGCCATTCCGGGAGAGAAAGGTAAGCAGGAGATATTTGTGATACTAGTGTATGGGGACAGCGGGCCATTCCGGGAGAGGAAGGTAAGCAGGAGATATCTGTGATACTAGTGTATGGGGACAGCGGGCCATTCCGGGAGAGGAAGGTAAGTAGGAGATATCTGTGATGTCTCCTGCGTTACCTTTATGATGAATGTTCATTTGCACCTGCTGTTGTACAAATTAAGGACGATGAAGACCCTCCGGAGAAGATCTTCAGAAAAAAAAAAAAAATCATTATTCTAAATGAAATCATAAAAGCTGATTAAATACATCATCCCTAACATTATGTATCGGTTACTTGCTGCAGTGATTTTTTTTTTTTTAGGAGACGTGTGTACGCCAGTTACCCTGAGACAGCATTTAGTCATGAGCCCCTTTTCCCCTACATGATGCTAATGCATTGGCGGAAGGTTTTGATGTAACCTAGTGGTGTGTCAGCAAGAACGCCAGTCATCAGTACACGTCTGCGCCACCTCATTATGACACATTATGAAAATCCTTCTCACAGTGCTGCCGGTTATATCATATCAGCTATGACTGGAGAACACTTTAATGTTTAATCGCATTTAAATCAAACATCTCAGCCTGACATAGTTTTCCTTCTGAGTACTCGGTACAACAGCTGAGTTATGTTATTTAGTTGTAGAGAACTTTACTGAATAATGATAAAAACTAGCTCCCAATTACCACAAATATATACATACAGTAGATGCAGATAACAACAATCCTACCGAGCCCCTAATGTTGGGGGGAGAGGGGTAATATTTCAGTTTATTACATATGAGTGCTAGTAATTTAACTTTGGCAAGTAGCCTAATTATTACACATGGGTGATATTGGTGTAATGCAGAGGTTCCCAAACTCTGCCATTACAGTCCAGGTTTAAGTATATCCATGCTTGAGCTCAGGTGACTTTATTAGTACCTCAGTCAATTAAATTAAAGCATCTGGGCTGAAGCATGGATTTTCTTAAAACCTGGACTGTAATGGCGGAGTTTGGGAACCTCTGGTGTAATGTCATTGCTATAGTAGCCTGGGGGGAAGGGATGTCTAATGTGGTTAAAAACTAGTGTGCTACTGCACAGACTCCAATCTTCCTGTTCTTCAGGGATGCTTCCTGTCCTGTCCCAAGATGGCCACCGTGATCACTACTGAGCATGTGCAGGGGCCATCTTGTCTTCACTGTGTAGAGTGACATGGTGGGAGGCCGAAGTCTCCTACTTAGTTCCTATGGTTAATACCTGCATATAACGCTGTTCCAGATCCCTGCGCTGCTACTGTAGCATACACTCACTGGCTGTATGGAACTTTGCTCCACTCAAGTTCTGCTCCATCACCAGTATGCATGTAACAGTGAGTACGATTGTACCAGTTATCTTTCAATAAGCTAACACCACTGGTTAGGTATCTGGGCTGTTAGTGTGAGTCATCCGCTGGTGTGTGCCTAGAAGCAATTCTAGGCCCGGGCAAGCCGGGCCGTCGCCCGGAGCGCCATGGTGTCCGGCGGGCGCTGGAAACGCCCACCCTCCCTCCCGGCGCTAAAGTGTTTATGGAGCTTCAGGGGGAGGGAGCGGAGGAGGGAAGGGGCGGCCACACAGGACGGCGCTGGGCGCAGCAAAGCCTAGCGCCGGCCCTGATGCCTACATACTGTAACTCGGCAATATCAACACCTGCACCCACATCATTTCCAACACAGCGCTGAATTCAATTAGGTGCGTAATCGTCCGTTTCCACTGGCGAAATCGGACGATTTTCGCCAAAAAACCCCATAGAAAACGTACGATTTTTGACCAAAAAACAGGAGAAAATAGACGAAAAAGTCAGGACAAGCAGGAAATTGCGTCTGTCCCCCAAAAAATGGCTGACATACATCGGAAAATGTTTTAGCAGTGTATTATTGGTTGTAATAAAAGTATTTACGGTACTTAAATTATGTCAGTTGGCGGTAATTTGTGTATACAAAAATTTTTTTTATAGAAAGCTATATTTTTTTTTCAAGGAAATTACTGTTCCACGTAAATCTGGGTTACGTTAAAATGGGTGCAAGTATATTTTCATGTCGTAAAAGGGCACTTTTATAAACTGTTAAAAAAAGTGCCTGCTGCAACCACGTGTGATGTTTAAAACACTTGACGCATCCATGTAGCCCCCCGAAATATTAGACCCAATACATTAAACCCATTTTCAACTACATATTTTTTTTTTCCATAAAATTTGACAGCTCGTTTTTCACCAAATTACGCAACTTTAAAAAAAGAAATAAAATTAGAGCAATTTTTCATTATTTTTAGTCAAAAATAGGGATTTAAATATTAATTTTTTTCACCTGGTCTGAGATGGTGAAAACTTTTTGCTGTTTATTGGGTGAAAATCGTCCGGTTTCGTCGCCCATGGCGACAATGGACGATTTCGCACCCAATTGAATAGGCCCTTAATGTGCTCACTCATTGCTCAGAATTCCCCAACATTCCAAAAGCAGCAACATGACCCCAACATTCCAGGATCAGTAACTATCGGAAGAAAAGGTTACCGACAACTTTCTACTGAGACCTTTTATTTGCGGGACTGTCCGCTCTATTAGGACTTTGTCAAGAACCCAGGCACAGTCCCACCTCATGCTGCTCTGCTTGTGAAGGGGGAACAGCGTGCAGCTAACATAACAGTGTTGCACGCAGCACTCCCAGTGTATCTGAAGGGGAGAGGAGCAAGAGGTTCCTACTGCCAATTTGTCCCTAGCTACAAGATAAGGCCACTTTCTGGGCTTCTCTCAGTCCCCAATCCACTCCTGATGGCCCCTCCAAAGAGCAATGATTATATGAATTCCAGTATATGACCAGTACAGCGAGCAGTGTGTTTAGCACAGTGCGACACAACCAGTAAAGCTGACCATTACGTCGGACTATACTTACAGAGCCAATGTAAAAGGTGTTGGAACCCACAAAGGTAACGATATCTTTGAGCTCGTAGTTGTGGACTCCATTCTGGTAATCTTGGTAGGGTATAACGGACAGGGCAAAGGGACCCACTGGAAGATTCGTGCAATTGGTCAGCTTCACCTCCAGACGCATGGGATCCCCCACCTTACAGTCTGCATTGTTGTCGCGGTCACATGGTTTCCCGTCCACCAAAACATCTGTAAAGCAAAAAAATATGGACACGTTACGGTTCGGTAAAATAAATGACACCTTACACGCCATCAAAAACTTCTCAGACTCAAAGGTAAAATTTCTGTCCAAAAACACGACCCCAAACTTTTCCTATCCGTGTTTATGGGATTATTAATATTGCACAACAGAAATATAGAATTACCGGTGATTAATCCTAAACAGCCAGCACAACTTATTCCAAGTACAGTATGTGTAATAATCCTTCCCTGCATGTAGTTCGGGTACATTTCTGCATATCGTCCTAGACTATCACCTTCTTCTCACAATGATCTTATTCTGAAAACCAGAAGTACTGTAGGTGTCACTTCTTTAAATATCATATATCCCAAAGATGATTTGTGAACATTGTTAATCATGTTCTTCCTGTCGTAGGCTGACTGTAAAACAGAGGCAGGCAGTTAGCGGCCCTCCAGCTGTTGTAGAACTACACATCCCAGCATGCAAAGCCAGTTTTGCTATTTAGCCATTCTAAAACTATTGCAGGGCATGCTGGGATGTGTAGTTTAACAGCTGCTTACTGTTATACTGTAAAGGCACACCTCCCAACTGCAGGATGTTAGATCAGATTTGCGGGGGTTGGGGACGTCTTGCACTGCCATTGGTGCAGGTGTCTCCACAACTTGCAGCATCCAAAATTTTTTTTAAAATTCTGAAAAAAGACCCTCAACATTAAAAACACCCACTGCAACCACACCCCCGTGTCAGATAAAGGCATCCTCTCACACTTTGCAGCCACTCGGTTTCAGTACAGCAGAAAACCAAGTATCTGAGACATGGGCGTCAAGATAAATTTCACACCCGAGTACTAGTCATGGAACGTTTTGAGTTCCTGGGTCCCTACAACAGATGTTGGCGTGCCTCTTTGGCAGGCCTGGTGCTTTGTACCCACCCCCTCTATCAGCGCCCTTGCTTACACGTACTGAGAAATAAAATGTTTTGGGTTTTTTTGGTATGAAAGAATTGCTCATGAATCTATTATATTTATAAAAGAAAAAGTTGTTTGTTTGTTGGCGAATATCTTCCACTGCTCTCAAGGTACAGCTGCCAAATCTTACATAGTTATTTATTATCAAACAAGTAACAGCTATTAGACCACATAGTGACAATACAACAAAGCGACAAATCTTATATATAAAATTCATTGTTACACTGTTTGTTTGATTGCCCGGTTATCCATTCAGACACCCCTGCTCCGATTGGGATGAAACCAACGCAAGGTGGTCCAGTTAGATCCTTGCCAGGTTTTAGGGGGTTGTGGTCCCGGTTGGACCTCCCGTTGGTGTACCCTGGGCAGAAATTTGACCCTCGGAGCCTGTTCTGAGCCTTCCACTGGATGGATTTGGACGAAAACTTCACAGAGGGGGTAATTGGTCCGGGATGCCTAATAGAGTGGTTGGCGTCCTGGTTGGACCTCACGGCAGAGTATGCCAGGCAGAACTTTTCCCCAGGCAGCCTGTCCTGGGCCTTCCACTGGATGGATGTGGACGACATCCCATAATAAAACGTAATAAGTTTGAATATGTAAACCTGGGCACTTCAGCTAGTTTACATATTTTGTCGCATTAGGTGAATTAGTGATTGTGTCCATCTGTTAAGACTGAACGGAACTAACTCTCTCTATTAATGTTCTACCATCAGGCAATGACAAACCGCGGTACGGATCCCATTTACGGCCTAGACGGGGAACTTTCGCGTTCCCAGGTGTTTTTGAGAAGGTGAGGTTTCTATAATATAAACCAATGCACCAATTACTGAGGCTTGTTAAGAATAACGTCGACGCGAACAAAGCTGCTTTCTAGATAGGAAGTACAAGCTGCCCGTTGTCGTCAGAGTTTCCTGTGTTAAACTGGACAGAATGTAATGAGCTCTGGTAAAGTGCAGTGGCAACGCAGGATTTCTAGAGGGGGGTTTCCAAAGGCTTGATTTTAGAGTGAGTGTGGCCAGTCCATGAAGAGGGTAGAATTAGCACTTAACCAGCTTTAATATGAGTCCTAAAAAATGTATTGTGTGTCATAATCCCAGCATGTACAGGACCAGTGATCACAATAAGCCATTAAATGTGGCAGTAGGGCCATCCTGCCTAAGCTGAATGTTTTTATTTTAGATGTGGGCACCATTCCAGTGTATTAGTGCAAGTCCGGGAGTCTGGGAGCAACCTAGCACTGCCCTGGACGTATATGTACATATTGGTCTCTATAGCAGCACATCCCTAACAGTGAATGTTTTCCAGATCTCCTAGTTGGTGCACAGGTTATTTATTACATGTTAAAAGATCCACAGGTAGTGCTAATTATTTCATTTGTGATAGTGAGAGTAACATGCAGCACTTGTAAAATTCTATTTTATTACTATTTCTATTGTAGTCATGATGTGGGCTGGGGAGGGGGTTTCCAGGCAGACGGAAACCCCCCCTGCGTTTGCCTATGAAGTGTTTGATAAAACAGCATTGCAGATAAGAGAGACCAGATGTACTATAGATTTTAGGAGCTACAGGACATTATATGCGCATAACTGTACCGTAACCAGACACGCTGAATCCATAGAACAATACTTACGTCTGGGATTATACAGAGCCATGGACTTTTAGAAGCTGAAGTAAATCTACTCCTTGGCGTCTCTGTTTTCTGTACTTGGTATTGAGTGTTAGCCCATACTTGGCTATTTTGGAAAAAGCATTTCAGGTAGATTGCGAAAGCAATAATTATGAACGCGGCGGTGAAGTGGGGGTGTACTGCTACATCTGAGAGGCGTGTCATACATGTGATGGGCGTGTACTGCTACATCTGGGAGGCGTGTCATAAACTTGGTTTACATCCACATGTAAATGAGCCCCAAAACAGTTAGTAAGATCTACCTGTTGATGAAGACACACTGATACTTTCAGGGCTTCTCATATATTGTGTATAAGTCGTTGTCTATAAGTGTCCAAGAGAAACTTTATATGAAAATGTATGTAGCCATCCATAGGTATCACTGTGCCTTATAGCGGAATGGGTATGATATACCGCTGGCCGCATGGCCGGCGGTTCAATTCCCGTCAGCGGCAGCCCGACAAGAGCAGAGTGCGACACAGCGGAAGCCCGACAGCGCTGGAAATCCTGATCGTGGATAGGTAAGTATCCACTAACCTAACCTAACCCCCCTAACCCTCCTTAGGGGTGCCTAACCCTAACTTCCCCCCCAAGTGCCTAACCCTAATCCCCCCTCTAAGTGTCTAACCCTACCCACCCCCTTCCCCGCTGCATAACCCTAAGTCCCCCCCGGGGGTGCCTAACCCTAACCCTCCCTCCCCCTAGCCTAACCCTAACCCTCCCGGGGGTGTGCCTAACCCTAAGTCCCCCCGGGAACCCTAAACCTAACCCTCCCCCCCCGCGGCTGTCCGCTCGCGGCGCCCGGCATCACTACGATCGTGATGCTGGGCGCCGGTCTCCCGGCGTCGGGGAAATGCGGGCGCCTACATCTAGACGCCCGGCATTTCACCCATGCCGGGATAAGACAGTCGGGAAGCCGGCTGCCGGCATATAGGCAGTCGGCTTCCCGATTGCTTCCCCTTATAACCAATGCAGGGAAATGGCACTGATTATACCATTTGAATGGTATTCTTTTTTTTTTGTTTTAAAAGTATATAACAGCTACAAAATGTGGATAAGCTGCTATCAGGGAGATTTCTAGGCTCTTCAGGGAGTCTCCACGACAACCAGGGAGAGTTGACAAGTATGTGTTAGCCTGCGAGCAGGGCCATCCGCCCTCTCTCTGTCTGTCTGTTATTACCCAGTCTCCTTTTAATACGATTTTGGTTCTAATTTTACAGCGTGGCAGATTCTGCTGGCGCTTCATATGAAAATGATACTAAATAAAGATTCCTGCTGGAAGCGGCATCCCGGGGACCCATCTTCCGTGCAGACCTACTGCATTATCAATGATCCATCTAAAGCCAGCAGCAACCTGTTGTGGAGACGCCATCACCTGCACGGATGCTGGATGAGAACAAATCCTCTCTCCCTCTGGCTTATCATCTATCGGCATCTGAGCTTCAGCATCTTACAGTACACGCTGTCCTACTTCATGTACATTGCATGTAATCGCTTGTGTGAACTACAAACTGCTTTAATGAAGTGAAGCTAAACTGTGTGATGTTGGGGATGAAAGTTCCCTCGAAAGCCTCTGTCAGAAGTAGAGGTTTCTTTGAGCATCAATGTTTTGATGAAACTTGAAAGTTTATCTTCTTTAAACAAGTAATGTACCTGCAGCAAGTCTGCAGAGGGCCTTAGAGGCAGGCCGGCAACGCTCAGAGCTGGAGGGAAACTAAATTCGTAGGGGGAGATGTGTCAAATCTTCTTAAAAAGAACTGGTTGGTGAAGTTTTCCATAGGAGCCAATCCGACCCTAGCTATTGTGTTATAGAATGCACTAGTTAAATGATAGCTGGAAAGTGATTGGTTGCTATGGTCAAAATGATGCAGCCCTGGTTGTCATGTAGACTGGAGGTTACTGGGCGTTTGTGACCCCATCTGAATTCCGTTTCCCTACAGTGAATGGTTCTGAAATGACTGATGGCCAAAACACGGGAAAACACTCATGCATGACGCATCTAATGGCCTGACACATGTAACACAGTACATACTGTATTCATAGGGATTGATAATCCCTTTATCGAAGTCTCCGTGTTCTTTCACCTCCTCCTAGGGAAAGGAGTAGGGCTTTGACGTGAGGACAAACACTGGAGAGAGCATGAGCTCATATCATGTATTGTCTTCACAGCAGCTGTTTAACTACAACCCCCAGCCTGCTCCAATAACCAGTTAAGGGAATTATAAAACTATTAGGTGAAGGAACTAGAGAGGCATGAGGCAGCCAGAGCCTCAGTGATGTCACTGGTTTCCAACTGGAAGGCTGCATTTTTAGGAATATTGGTACAGCTAATAAAATAGCCGCTTCCACTGTGTTTAGGTGATGGACCCTCATTAACGTTTAAATACGTTTCTCTATTGATATCCTCTCCTGACTCCTATATAATAATTCTCTCTGGCTGTATGTAGCCTTCTGTATCCACCTGACTTCTCTAAGCATAGACAGGAGAGACATTGCCTAATGCCCCTACAAGAGGTCTGTAAAGGTGAGGTCATTTCTCCTGTTCATAAGACGTCGATCAGTAAATTCCACCTAACATACTGTAGGGCCTGGCTTGTTTATAAAACACCATCTTTAAAAGACATGAGAAAATATGTCTATAGACTTATGGTTCTTTGGGCCTGATTCAGAGCCGGACGCTCTGACCAGAGCGCTCGCTCTGAATCGGGGCCCTCCTCCATGAAAATGGAGCGGCCTCCTGGCCGCTCGCATAGCTGTAGGTGACCACCCACAGCATATGCGAGCGGCCAAAAAGATGGTCGCGATGGTCTTGACCATTGTGACCATCGGACTTGTGACGGAGACCCTGCGGTAGGGTCTCCCTGCCACAAATTCTGGAGTGATTTTGGCTCTATCAGAGCCAAAATCACTCCCACTGACATCACTAGTGATGTCAGTGGAGCCGGCTTCAGACGGTAGGCGTTCCCATGGGTACGCCTCCGTCTGGCCGGCACGCCCACCAAAGGGGGCGTGCTGTCAATCAACATCGACAGCACGCCCCCTTTGGTGCGAGACCCGGAGCAATAGAAAGCCCGTCGCTCCCCGGGTCTCGCGCATGCGCACGACGGAGCTCCCTCCGTCGTGCGCATGCGCAGTGGGGAACATCGACCCGCTTGCGAGCGTAGTGCCGCTCGCAAGCGGGTCTGAATGACCCCCTTTGTCTGAATCTTATGTTGTATGTATTGTAAATTTTCAACTATAAACTTTTAAAGACTTAACAATAGCAAAATGTTTGTGTTACTGTACACGTCCCCATCGCATCTGCTGGGAGACTTCTGTTACAATGTTCTTTCTTATGTTACCCTTCACTCTTCCTCCCTGCCTCAAACTTTGTCCCTGTTGCTCTAGAAAACAGTCTTATTGTTATAAATGATGTCTTCCTTTGTTACATCAATACATTTCGAAATGCGTGGGGTCATATCTGGCTCAGCGTGAGGAGACCGTACTCCAAGCATCATTCAGACAAACCAAATTTAGAACAATTATTTTTCTTCTATCCCTGTTGAATACATTTTAGCAGAGCAATCACCATCATGAATAACATTCCAGCGGCTGCAGCTCTCACTGATACAGTATATAATATTTTTTTTTAAATCTGTCCCATTACTTGTGGTTATTGTTTTGTGTTTACTATTAATAGGCAATAATATTGATTTTTATATCAAAATACGGGACAACATAAATCTGTAGAATATAAGAGCAAGTGCATAACATAATGCACAAACCCCCAGCGATTGTTTCGTGATTTACAATATTTGCAATCGATCATGTTTTGAAATTCAACACAGAAGTGTCCAACGAGGAATATTAGCACTTGGATCAAAAACATCCTAAGGACTGTGAGCATTACGGAGACTTTTCATTTCATTCGGAGACTGATATCATTGATATGTTTTTCAGTAAAGTGTTTAATGTGTTTTTCGTGGCTTTTTCCCTCATACTAGGGTCAATGGATTCTCCATCCATCAGTCGCTTCATATATTTATCTAATCAATTTCTGTAATAAAGTTAGAACCTAAAATATTGGTCCCTCTCATTTCAAGAAGAGTAATTATATTTATGTAGATTTTTCTGCTTCCAGTGACATTTCCGTGTAATAAATGAGGGACACAAATAAGCCAGAGCACCGTGCTATCTTGATTAATTAGAATATTTGAATTATATAACATACTGGGCATATAGTACTCATTGGAAAAGGACAGGACGTTATATTGAAAAGGACAATTGAAAGAGAAGAAATAACCTTACGGCCAGGATGTCCAGCCTGAACATGGTGACCGCTGCAATATAAAGTGTTTTTAGGGGATAGAAGGGGGCTAGTGAGGCCTGGCAACTCCTAATGAGACATGACCACATCCCCTTAATGTATGCCCTCCTCCCCGCACTTTGTCCTAATTTGTACCAGGACCAAGATATATAGTTATACCGCACTTTCCTGCCTTCAACTATAAACTCTACAGGAACAGGTCTTACAGTATGGACTGCGCTTCACCCAAAAGTGGGCTTTTTGGGTCGGATCGGGCCAAGATCTATCAACAGTGATGAAGAGAGTGGAGAAGTGGGCAAGTCAGGCAGTTGCCCATAGCAACCAATCAGCATCTGCCTATCATTTTACAGCATGTAATTGGTTGCTATGGGCAACTTCTCCACTTTTTCACTGCGCGGTGTCCCAATTTTGCATGTGTAAATGTTGGGACGCATGGTTATAACAAGATGATTATTTAGGTCCCTAATACACGGTCTTTCTTCAGCTACATCAGTAATAACAATATTACTATTTACAGGGCCGGATGAAGGACTGTGGGAGCCCTCAAGACTGGGGCCAAAGAGAGTTAATCAGTCCCATAAATATTAAACTTTATCCTTATATCGGCCAACTTATTACACACTGGGATACCCAGCGTTGCCTGAGTTGAGGACTGGACCCTGAAGAACAACCAGGGGTATAGCTACATGGCATATCACTGATAGCTACGATCTTGGCACTTGGTAGGCAATATATCATTTCTAAACGTATATATAAATATTATATTACAATATGTAGTCATTAAATATACAAGCACCGCTGCTGCACCTTTTGCCAGTTGCTATTCTGACATAAAAAAACAACCATATTATCTATCTCAAAAAGAAGACAGCACTGGTGCTTGTAATATATGATCCAATACTATCGGATAAATAAACATTGCCAATAAAACAAATCTAATATTGGCCCTCATTCAGAGCCACTCGCTAGCGGCAGTACGCTCGTTCCGAGCGATGTTCGCACATCTGCGCATGCGTACGGTTTTTAGTACGCATGCGCGAACCAGTCAGTGCGGCCGAAAATCGTTTGTACGCAATATAGCGAGTGCCTGCTATTTTGAGTGACAGAATGAGGCGTATGTGGGTGGTAACAGGGGAAGGTGCTTGAAAACGGGGAGTGGAGATCCGAACGCAGGCGTGCTTAAAGGTCAAAACGGGCGTTTTATGGGTGTGCATAATTAATATAGCAGCGTCAATGACCACGTCATTTGTTTTTTTTTAACTCAGAACTGCTCGCAAAATAGCGGTTGAAAAAACCAACCACAAGAATAGCGAGCAGTTCATATCCTGTTCGATGTACTCGATTAATCTAATAAATAGCGGACATGACGTATGGTGCGAGCGGCCAGGTGGCGTTTTTAAGAAATAAAAGAGCGTATGTTTTGCTCACTCGTTCAGACTTAGAGGTGTGAACAGACTGCAATGTGCGAACGGATCATTTGAATAGCCACCCCTTGTTTTTGAACGAACGAACGCAAATAGCGAACGGCTCTGAATGAGGGCCATTGTTTGCTTGGTCTCAGTAATCAGACTTCTCGCACTTAAATGTATTTAATCAAACAGTTGCATAAGCTACTATCACAACAAGAATAATAAATAACATATATAAAACATAACCTAATATACAAAGTGTCTAATCAGCTGCTACTTTCAGCAAATGGAATATTAATATACTGCAGTATAATCCTCAGGTGCTGATATATAGAATAAATCCGCAGAAAAAAAAGTTCCACAATGGAATACAAATAATAGTGGCGTGCTCACCCACGGACTGAGAGTGCCCAGTACCAGGAAGATATTCGATTTCAATCCTCAATACAAAGGCTTATAGTTCTTCTAGTACATACAGGTTGTGATATATACAATATCCTGTAATAGAGAGCATCGCGGCTTCTTAGCTGTCATTTTTACTCTCTTGTGTATGGATAGTCTAAACCTGTACCAGATTGATCACTGTGATATTCTAATGGAGCAAACACACTAGACGATAAAAGTGAATGATATGAACGATAACGTTCAACGATATATCGGTCATATCATCCAGTGTGTATGCACCAAACGACCAATGATGCGCGCTCCCGCGGGTCGTTAACAATGTTTGCCGACGTGCAAACATGACGTCACTGAACCATATTGTTAACGAAATCGTTCAGTGTATACACCCAATATCTTTCAGCACATCGTCTAGTGTGTATGCCCTTTTAATGTAGCGTCCAGTAACAGCTCACTGGCTGTGGTGGGGAGCATCTCTACCTCGCGGCTGTGTGTCACAGTCTCTTCTGAGCGGTTGATAGCTCTAGTTTTATGCCTCGTAGGTTGCTCCACTTTTTAAATCGCAGTGCCGGCTCCTAATCTGAGCAGGCTTTCCCTTCTGCAGCGACTGTAAGTGTTGTATGGACTGAAGGTCGGCTCACCAGGATCCCGGTAATAGGTGATGGCCGCGGGGAGCCCTAAAAGCACTTGGGTAGTAATGTGAAAATATCAGCAGCTCAGGATTTAACCATTCGACGCGTTTCGCTCCGGTCCCGGAACTTTATCAAGATAAGGGTGTTCCTACTTATATTGTGTTATAATCAATTTTTAGGGATTGTGTGACAGTGTGTGGCCCTGACGAAGTTCAAACCTAGGAAAAAACCTAATCCCGGTCCAACTACACCACCATGCCAAATTTGCTGGAGCTATGTGCAAAACTCTGGCCATGGGTAAAGGACAAAAAGATGGACGGACGGACAGCCAGCCACGCTTTCTTGCTTATTATATAGATTGTACTTTGTCACCCAGTTAGAATAATAAAAAGGAGGAATTATTGATGTTTGGTTTTTTTTGCTTTTAAATGTTACAGCACAGACACAAACACACAAACACACACACACACACACACACACGAGCCCTGGCATATCATAAACCAATAGGAAAAGGTCGCTGTATGGTGTATGGCTTGAGATAAACGAGCAGAACAAGCGTAATAAGGGGCGAATGTTCAAATGCAGGAGCGTGTGACGCAGCACGATTCTCCACATGAGTTTAATTATTCATGACCACATAGGAACGGGTGTAGGAATAGTCAATGTGAGTGCACAGACTATTTCTTCTGCCATTAACGCGTACCTTAGATGCGATTCCTTTGTAACACAGATAGAAACACGATCGGTGCAAACATATCGAGAGAACGGATGTAAATCTAAGGATCACATGTATGACGGTGTGTACCCACCTCTACTTTCTCCTCAGATGTCTGTCTGATTGCTAAGGAGCAGAAACGAGGCAGCTTGGAGCGGAGACCCATTCTGCCCTCCGAGGTGTCCCATGCCTCTCACCTACACATCACTTTATACCTACTGTACAGCTTATATAAAGGACTGTGTGACCAATTTACATTGTGCTGCGTATTGTGTGACATCTTATATATTGTGAAATACCAGGTTGCCAATTTGGGGACAGCCATAATTTCATATAAGAACGATAAGCGGAAGAACTGCTGTAACTTCAACCCCGGCTGGAAGGGAAAAGTATTTATTTTACTGGTTAAAACACAGGGGAGGATTTCATCCGCTTTCATTTCTAAATCGCCCTGGTTTAATTTTTAATAAAACTTTCAGGCCTCTATGAGGCAGTAAATGAGTCTAGAAGGCCGTGTATCAATGTCTCCAGATGAATCAGAGTATAACGTATGAGCGCACAGAGATTTCCCTTCATTTATCTGTATTACTAAGGGGAGATCGGCCAGCGTTCCCTGCTGCGTCTGCAGACACAACCTATCCTCATTGCATCTTCCAATCTTAAAGCTGGAGGAACCAGTCCTAATAGGGCAGACGGCGGGGGAGGAGGATAAATATGGCGCCTATAAATCACCTATTTCTGCTGCATGTGCGGTAAGAACCTGCGTGCAATGTGCACTTCTGCCTATCTACGCCTATAGGACACATTTATCAGAGGATGAGAAACAATCTTCTAACGCTTTGCCCCATACATCAAGGGCTTAGTGGACACAGGACCTCATTCAGAGGCACTTGAAAAAAGTGAGCGCTCACTCTGAATGTGGGCGGCCGCATCTCTAAAAAGAGCCAGTCTCCTGGCCGCTCGCTTTAGCGAGCAGCCAGGTTGATGGTTGCGATGGTCAAGACCATTGGGGCTTGCGACGAGACCCTTGTGGTAGGGTCTCATCTGCAAGCCCCTTATAGAGCCGGAAGCTCTCCCACTGACATTACTGGTGATGTCAGTGGGGCCGCCAACAAACGGCAAGCGTTCGTTTGGGAACGGCTCCGTTTGTGAAGCCACCCCCCCGCCACGCCTACAAAACGGGGCTAGCTGTCGATCACCATTGACAGCCGCCCCTTTTCCGGGGCTTGCGCATGTGCAGTGCAGCCGCTGCACGGACCCACAGACTCATGCGATTGCTCTCCCGTGCCTTCCAAGAAAGCCTTATTAATAAGTATATGGGTGATACAAGTATCGGAGCAACACTCGTTCTCTTATCATCATCTCAGGGCAGCGATGACAGAAGAAACTCATTTTTACAAGGTTTTTATGAATCTTCAATGTTTTTTAAATATTTATTCTTACACTATATATTATATATATAATTATTATTATCGTTTATTTATATGGCGCCACAAGTGTTCCGCAGTGCCTTACAAGGTACATAACCAAAAAGTGACTTACAGTAAAATACAATACAATGAAGGACAAGGACATGGATAATATACAGTGATACATAGGTGGCCATAGCACCCACATAAGCAGCAAAGCATAGGCACCAAGTGTTAGGTGTCCTAGTGGTAAGTAAGAAGTAGATGAACATAAAGTAAGGAGAAGCACAAGAGGGTAGAGGGCCCTGCTCGCAAGAGCTTACATTCTGAAGGGGGAGGGACAGACGGACTGACATGACACAGATGGGGAAGACAGGGAGGAGGGAGCATGTAGTAGCAAGTTAGGATGGGAGCTGGAAAGCATTGATGAATGTATATGTATAGATTGTAAGCTTGCAAGCAGGGCCCTCTTACCTCTATGTCTGTCTGTTATTACCCTGTTTTGTTCGATCAATGTTTCCAATTGTAAAGAGCAACGGAATATGCTGCGCTATATAAGAAACTGTTAATAAATAAATATATATATATATATATATATATATACATACACACACACACACACACACTACCGTTCAAAAGTTTGGGGTCACTCAGACAATTTCGTGTTTTACATGAAAACTGACACTTATTTATCAAATGAGTTGCAAAATTGATAGAATATATAGTCAAGACATTGGCAAGGTTAGAAACAATGATTTTTATTTGAAATAATAATTTTCTCCTTCAAACTTTGCTTTCGTCAAAGAATGCTCCTTGTGTACCAATTACAGCATTGCAGACCTTTGGCATTCTAGCTGTTAATTTGTTGAGGTAATCTGAAGAAATTTCACCCCACGCTTCCTGAAGCACCTCCAACAAGTTGGATTGGCCTGATGGGCACTTCTTGCGTACCATACGGTCAAGCTGCTCCCACAACAGCTCAATGGGGTTGAGATCTGGTGACTGCGCTGGTCACTCCATTACTGACAGAATACCAGCTGCCTGCTTCTTCCCTAAATAGTTATTGTATAAGTTGGAGGTGTGCTTTGGGTCATTGTCCTGTTGGAGAAGGAAATTAGCTCCAATCAAGCGCTGTCCACAGGGTATGGCATGGCGTTACAAAATGGAGTGATAGCCTTCCTTATTCAAAATCCCTTTTACTTTGTACAAATCTCCCACTTTACCAGGACCAAAGCAGCCCCAGACAATCAATTACCTCCACCATGCTTGTCAGATAGCGTCAGACACTCTTCCAGCATCTTTTCACTTGTTCTGCGTCTCACAAATGTTCTTCTGTGTGATCCAAACACCTCAAACTTTGATTCGTCTGTCCATAACACTTTTTTCCAATCTTCCTCTGTCCAATGTCTGTGTTCTTTTTCCCATATTAATCTTTTCCTTTTATTGGCCACTCTCAGATATGGCTTTTTCTTTGCCAATCTGCCTAGAAGGCCAGCATCCCGGAGTCGCCTCTTCACTTTAGATGTTGACACTGGCGTTTTGCGGGTACCATTTAATGAAGCTGCCAGTCGAGAACTTGTGAGGCATCTATTTGTCAAACTAGAGACTCTAATGTTCTTGTCTTCTTGCACAGTTGTGCACCGTTCCTCCCACTTCTCTTTCTACTCTGGTTAGAGCCTGTTTGTGCTGTTCTCTGAAGGGAGTAGTACACACCGTTGTTGGAAATGTTCTTTTCTTGGCAATTTCTTGCATGGAATAAGCCTTCATTTCTAAGAACAAGAATAGACTGTCGAGTTTCACATGAAAGTTCTCTTTTTCTGGTCATTTGGAGAGTATAATCGAACCCACAAATGTGATGCTCCAGATACTCAACTAGCTCAAAGGAAGGCCAGTTTTATAGCTTCTCTAACAAGCAAACCTGTTTTCAGCTGTGCTAACATAATTGCACAAGGAGTTTTCTAATCATCCATTAGTCTTCAAACGCGCTTAGCAAACACAATGTACCATTAGAACACTGGAGGGATGGTTGCTTGAAATGGGCCAATGTAGATAATCCTTTAAAAAAACAGACGTGTATTTCTGATTAATTTAATGTTATCTTCATTGAAAAAAACAGTGCTTTTCTTTCAAAAATTTCTAATTGACCCCAAACTTTTGAACAGTAGTGTGTGTGTATATATATATATATTTATTTATTTTATTTATTTTTTAAACTGTTCTTGTAACCTAGTTTTTCGATTCCAAGCTGGATTTCAAGCTCTTGCATGCGCAAATCCCCAGAGACTGGCCTGTAAAGTCACATGTAAAAATGTTAATGGAGTCGAGTGATTTTTTCCTACTGTGCATGTGTAGTGCCCCAGGCGCCAAATTTGAGGGGGCTCAGCTGCAATCACCACGCCGGTGGCTCTTGCCCGTCGCCATTAGAGTGTGTTTAGTTACTTTGCAGCAGCGGCTGTTGAGAGTCTCAGTCTCCCACAATGCCAGGTGTGACGTCATGCTGTGTGATGTCGTCATGCATGGCATTCTGGAAGTGGCCACAGTGGAGAGAGGGCGGAGGAGAAGCAGCATTACTGTGTGGCATAATGTGTAAGGGGCATTACTGTGTGGCATAATGTGTAAGGGGCATTACTGTGTGGCATAATGTGTAAGAGGCATTACTGTGTGACAAAATGTGTAAGGAGCATTACTGTGTGGCATAATATGTAAGGGGCATTACTGTGTGGTATAATGTATAAAAATCACACTCCTTTTTTGTGGTTGGGACGCCAAATTACTGCCTTGCCCCGAGTGACAAAAATCCTACTTTCAGCCCTGCTTTTTATAACATTGACTACTGAGCACCTTCCTATATTTACACGCACAGACATTCCCGCGACGGCCTCCCTTTCATGGGTTAATACTCCTGCCGCAGTAGGTATCACAAATAAGATTTAGAAGAAAACAGACCCTTTAATTTGGAACAGCAGTGTGACATGAAAGGGGACAATTACCACGTGTCATCTATTAGGAAGCACTTACACAGAATAAGCCACACATGGAAGTACAGGAGGCCGTAATGTCATTATCACCAATTAACACAGAAGCAAACACAAAGCAGGAGCCAAGATTACCGGAGTGATGTCACGGGATCTGGTCCTGGCAGCCCTGCGGACACATCAGTGACCAGCGGCCATCTGGAGGGCCATGTTACACTTATTTGTTTGAAGAGGCAATGAGGCTTAAACCATACACACAGGAGCTCGAGGTCTGTAATGATGGGAGTTGTAGAGAGCAGCGTGACTTGTGTACAAACAGAGCTTAGTCACGGGATAAAGGAACAGTCCCCGCAGCAAATATATATATAAACCTAAACTGCTGAACACCTCGTATGAGACAGCGGCTGATTACTCTGCGCTTGTCAGTTTCCTGTAATGGGTTAATGGGGACGCTTTGCTTTGTTGGATCAACAGCTCATTTTTCTGCAAGTGGATATTCAAAGATCTATTTGCAGAAAAATAAAATAAAGAATATTTATATAACATTTATTTTGCAGAATTTGTTCAGAAAAGATCTGAAAGATGATTCTCTCCCGAATTAGTTTATTTCCGGCTGCAAAGCAATGAAACCGGTACAGTAGTTTAAATCTGCCGAAATGTTGTACTGAATGGGAACCTTGGTTCATCCAGCCGCATAAACACTGGGCGCAAATGTCTGGAATATCAAAGATACCGAAACCGCGTCTTCGTAACTGCACCACCCAAACGAATGTCTGCGGAACCTAAATAATTAGGCGCTACTAGTCATATAAAGCAGTTACTCCTCCATTAATTGTGTGCCCGACTGCATATGGCTGTGATAAAATGGGGGTACTCCTATAGATGTGAGGTGTACAAGCAAACACATATACACTGGCCAGCTAGAACATTAAAACCACCAAAAGCGAGCGCTCGCTCTCAATCAGGGCAGCAGCTTTTTAAAAAAAAAACTGACCACCCACAGCTTTTGCGAGCGGCCAGGTGATGGTCGCGATCATCGCAACTGCGACGAGAACCTTGTGGTAGGGTCTCCTTCCTGCAAGCCCCAGTGAGCTTCCTGCTCTAACTAGTGATGTCAGTAGGGCCTCCCTCAAACGGCAGGCGTTCCTTCGGGAACGCCTCTGTTTGGCAAACCACCCCCGGACACGCCTACAAAACCACCCCCGGACACGCCCCGTTTGTAGCGAGCCCCGGAGCCAGTGAATTTCTAACTCGCTCCGGGGCTTGCGCACGTGCATTCCGTGTGTGCGCAATGCCCCAACATCGGCCCACTTGCGAACGCATAGCGTTTGCGAGCGGGTCTGAATCAGGCCGTGAGTGTTCACTTGCTGCCTAATATATCCCATCCCTTGTCAGGTGCCACTCACAGATAGGTGATATTGGATCATTTTCCTCAATAAAAAAAATGAGCGTGTCTAATTTGTCTGATTTGATTCTCTTTATCTACTTTTAGGACATCACAAACTTTCAAGCACCACTAATATATATATATATATATATATATATACATATATGCACATACACACAGTATATCATTCTTGCCGACTAACTCCTCTCCGGAAGAAGCCCGAAGAAGAGATGTAGCTGACAGCTTTGAAGGACATGAACAGGGTTCTCCACGTCATTAAGTCCTCACTTCATTTTAGCCCCGCCCCTCGTTACAGACCCGCATATTCCCCGTATAATCTGCCCACTTCACTAGGAGTGTAGGCGGCATGTGGTAGATCCGTCTTCTCTTCCGGCAGTGCTGGGGACTACCGGAATCAGGAGCGTCCTGTAACTTGTGGGAGGGTAGGCAAGTATGAGACAGTATATATAATATATATATACACACACACATAGAATATACACACACACTGTTATCTCCTATACAGCAGTGTTTACAGGACAAATATACCAATATTATATGATACCTTTAGAATTATGTCATTGTATTTAATCTTGTGATGTGAGAAGTGTTGATGCCATGTTGCTCAGTGACCCAGCCCAAATCTCATTTCACAATGCCTTTTTCTCCATCACATCATCAACATTCGCTGCGTCACTGATCAGGGGCTGGCAATCTATCGCCATCCGGGAGGGAAGGAGTTAACCAGCAGGCGGTCAGAACAGAAACATGTGCTGCCGATCAGTCAGGCAAAAAGCGCAGGCTTGTCTCTGGCCCGGCAGACGGACGCTCAGTTTCCACGGGGCCGCTAATGTTTAACAAGCTGACAGTGTTTTCCTACATTAGTATGGAGATAAGAGCGCTCGGTTGCTCTGAAGACAAGGGACAAAGCAAAGGGGGGGGGGATGTGCCTGCCGGTTACTAAAAGCAAATTATAACGTACGTGATTTTCTTCGGCACTCGCTGTATCAAGCGTGGTTCATGGAGGGGACGCACTGCAGACATGAGCTGATCTCATACTTGCCTACCCTCCCGATTTGGTCGGGAGCCTCCCGAAAATCGGATGCCGCTCCCGACCTCCCAGGAAGGCAGGCAAGTCTCCCGGTTGCCGCCGACCCCTCCTGTCCCACCGCAATTACTTGTAAAACCCCGGCAGCCAAGGGGGGCGGTGACGCGATTCACGTCATTTTGGCACCCCCCCTGCTTCACACTGCATGTAATATCGACACGCTCGCGTGGCTCCGCCCCCGCCCGCAAAAACTTGTCATCTGGCCGGCCCCGCCCCTGTTTGCTGGCCCCGCCCCCCCAGTAATGCTGATCTGGCTGCTCCCTCCCGGAAGGGGCAGCCAGATAGTCAGCAAGTATGGCTGATCTCTATACATGTTATAGATTAAAGGTTTTTTGGTGTCTATTCATCATCACTTAATTTTCATCTTCAGATGGTGAATGCTCCCACTCCAGGATCGCAGCCCATTCCCTATGGGAAGGAGTCTCGGGTTTGCGAAGAGGGATCCTTTCAGATTCCTCCGCCCCTGTGCGTCTCCTTCCGCCGTATGTGGTCATGCATCCGTGCGCACTTGCGGAGCAGTGATACACTTCGAGGAGACAGCTGACTTTGGGATCATCTGTCTCCGCCTCGGAGCAATGATGAATTGCTCAGGCTCTGCATCGAATTAGAATGTTAATTATCGGGAAATATTAACATCATGAATAGACCCCTATGTATCAAGCTCTTTTTACATAAAATGATGCAGAAACCGCAGTTTAATTATTATCAATAGGGACTACGATCCGACCCCTATGCACTATGCTTTTTTGGAGTTTGACCTCGGTAGTTTACACCATCTTCAGATGGTGTAACTACTGTAAGCCTAAGGCGGCTCCAGGGGCAGGAGATAAATCTTTCGATCTCTCCCCCGCAGCCCCCGTCCAGCTCCGGAAGCTGACGCTGTACGCATGCGCGGTATCAGCTTCCACAGGAGAAGCTTTTCACTTCTGTAAAAGACTTCTACAATTTGCCGGGGATATAGGGCTTGATTCAGAGCCGGACGCAATTAGCGCTCGCTCGTCCAGAAAATAGGGGTGGCTATTCAAATGAACCGTTCGCTCTTTGCGGTCTGTTCACGCCTCTAGGTCTGAACGAGCGAACAAAACTTGCGGTCGTTTTTTTAAAAAATATGTCCCCTGGCCCTTCGCATCCTACGTCATGTCCGCTATTTATTAGATTAATCGAGTACATCGACCAGCGTATGAACTGCTCGCTATTCTTGTGGTTGGTTTTTGCTACCACAATTTTGCGAGCAGTTCTGGCTATAATATAACCCAGTGACGTGGTCAATGACGCTGCTGTTTTAATTATACACACCTTTAAAACGCCAGTTTTGACCTTTAAGCACGCCTGCGTTCGGATCTCCACTCCCCATTTTCAACGATCCGTACGCATGCGCAGTTGGGCAAACATCGCACGGAGCAAACGAGCGGCCGCTTACGAGCGGCTCTGAATCAGGCCCATAACTCGCAGGGACAGCGCTTACTGCAACTGCTGACCCTGCGAGTTCCCCCTGGTACATAGCGGGTATATTTTAATTACAAAAATGAAAATATTCCCAGCGAGAAGGAAACATAATAATTGCGACGATGCCGCGATTATTAGTATCAAGAAATGCCATTTAGCAGCAGAACTTATCAAACGTAAGAAAAACCTAAACTAAGGCAGGAATGTATCATTGCTCTTATGCTGGGAGAGCTGTTCTGACAAGTAGCCGACCCCGGCAACGCCTAACATCTGCGCTTTGGTCGCTATCAGCAGCGGCGAAAAAATTTCAACCGTCGCGTTCTGTCCAGGCAGAATTGCTGCGCACATGTGAGCCGCACTGTGAGGGCTGGAGGAGGCAGAGGCATCCAAATGTATCCCCCTTCCCCCTCAGGACACTCCCCTCATAGGCAGTGCCAGGTTAACGTCCACATGGGCCTGGAGCTGAAATTCATGAGGGGCCTATTGTGTGCCGCTGTTGGGGGTGTGACAAGTGCCGCAGCAGTGTGACTGGTGATGTGGGGTCATGACCTATGTGGTGTAGGTGTGGTTTACATAGGGGTGTGGCCTGTGCTGTGGGTGTGTTTAGTTCCATGGAAGGTATTGCTGGCGCCTACCTTAAAACTAAGCGGCCACTGTTGGAAATCCGCCACTCTCTGTCCTTCCCTCCAAACACCACTCTCAATTTACATATACACATTATATATACACCTGGGCTCAATTCTATTAAACGCGAAGTGAATAGCGCGGGGAATCAGCTGCTGGAGCTATTCAATTCATCGCGCTGCTAAGCCCGACTAAGGATCTATTCTCGCATCCCTCCTGGGATGCGAGCAGAAATCCGCCAAAAGTCCAGACGCGATGCTGTTTTCTGCCCTTAGCGCCGGGAAAACAGCATCGCGCCGGGAAGTTCAGTTGGAGAATGCCCGTTCTCGCATCTAAACACCCTGTTCAAGGTGCGAAAATGGCCATTCCCCGACCTAACAGCGCGCTGAATTGAATAGCGCTTGGAGCTCATTCCCGATGCTATGCACTTCGCATTTAATTGAATCGAGTCCATTAAGCGCAGTGCCGCACTGATAAGACTTTGGGCACTGGAGTGTGTCCAGAGTCTATAGTGCATGCACGGGTCACCAAGAAAATGTCCGTGGCGACTTTCCCCTGTACTGAGCATGCGCAAAACATTGGGAAAATGGCCACAGTGGTTTTTTTCCAATCATTTTTTACAGTGCTGACACCGGCGCTGACGTGGGACTCCTGCGTGGTAAGTATAATATGGGTGCAGGGTGTGCGGTACGGGCCCCTCCTGGACCCAGGGGTCTGTGTGCACCGCACACCCTGTACCCATTATAAATATGCCCCAGCAGTGGCGGAACTCCAGGAGACAATGGAGTAATTTGCCGCCGGGCTACAGCCCTTAAGGGGACCCCTGGCTAAATTGTCCCCCGGGCAGCTCCGGGCACTGCTATGGAGATGGAGCGCCGCTGATCGGCGCTCCACGTCCAGTGGCGTCAATACGGGGGGTGTGCGGTCACATCCCCTATTGGCCGGGCACGTCTGAGTGTGTTACCAGCGGGCGCCCGGCTCCTTCTTTCCCCCCGGCGGTAGCTGGAGGAACGGAGCTCACTCCTGAGCTCCGCTTCCGGGTCCCGCAAAGCACTATGGGACCTTTTATCTGCTTAATTGATAATGAAATAACGAGGGAATAGCCCACACCTGTCCAAGAATTAGCTTTTGAGTTGATAGTCCCATTACTTTTGGCCCCTTAAAAAGTGGGAGGCACATATAGAAACTGTTGTAGTTCCTACACCGTTCACCTGATTTGGATGTAATTACCCTCAAATTAAATCTGAAAGTCTACAGGTAAAGCACATCTTGTTTGTTTCATTTCAAAGCCATTGTGGTGGTGAATAGAGGACAAAATCTGAAAATTCTGTCAATGTCCCAATATGTATGCACCTGACTGTATATATATATATATATATATATACACACACACTTTATATATCTATATATTTATATATATATATATATATATATATACATACACACACACATATATATATATACACATACATGCACATATATATATATATATATATGTATATATAAATAAATACTCTGGGGCCAGACATTACACAGACCTGTAGCAGGAAGTTAATATGGACCTGCTGGGCTGCCTTCCTTCCTGTTTCCTGAGCTAGGTGACAGGATGGTGGGAACAGGAGGGTCAGTGGGCGGAGCTTCGGATGAGTCGGGGGGTGGAGCTTCGGCGGATCGGAGGTGGGCGGGGCTACGGCCGGCCGGTCCGTCCACCGGCCGAGGGAGAAGGGATGGAAGGTGGGCAAGGGGGTGTGGGAGAGGGATAAACTTAGCTGCTGGCGGCCGGGGGAAGAGTTAGCTGGGCTGGTGGTGACAGGAAAAAAGAAAAAAGTCTTATTTTTTTTTCCGGTCTCCACCGCAGCCAGTGTATGTGGGCCTATTTTCAATGGGAGGCCTGGAGCTGTAGCTCCACCCGCCCCATTGTTAATCCGGCCCTGCTCATAGGTACAGTACTGGCGTGTTATGTTAACGGCACCTTTTCGTTTTCAGAGGTTGCATAGTCCGCAAACACTGCATGCCTGCGATATCTCCTGCCTTACTATAGGGAGGTAAATTAATAATGCGTTAATCATGCGCAAGCTGTTGCCAAACATTCTAAGCTCAGAGTAATCCCAGGCTTGAAGGTGTAGCTGGGAACCAAGGGCTTGATTCAGACCCGGACGTTAAGCCGTGAACGCACGCTATGGCTGATAGTCATCCGTCTGCCCATGCGTCAATATGCGCACGCATGAGACACTCACTGCGCTCGGGAATTGTGTGCTCGTAGTACACAGATTGGACGCTACTTTGAGTGACAGACAGCGCCGTTTTATTCTGGTAACAGGGGAAGGTGCTTGTGAACGGGGGAGTGGTGCTGTGAACGCAGGCCTGTCTGGGCGTCAAAACGGCGATTTATGGGTGTATATAATTAGCATGGAAGCGTCATTGTACACGTCACTTGGTTGTATTTCATCCTGCAGTGATCGCAGTGCTTGCGGTGGGGTAGGGTCGACCTCAAGGGCTGCGTGCAGCTCCGATGGCTCTCGATGGTTCTGACGTGTGTTAAGAAAGAAAAGTGGGCGTCTTTAGCCCGGCGTGCGTTCGCTCTGCCGTCGCTCTCTAAGACATAGAGGGCGCCCTTAAGCCTTGCCGTGCGATCGCAAAATTTTATACCCTGCCCACGATGGCTGCGAAAGTGAGCTGCTTAGCGTCCGGGTCTGAATCACCCCCCAAGGTCAATCCACGCCATACTGTAGGGGGCATAGATTTCTAGACGGTATGTCCTGGCTGATCTCTACAGTATTAAAGTAAAGCTGCTGTGAGCTTTCACTGTGTGCAGAAATGAAATTGCATTTCTTGCATCACAGCATTGTCTGTCCAGTTGCAAAGTTTGCACCCCTTTAGCTCCAAACTCTGAATAAGGATGAGTATGTGGGTGACAATCTGTCCAATATTATCGACTGCACGCTGATAATTAGATGAATAATGCAATCATATTTGGTCTATATATAACAAAAACATTCCTAGCTGGAGAAGTGCCCATGTAGAGCCACCCCTACAATGGCAGGAAATATATTCGTCATCTGTCATCTCACAGCACAGAATGGGCCCATGTTGGCCGTCAAAAAGACCCAAATTCAATTCTCCATGATGTAAAGTTGCGATATTTAGCTACGCACATCACTGTAAACTACAGTACCCCAACCATTTTTCGGCACACCCCTATGAGAGGAACATGGTCTCCATTATGACTGTGTTGTGGCATTCGCTGCAATTGAATTGCCCCATAGTGTCTATCAGCAGGGGTTATGCAGCACAGCTCCCTCCCACAACTACACTCTCAAACATCCTTCTATAAATGTTAAACATAGATCTATACGAAAAGGAAAGCAACATGTGACCATCCAACTGTGGGGGAACTGCAAGTCCAAGCACACTCAGCCAGCTCCTGAGACTTGCTGTTCCATAACAGCTGAAAGACTGATGGATTGAGGAGTTTACACACCACTTTTGTTCTTTCTTGAGTTCAGTGGAGGCTACATTAATTATTTAAATGGCTGCACCTGTAAATTAAATGACTGCAGTTTCGTGAGTTGTCTAAGCCAACTTCAAATAAGCCTTCAGAAAACAATATCGATTCTGCTCACCAACTGCTGAATATTCTAACACCCCATAACATATAATCTATAGACATTTACTACGGTGGAGGTGGTGGGGGAAATAAAAGAGATAGGCAGGCGAGAGCTACCGACGTGTTCCCAACTGTCCCCGGAGAGTGACAGTGTAAGGGGAATGTCCTGGCTGCAGCCCCCTGGATAAGAACACCTGCCGCGATTCCAGGACAATTGGGAGGTGGGCAGTGCTGCTTGATGCCTCTTCAATGTTACAATGTGTGCTTTTGTCGCCCAGTGGAGAAGATCCAGAACTGGGTGATAGGAGGAAGCAGGGCCGTAGCTAGGGTAGTGCGGCCGGTGCCATCGCACAGGGCACCACAAGTCAGGGGGCGCTGTTTGGGCCTGTCAAATTTCTGTTTATTATCATTCTTGCTTGTAGCTTCCTCTTATTTCATCACCAGCATCTCCTGGCCTCCCCTATCTCCTCCCTGGCCCTTTCCCATGAAGCCATGGCCCTTTTTTGGGTGCATTATGTCCCTTTGAAAAATTAGGGGGGCGCCAATGCTCTTTCTGACACAGGGCACCAAAAAGTCTAGTTACGGCTCTGTGAGGAAGAGAGGGAGAAAGGGAAGAGAGATACATGGGAGGATGAGGAGAGAGAGACCTGGGAGTTAGAGGGGGGGGGAGAGAGAGAGACGGGAGGAGGAGGAGGCAAGAGAAATGGGAGAAAGAGGGATAGAGAGCAAGATGGGAGGAAGAGGGGAGAGAACAAGATGGGAGGAAGAGGGGAGAGAACAAGATGGGAGAAAGAGGGGAGAGAACAAGATGGGAGAAAGAGGAGATAGAGAGCAAGATGGGAGGAAGAGGGGAGAGAACAAGATGGGAGGAAGAGGGGAGAGAACAAGATGGGAGGAAGAGGGGAGAGAACAAGATGGGAGGAAGAGGGGAGAGAACAAGATGGGAGAAAGAGGAGATAGAGAGCAAGATGGGAGGAAGAGGAGATAGAGAGCAAGATGGGAGGAAGAGGGGAGAGAACAAGATGGGAGGAAGAGGGGAGAGAACAAGATGGGAGGAAGAGGGGATAGAGAGCAAGAGGGGATAGAGAGCAAGATGGGAGGAAGAGGGGATAGAGAGCAAGATGGGAGGAAGAGGGGAGAGAACAAGATGGGAGGAAGAGGGGAGAGAACAAGATGGGAGGAAGAGGGGATAGAGAGCAAGATGGGAGGAAGATGGGAGAGAACAAGATGGGAGAGAAGAAGATGGGAGGAAAAGGGGAGAGAACAAGATGGGAGAAAGAGGAGATAGAGAGCAAGTTGGGAGGAAGAGGAGATAGAGAGCAAGATGGGAGGAAGAGGGGAAAGAACAAGATGGAAGGAAGAGGGGAGAGAACAAGATGGGAGGAAGAGGGGATAGAGAGCAAGATGGGAGGAAGAGGGGATAGAGAGCAAGATGGGAGGAAGAGGGGAGAGAACAAGATGGGAGAAAGAGGGGAGAGAACAAGATGGGAGGAAGAGGGGAGAGAACAAGATGGGAGAAAGAGGGGAGAGAACACGATGGGAGGAAGAGGGGATAGAGAGCAAGATGGGAGAAAGAGGAGATGGAGAGCAAGATGGGAGAAAGGGGAGACAACAAGATGGGAGGAAGAGGGGATAGAGAGCAAGATGGGAGGAAGAGGGGAGTGAACAAGATGGGAGGAAGAGGGGATAGAGAGCAAGATGGGAGGAAGAGGGGAGAGAACAAGATGGGAGGAAGAGGGGATAGAGAGCAAGATGGGAGGAAGAAGGGAGAGAACAAGATGGGTGGACGAGGGGAGAGAACAAGATGGGAGAAAGAGGGGATAGAGAGAGAGATGGGAGGAAGAGGGGAGAGAACAAGATGGGAGGAAGAGGGGAGAGAACAAGATGGGAGAAAGAGGGGATAGAGAGAGATATGGGAGGAAGAGGGGAGAGAAAAAGATGGGAGGAAGAGGGGAGAGAACAAGATGGGAGAAACAGGGGACAGAGAGAGAGATGGGAGGAAGAGGGGGTGAGATAGATTAGAGAAAAAGAGGATAGACGGGAAAGATATAGAAATGAGAGGAAGAGGAAAGAGAGATAAGACGAAGAGGAAAGAGAGATAAGAGGAAGAGGAGGTGAGAGAGATGAGAGGATAGACAGTGATATGGGGAGAAGAGCGAAGAGAGAACAAGATGGAAGGAAGAGGGAAGAGATGGAAAGAAGAGGAGAGTGAGATGGGAGAGAGTGGGGATAGAGAGACAGATGTTGGAAACGTGGAGAGAACAAGTTGGGATGAAGACGGGATATAGAGATGGGAGAAAGAGGGGTGAGACAGATGGGAGGAATAGACGATGGATGGAAAAGTGAGAAAAATTAAAGGAAGAGGGGGGAGAGAGATGGGGAAGAAATAGAGATGGCAGGAAGAGGGAGAGATGGGGAAGAGAGAGAGATGGCAGGAAGAGGGAGAGATGGGGAAGAGAGAGAGAGAGATGGCAGGAAGAGATGGGGAAGAGAGGGAGATGGCAGGAAGAGGGAGAGATGGGGAAGAGAGAGAGAGACGGCAGGAAGAGATGGGGAAGAGAGGGAGATGGCAGGAAGAGGGAGAGATGGGGAAGAGGGAGAGATAGGGAAGAGAGAGAGATGGAGAAGAGAGATTATAGGAAGAGGGAGAGATGGGAAAGAAATATGATAGGAAGAGGGAGAGATGGAGAAGAGATGATAGGAAGAGGGAGAGATGGGGAAGAGAGATGGTAGGAAGAGGGAGAGATGGGGAAGAGAGATTTTAGGAAGATGAAGAGATGGAGAAGAGAGAGATGGGAGGAAAAGGGGAGTGATGGAGAAGAGAGATGGAAGGAAAAGGGGAGAGATGGGGAAGAGAGATGATAGGAAGAGGAATAGATGGGGAAGAGAGATTGTAGGAAGAGGGAGAGATGGGGAAGAGAGATTGTAGGAAGAGGGAGAGATGGGGAAGAAATATTGTAGGAAGAGGCAGAGATGGAGAAGAGAGAGATGGGAGGAAAAAGGGAGAGATGGAGAAGAGAGATTTTAGGAAGAGAAAGAGATGGAGAAAAGAGATTATAGGAAGAGGGAGAGATGGGAAAGAAATATGATAGGAAGAGGGAGAGATGGAGAAGAGATGATAGGAAGAGGGAGAGATGGGGAAGAGAGATGGTAGGAAGAGGGAGAGATAGAGAAGAGAGATTTTAGGAAGAGAAAGAGATGGAGAAAAGAGATGGGAGAAAAAGGGGAGTGATGGAGAAGAGCGATGACAGGAAGAGGGAGAGATGGGGAAGAGAGATGGTAGGCAGAGGGAGAGATGGGGAAGAGCGATGATAGGTAGAGGAAGAGATGGGGAAAAGAGAGATGGGGAAGAGATGGTAGGAAGAGGGAGATGAGATATGATAGGAAAAGGGGAGAGATGGGGAAGAGAGATGGTAGGAAGATGGAGAGATGACAGGAAGAGGAAGAGATGGGGAAGAGATATTGTAGGAAGAGGGAGAGATAGAGAAGAGAGATTTTAGGAAGAGGAAGAGATGGAGAAGAGAGAGATGGGAGGAAAAGGGGAGTGATGGAGAAGAGAGATGACAGGAAGAGGGAGAGATGGGGAAGAGAGATGGTAGGTAGAGGGAGAGATGGGGAAGAGCGATGATAGGTAGAGGAAGAGATGGGGAAAAGAGAGATGGGGAAGAGATGGTAGGAAGAGGGAGATGAGATATGATAGGAAAAGGGGAGAGATGGGGAAGAGAGATGGTAGGAAGATGGAGAGATGATAGGAAAAGGAGAGAGATGGGAAGAGAGATGATAGGAAGAGGATTAGATGGGGAAGAGAGAGATGGTAGGAAGAGGGAGAGATGGGGAAGAGAGATGGTACGAAGAGGGAGAGATGGGGAAGATATATTGTAGGAAGAGGCAGAGATGGGGAAGAGATATTGCAGGAAGACGAAGAGATGGGGAAGAGAGATGGAAGGAAAATGGGAGAGATGGGGAAGAGAGATGATAGGAAGAGGAATAGATGGGGAAGAGAGATTGTAGGAAGAGGGAGAGATGGGGAAGAGAGATTGTAGGAAGAGGGAGAGATGGTGAAGAAATATTGTAGGAAGAGGCAGAGATGGAGAAGAGAGAGATGGGAGGAAAAGGGGAGAGATGGAGAAGAGAGATGGAAGGAAGAGGAAGAGATGGGGAAGAGAGATGGCAGGAAGAGATGGGGAAGAGAGAAATGAGAGGAAAAGGGGAGAGATGGGGAAGAGAGAGAGATGATAGGGAGCGATGGGGAAGAGAGAAAGATGATAGGGAGAGATGGAGAGGAGTGAGATGATAGGAATAGGGACAGATGGCGAAGAGAGAGATGAGAGGGAGAGATGGGGAAGAGAGATAGTGAAGTCAGGAAAATGGGGAGATGGGGCAGGAGACTTGAGGTTCAGTCCAATTACAATAGGTGTGAAGTACTCGCAACTGTAAGTACGGCGGTATGCTGCACTTGCGGTACCTCTGGTCTCACACATTTTTGTTCGCAAACTCATAGGGCTATAAGCAAAAATGTGCGAGTGTGGGCTGAGATCGGGCAGTGAGGGATGGAGAATTGCCATGCCATTGCTGGTGTTTCTATACCATTGCCACAGCAACTCACCACCTTCGCACCTAACTGGATCAGTCCCTTGGGAAGAAGAGGGCGGAGAGACAGGGAGATGGGAGAGAGAGATTGGAATAGCTAGAGACCAGGTAAATTCAGGGTCTAATATATTAGTGAATAATAACAATAAGAAGTTAGTTACAAAAAGTAAGGGGCGCTCTGCAAACCTGGGACTACAAGGATGTGTTTAGTACATTCAGTTACGGTAATAGCTTGTACACATGTGCACTGTGTTTTACGCCTCCACCATATTTTCTGCAGCCTGCTAGACTGAACCTCAGAGAAGGTGACTTGCCCTCAACATGCAGGACACTTCTCCAAATGGCTAACGGGTCAGTGAAGGAACAAGCTGCAATCAGGCTACACTTCCCGTTCGTCACGCGTCAGTGCATCACAAACTGCTGTAACTGCAGATCAGGTGGAACGAGCACAGAGGTGATATTGCGTTTGCTTGTGTGCACAAATTTGGCAGAAGCAAGTGTGCGGTTCCCTAAAAAGGCAGGAACAGGCCCTTTCAGTTATACTTTCAGTAAATACTACCGGCAGACCCAAAAATAATTTCAGATCTTTCTATGTCCACATTTTCGGGACAGGAAGAACCTGGCGCTGGATGTGTGGGCTCGGGCAGGGGAACACGCTGCTCTCTGTACGGGACAAGCACAAAGCTGTCTGTCATGAAGCAAGCGAGAGACGGAAAGAGCGGATGCTACATCCTCTGCTCAATCAGCACAGGTTATACACGGCAGATGATACGGCAGAGCCCTGAGAATGCTTTGTGCCTGTTCCTGTGCACCACACAATCACCGCCAAGGGGAAAGATTATTCCTTCATCATATTATTCATACATATATATTAACATTTACTTTTGTAGAAATTAAGTTTTGAGCCAATTCATTATATAGGGAGCGCAGGAGCTATTACAGATATCTCCCGCTTGTAACCTTTCAGTCCCGATCAGGGCCCGCTGTCCCCATACAATAGTATGGGGACCTGAATTCATCAAGTTCTGAATTTTTTTTTTAGATCTTGACAGCAGGAACTTTCCTATGGGAAGCAGTCGCAGGGTTCCAAAGAGGGATCCTTTTGTATCCTTCCGCCTGTGTTCGGCTCCTTCCGCTGGATACCGGGTTCTTTGTGCGCATACGTGAAACCCAGTTTATGCATGCGCACTAACACTGCTGAGTCAGACTAAAGCAGCGGGGATAAGGAACGTAGCAACAGCTGATATTTGGGTCAGGTGTCTCCGCACCGGAGCAATGTTGAATTGCTCCAGTGATTTTACGATTTTGCAGCGAGTTGGTTACTTAATTATTGGGGGGCCACCCAGCCCTCGATAATGAATAGATCCCTATAAGCGCTTTGCATATGAGACCAGCATACAGTAGATTGAACATTATTAAGTAGAGGGGAAAAATCAACCCATCTTATTACCCAACAGCTATGGTAGGAAATAAGACAATACAGAAGTAAAAAAGAGCTCCCCCCAAAATAAAATACAAGTGCCACTCTGCCCCTGCCCCTCCCCCCGTACAGTTATATAGCGCACACATATTCCGCAGTGCTGTACAGAGAATATTTAGCCATTCACATCAGTCCCTGCACCAGAGGAGCTCACACTCTATATTCCCTACATTTACACACACACTGTGCATAAATTGTCACACCATCGATGGACATCAGCCGCACCATCGGACATTACAGAAGCCCTACGGTTGCTCAGAATGTCTGACGAAACATGGCTGGCTGTGCTAGTACCGCTGCGTTTTTCGACGAAGTCCCTGACGCAGAGACACCAGCAGCCGATAGCCACCCTCTCCCAGTCACTGCCTTGGAATTGCATGGATTTTCCATGCAGTCCCGATTTGGCGGTGACCATCGGGGCGCACAATGTTTTCATTCTGTCCACCTCTGAATGTGGTGGACAGATTTTTTTTTTGTTCAGAAGCTAATTATCTTATCAGTATGTTTTTGGATTGTGGGAAGAAACCAGAGCACCCAGAGGAAACACACACAAGCACGGAGAGTACATACAAACTCCACACACTGACAAATGAATCCAAATATTCTCAGTAAAGCGATGTGTGCACTATATAAATAACTGTTAATAAATAAGTCTCTGCCAGCGATGGCACAGAAGCCATCAATGACCAAATCCATCGACCATGGGTGGTAAACATTCGATGGCTGCTAAACACCATGGTCGATGGCCGATGCTGTCCGATGGTGTCTGGGATCATCACTGTTGTTGGGATACTCACAGGCACATGGCAGGCAGTCAGTTCCCCTGATAGAGGACAGGTTTTTGTATCAAGATTGCAGAGTGTAAAGCCGGGTACACACTGGGACATATCGTCCACATCGGCATGCAGCATGGCGCCCGCTATCGCGCTGTCACTCCCGGCATAGCGCATGCACTTTCTGATCCTGACACCCCCACCGGGACCCGCCGCACAAGACATTGTGCTGGGTACACATCGTTAATTGTGTACCCAGCATAAGTCTGGGTAGCCAGGAGCTGTGGCAGGCTTTGCAAAGCGATCCGCTGCATAAGCGCACGCAGGGGGAGGGGGGTCCGTGTAACGAGAAACCCCCCCGTCCGTTGCTACATCTACCCGCGCCTCCCTCCAGCCGCTGCACGGAGGCTCCAGTTGCCAGGCGCCCGCTGAGATTTTGTTACCAGCGGGCACCCGGTTCCTTCCCCGCAGCCTGAAGCTCGCTCCTGAGCTCTGGCTCCCGCAGTGAGCACTATAGGAGAGCTGTCATGGCGTCTCTCCTATAGATCCGAGGAGCGGTCAGACCGGACGCAGGAGCGGGGCTTAAGGTAAGTATTGTGTTTGTATTTTTTATTTAAAGGCACTACCATTGGGGGCATTACTACTGGGGGCATTACTACTGGGGGTACTACTAATGGGGGCATTACTACTGGGGGCACTACTAATGGGGGCATTACTACTGGGGGCACTACTAATGGGGGCACTACTAATGGGGGCATTACTACTGGGGGCACTACCATTGGGGGCATTACTACTAGGGGCACTACCATTGGGGGCATTACTACTGGGGGCACTACCATTGGGGGCATTACTACTGGGGGCAGTACTAATGGGGGCATTACTACTGGGGGCACTACTAATGGAGGCATTACTAATGGGGGCACTACTAATGGAGGCATTACTAATGGGGGCACTACTACTACTAGTGTTACACATTGTACATAAGCAAGTTTTATTTATTATTTATTGCTATTTATATTAAAACACTTTTTGTCATTCGTTCTGTAACCAATTATTTGGAAACCCCCCTTTCAAAACCCTGCGTTTGCCCCTGTGCTGGTGCCTGCAGTCATCGTACGTTACCAGCTACAGCTAGCTACTCCAGCAGGGTCATGCAATATGTCACTGCTGGCTTCGGCTTATACACCAACTCATTAAGAAGTACAATATATACAGTATTTAGGGAGTGACGCAACCAGTGGCATAAGTTCATCCCAGACCCCCGGAGGCAAGTTATAATTTGGTTCCCCCATTATCACAGCCGCTGACACTGTGAGGTAGCAATTCGCATGCAGACATAGATAGACGAAGGCAGGGCCGGATTAAGGTCTGTGGGGGGCCCTGGGCAACAAACTTGTGGGGGCCAGTATATACCACCGTCCCCTGTAGTAATGCCCCTTATGCAGTATCCCCAGTAGTGGTCCCGCTATGCAGTGCCCCCAGGCCCAGTAGTGGTCCCCCCTATGCAGTGCCCCAGTAGTGGTCCCACTATACAGTGCCCCTATTAGTGCACCCAGACCCAGTAGTGTCCCCCCTTATGCAGTGCCCCTTATATGATGCCCCAGTACCCAGTAGTGGTCCCCCTATACAGTGCCCCCAGACCAATAGTGGTCCCCCCTATGCAGTGCCCCTAATATAACTCCCCAGCAGTGGTGCCCCTATACAGTGCCCTCAGTAGTGCCCCTTATATAGTGCCCCCAGACCCAGTAGTGGTCCCCCCCATTCAGTGCCCCAGTAGTCCCCCCTTATGCATTGTCCCCAGAAGCAGTCCCCCCTATACACTGCCCCCAGTAGTAGCCCACCCCTATTCAGTGACGCCAGTAGTTGTCCTATGCATTGCCCCCATGAAGCGGCCCCCCCTATGCAGTGCCCCTTACACACAAAAAAAACACAACTTACCTGAATCCCCACTCCTGACGCGACCGCCGCTGTCCGCTCCGGCTCCTCTTCTCCTGCAGTATGGGAGAGACGTCAGCGTCATGACGTCACTCCCATCATCACCCGGGGGGAGCCGGAAGATGGAGCTCATAGGTGAGCTCCAGCCGGTTCCTTCCGTTGAAGCAGCAGCCAATGAGAGTCTGTGTGACTCTCATCGGCTGCTGTAACATACACACAGCTGCCGGCGGCGGCTGTGTGTATGTCACTGTGCAGTGTGACCGCGCTCACTGCGCAGTCTACACTACACTAGCGGCGGGGATACTAGCGGCAGGTGAAGCCACCAGCTGCACCGCTGCTAGTGGGGGCCCTCTGTGTGTGGGAACCCAGGGATGACCGCCCCTGTCGCCCCCCCCCCCTTAATCCGGCCCTGGACGAAGGCAGCAGCTGATGGTCTGACATGGAGCTCTGCACTAGTGTATGGTGGCTTCTCAGGTTCCGGGAAGAGGTGCCATGTATTGGGCGGTCGTGACGGTACACTCCGGGTACATAGTTACATCCATGAGTGGGGTGAATGTTGTGGACAATGGAGGAGGTGCCCCTTCAGTGCTGGAGCCCATCGGCAGGCACCTCCATTGTCTCCCATAGTTCTGCCCCTGGACGCAGTCAAGTCCATGCCGGCGGGACAATCGAGGCACATGTGCCCTGCAACTTAGTTGCATGCGCAGTAGAAAATCGGCGCTCCACTGTGCCCGGCATCGGCAGTGCGTGTGACTCACAATCAGGGGCCTTAGAAGAGCAATAGAAAGCCGTATTACATGTGTTCATACAGCGATTTGCCTATTGATAAATTGTTGCATACGCATCGGTGTTTGATTGTCTGTAAAAAGCAATTCATTGAACTCAGGAAACTTATTATTCATTTCGTTTAAAATCTAATTACGGTATTTTTTTAATGAATTAGGACATTTTTAAATAAAAGTTAAAAAATTGTTTCTTTTCTATTGATATCTGTTACTATAACACCAACTTGGCTTCTTCAGTTACAATTTGGGAACTAGACCGACATGTTTTGGTATGAAATATTTACCATACCATACGTAACATTTTACGGTGGATTTCAATCATCGTGTAAAACGACCTGTAATGTTTTTGCGGACATGAAAATATTATTATTGTCCTTTATTTATATGGCGCCAAAAGGCTTAGGACAAACAAAATGTCTACAGTAATAGTAATTGTGGAAATTCCTGTTAAGCGTTAATATATTTTCGTTCACAGATTTTTATTATTGATGAGTTGCCTCCATTGTACGCTGCAAAAAAATTGTCTGCCGCAAATAAATTGTTCAAATAATGGCCCTCATTCAGAGGCGGTCGCAAGAAGCGAGCGCTCGTTCTGAATGAGGGCGGCCGCTTGTTTTTTTTAGTCCGGCCCTCTGGTCGCTAGCTAAGCTTTGGGTTACCACCCACAGCTTTAGCGACCGACCAGGTTGATGGTTGCGATGGTCAAGACCATCGGGGCTTGGGTCTCGGCAACCACAAGCCCCAGGGAGCTTCCTGCTCTGATCAGGCAAGAAGCTCCCCACTGACATCACTGCTGATGTCAGTGCAGCCGCCCACAAAACGGCATGCGTTCCGTTAGGAACGCCGCCATTTGTGTAGCCACCCCGCCTACAAAACGGGGCGAGCTGTCGATCAACATCGATAGCCGCCCCTTTTGTAGTGAGCTCCGGAGCGAGAGAATTTCTCTCTCGCTCCAGGGCTTGCGCACGCGCAGTTCTGCCACTGCACGTGCGCAGGGCCTTAACATCGACCCGGTTGCGAGCGCTTAAATTAGCCACTGCGATCTCCTTCGCAATATGAGAGCTCTCTGCGTGTCAGGAGAGGTGCGGCGTTAGCAGCTGGTCAGACTTACGCTGCGTGACTGGGTGATTTGTGTCACCGTTACCAATGTTTACACTGCTGCGCATCGTGGGACAGATATGAGAAGGCAGCAGTGGGCACCCCTATGCTCGGCTATGTTTTGGAAGGCATTAGCAGATTTTAGCAACGGCAATCCGTAAGAGTACGCAGTTGTACTTTGTTACTACTGAAACAGTGAGGAGTGGGTGGTCTGGTGCGTTTAACGGGATTGAAATTAACATGCTATCAGAAAAATAGTGTTTGTCGGGTGTGTGTTGATCCAGTGCTTGTGTGCTGTGGTGGTGCACTGTTCCTGTTCACTCTAAATGAGTGGTGGTTCCCCGACTTACTACCTGGTCTGTTAGATGTTCTATATGACGCGGTGAACAGAGGGCCTGATTCAGAGCTGGACGCTATTTGCGCTCGCTCGTTCAGAAAAAAGGGGTGGCTATTCAAATGAACCGTTCGCTCTTTGCGGTCTGTTCACGCCTCTAGGTCTGAACGAGCGTACAAAACATGCGGTCGTATTTTGGAAAAATACGCCCCCTGGCTGCTCGCATCCTACGTCATGTCCGCTATTTATTAGATTAATCGAGTACATCGACCAGCGTCTGAACTGCTCGCTATTCTTGTGGTTGGTTTTTCCTACCGCAATCTTGCGAGCAGTTCTGACTATAAAATAACCCAGTGACGTGGTCAATGACGCTGCTGTATTAATTATGCACACCCATAAAACGCCCGTTTTGACCTTTAAGCACGCCTACGTTCGAATCTCCACTCCCCATTTTCAAGCACCTTCCCCTGTTAACACCCACATACGCCTCCTCATGTCACTCAAAATAGCAGGCATTCGCTATTTAGCGAACAAACGATTTTCGGCCGCACTGACTGGTTCGCGCATGCGTATTACGATCAGTACGCATGCGCAGTTGTGCAAACATCGCTCGGAATGAACGAGCGGCCGCTTACGAGCGGCTCTGAATCAGGCCCAGAGCCCAATGTATAAATGTTGATACCGATGCGTTCCGGTGCTTAGTGATTGTGAATTCTTCAGGGAAAGTTTTTTTTTTTTTTTTTTTTTTAACTGTCCTAAAAATATTTATCTACTTTTCGACACAATAAGTATGGCTGCCAGGCACAGACACACAGGCTCCCAGACTCGGGAGGATGTCACAGTGCAGAGAGCTCAGAGGGGCATTGCAATTCCTCTTTGTGCCTTTTATTATGTGCCATGTGACTGTGGTCACCATGGTAGTCACAAAACACTCTGGATAATACTGTTTTTTTTTTCATGGGATTACTGCTCTTAAATATATCACAGGTGAAAGTCCCTTAGGCTGTTATTCTGCATATTGGGTCGGGGTAATCTCTGCACAATATGTCTAGCCATAAGGGGTTAAAACACAACTCTGATGAGAAATCTAGAGGAGAATACTTCTAGGAATTCACTTTTCCTTTTATAAGTCAAGGTGACCAATAATGCATTGCAAGGAAATCCTTTTTTTATTGCGGCAGTGTACTGTACAATTCTATTTAATTGCCTTTTTATCATTTCCAATTTCTGCTCATGTTCAGAGGGCGAGAAGCGGAACACACAATCCATCCATCTGCCCTCTATGCACAGGATAACACAAAGGTCCACCCTGTTAGACTGAATGCCAAAGCTGCAATACTCGTATACAATAAATGTGGACACCTAGGGGGTGTATTTACTAAAGTGAGAGAGTTTTCAAAAATGGAGATGTTGCCCATAGCAACCATTTAAATTCTACTTAACATTTAACAAGCATCTACTAGAAGATAATCGCTAGAATCTAATTGGTTGCTATGGGCAACACCTCCACTTCTAAAAACGCTACCTTCAGTAAATATAGCCCTAATATCTTCCCAGTCGCTAGCTACCGCTTTTCGCAATTCTCACACTTCCTGGAAATGACAGTTCAGCAGCAATAGGGGGAGAATGGGCGACTTTAGGAGTCACATTACGGGGTTGGGGACATTTTTTATATGTTATACGGTATTGGTCTGTTTGTTTGTCTGTCTGTCCGGTTATGCACCCCTGCACCGATTGGTATGATACCAACGCGAGGTGGTCCAGTTGGATCCGGGCCAGGTTTTAGGGGGTTTAGGGTCCCGGTTGGAACCTCCCGTTGGTGTATGCTGGGCAGAACTATGACCCAGGGAGCCTGTTTTGGGCCTGCCACTGGATGGACTTGGATGAAAACCTCACATAGGGGTGGCAATTGGTCTGGCCATGCCTAACTTGATTACGTGAAGATTTAAACCCGGGCAACGCTGGGTACTTCATCTAGTTCACTATATTATTTTCATATTTAATTGCAGCGGTGATATAAGCATAATGGCAGGGATTCCTTGGGAGCATAATGTTCTGTGGGACCGACTGGAGGAGATGGGCAGAGTAATATGTAATAAAGCTAGTCCTGAGGTCCATACGTGCGAGATTAACGCCCGAGGCCATAATGAGTCATTTTAGCTGAAAAATGTAAGAATTATATTTAAAAAAGGGTGTTGTAAAGCGGTAACAGGTTGGACTTTGGTGTGTTCCACCCCCCCGCCCTGTTCAAATGGTTAGAAGGTCTTCATATAGCTGCCCTGGGGATGACTGAGGGGGATTTACAGTATCTACTTGGCGGGAAGTACGAGATATATAAGGTTGATCATACATAAAGAACATTTTGATGATGGTATGTAACATTGATCAGATTTGGTTAGTGGAGTCAACTGATAAATGACCCAGCAACCATGCGGAAACGCTAGGTTACCGGGCCACTCACTATCAGGAGTCCTAAATGGACCCCCTGATATTGAGCAAACTCTTTGCTTCCGAGAACAAGCGTCATCTTCAGATGGCGCTTGCTCTCGTAGCCCGGCTCTTTCACACATGCGTAGCCGGGACGACGGGGAGGAGGTGAGTAACGCAGCTACATCTGTAACTGCGATACTAACCGAGGGGACAGCTGCTTTTCGGAGCAGCTGTCCCCGCACCGGAGAAATTATGAATTGCTCCGGTGTCAAGTTTCCCCCGCTGCGAGTTGGATACTTAATTATCCCCATACGGCCTCCGATGATGAATAGGCCCCAAGGTCTTTAAGTGAACATGAGACAAACTTGGCGCCTTCCTATACTGTAGGTGCTGAACAGAGCCAGACTTATTTATCTAGAAGAGCCTACAGTCACACGATGCCTGGTGCCTCCGGCTCCACCCCACCCGTCAGTCACTCCTCCAGTGCACAGAACATTAAGTAGCACCTACAGATGCAGCGAAAACTGTTCTTCAGTTTCCTCTCATATTTCTGCCTCATTGTAACTCGCATCCTTTTCTCTTGTTTCCTCCGCTCATTTTACTTGCAAATTTAAATTTACTATTTCTACAAGCGCACTGTGCAGCCAAAGAGCCATCATTCCGCGAAGGACGCCTCAAGCACGAATGTGAGCTAGCGGGAGGCAGTGGGCGTCTCTATGTTGACAGTGCGACGGCATTGCGATTGCATTCATTAGCATATTTTCGTAGCAGATCTTTGTGCAATTACGGAGCTGCAATCGCAATAGCGATCCGTAATGAATCAAGGGCCTGATTCAGAGCCACTCGTAAGCGGCAGCTCGTTCGCTCCGAGCGATGTTTGCCCAACTGCGCATGCATACGGATCGTTATACGCATGCGCTAACCAGTCAGTGCGGCCGAAATTCATGTGCTCGCAAAATAGCGAATGCCTGCTAATTTGAGTGACAGGAGGAGGCGTATGTGGGTGGTAACAGGGGAAGGTGCTTGAAAACGGGGAGTGGAGATCCGAACGCAGGCGTGCTTAAAGGTCAAAACGGGCGTTTTATGGGTGTGCATATTTAAAACAGCAGCGTCATTGACCACGTCACTGGGTTTTTTTTAAGCCAGAACTGCTCGCAAAATTGTGGTAGCAAAAACCAACCACAAGAATAGCGAGCAGTTCATACCCTGTTCGATGTACTCAATTAATCTAATAAATAGCGGACATGACGTAGGATGCGAGCGGCCAGGGGGCGTAGTTTCCCAAAAAACGACCGCAAGTTTTGTTCGCTCGTTCAGACCTAGAGGCGTGAACAGACCGCAAACAGCGAACGGTTCATTTGAATAGCCACCCCTATTTTCAGGACGAGCGAGCGCTATTTGCGTCCGGCTCTGAATCAGGCCCCAAGTCCTTAGTCCGCTATAAAAATATTGCCAATTTAGAAAATGACATACTGAATGTAACAGAACAATTCTCACAGGTCTTAGAATCTTCCTGATCACAGAATCCCCGAATACACAAATTTCTGTTGCGCTGTTTGCGTTCCAGATGCACCTGGCGGATGGACGAATAACACACATGACAGCGTCATAAAAAATGGCCTTAGGACAGCTGTAGATCCCCACACAATAACCACTTATTGAGTCCAATCTGTCCGTCCAAATGAATAAAATAAAAGAGCACGTTGTAGAACAACAATAATTTGCTATATAATTCATTACAGGAAATAATGACATTTTATTTGATTCTATTATTACTAAAACCTCTGCCCATTAAATCTCCGCGCTGCAAATCTTCTCTCTGCAATGTCGCACAAGAACGCTTTGCTTGCTGATGGTTTAGTCCCGGGAGAGTAAGTTCCTTAATAACTTGCAATAACGTTTAATGGACCAAAAGATTGGCCTTATAAAAGACATTTTGGTGCATGCGAGAAAATGCACGATGAGGCTTTGCAAAATACATAAACCGCCAATAGCCCTGTGACAATTCACTGTGTTCCATTATTCTCAGGACATATCAAATGAACGTCTGTGATGTGACACAGTAATACGGCCACCACAGAGAGAGGCAAGGAAGTAGTCAGAGAGTCTATGACTTAATAGATGGGTTTTGCAAATAGCCTACCGCACTCCTACAGTCAATCTGCTTTGTTATGCCCTGCGGAGAGACGCTCGGTTGTGGATTTCAGAACAGAGCCCAATGAAATCGTAATCCAGGTATATGTCTAATAGCAACAGCAACATCAAATAAAGATCAAAAGGGGCGACACAACCAGGTAAAACAAACAGCTATGAGCTGTGTGAGTGCCATGCATATTAGGCAGGACTGTCATCAGAAAGTGTGGGGCCTGTTTCTGAAAAAATACCTCCCGCTCCCTGTTTTTGCAAGTCCAACCCTGCAGTGTCTCTCCTGGTCCAGCCATCCTCCTTCTGTCTCCCCAGCCAGCACCCCTTCTGTCTCTCCAGCCAGTACCCATTCTGTCTCCCCAGCCAGCACCCATTCTGTCTCCCCAGCCAGCACCCATTCTGTCTCCCCAGCCATCACCCCTTCTGTCTCTCCAGATAGTACCCATTCTGTCTCTCTAGCCAGCACCCATTCTGTCTCCCTAGCCAGCACCCATTCTGTCTCTCCAGCCAGGACCCATTCTGTCTCTCCAACCAGCACCCATTGTGTATCCCAAGCCAGCACCCATTCTGTCTCTCCAGCCAGCACCCCTTCTGTCTCCCCAGCCAGCACCCCTTCTGTCTCCCCAGCCATTACCCATTCTGTCTCTCCAGACAGCACCCCTTCGGTCTCCCCAGCCATTACCCATTCTGTCTCTCCAGCCAGCATCTCTTCTGTCTCCCCAGCCATTACCCATTCTGTCTCTCCAGACAGCACCCCTTCTGTCTCCCCAGCCATTACCCATTCTGTCTCTCCAACCAGTACCCATTCTGTCTCTCCAGCCAGCATCTGTTCTGTCTCTCCAGCCAGTACCCATTCTGTCTCTCCAGCCAGCATCTCTTCTGTCTCCCCAGCAAGCACCCATTCTGTCTCTCCAGCCAGCACCCCTTCAGTCTCCCCAGCCATTACCCATTCTGTCTCTCCATACAGCACCCCTTCTGTCTCCCCAGCCATTACCCATTCTGTCTCTCCAACCAGTACCCATTCTGTCTCTCCAGCCAGCATCTGTTCTGTCTCTCCAGCCAGTACCCATTCTGTCTCTCCAGCCAGCATCTCTTCTGTCTCTCCAGCCAGCACCCCTTCAGTCTCCCCAGCCAGTACCCATTCTGTCTCTCCAGCCAGCATCTCTTCTGTCTCTCCAGCCAGCACCCCTTCAGTCTCCCCGGCCATTACCCATTCTGTCTCTCCAGACAGCATCTCTTCTGTCTCCCCAGCCATTACCCATTCTGTCTCTCCAGACAGCACCCCTTTTGTCTCCCCAGACAGCACCCCTTCTGTCTCCAGCCATAGGCAGTCCCCGCATCCCCATGATACTTCCCATCTTGTAAGTGTATCCTCTCTCTTTCTTAGGCGTGGCGTCACTCAAATAAAGAAAAAACTTTATTACACTGCATCAGCCCCGTGAACGGAGCGGACTGGGCAGTTGGGTGTGGGCCCCCCTCTCACTTTATACTACACGCAATGCGTGGTGACTGCTGCAGGAGCTTGTGGGCAGTGGTAGCAGCCACGGTTCCCTGCTCTCACTTTAATGCACCAACGGGGCCAGGACTCCAGTCCCAGCAGTGCCCCCCCCTGATGGCAGCCCTGATATTAGGGTCCACAGCCAAATGTGAAAAACAACTGAATATTTCGCTGAACAGTTTGGAAAATATGGGACATAGGCCCTGATTCAGAGCCGGACGCAATTAGCGCTCGCTCGTCCTGAAAATAGTGGTGGCTATTCAAATGAACCGTTCGCTCTTTGTGGTCTGTTCACGCCTCTAGGTCTGAACGAGCGAACAAAACTTGCGGTCGTTTTTTGGGAAACTACGCCCCCTGGCCGCTCGCATCCTACGTCATGTCCACTATTTAATAGATTAATCGAGTACATCGAACAGGGTATGAACTGCTCGCTATTCTTGTGGTCGGTTTTTGCTACCACAATTTTGCGAGCAGTTCTGGCTATAAAATAACCCAGTGACGTGGTCAATGACGCTGCTGTTTTAATTATGCACACCCATAAAACACCCGTTTTGACCTTTAAGCACGCCTGCGTTCTGATTTCCACTCCCCGTTTTCAAGCACCTTCCCCTGTTACCACCCACAAACGCCACATTCTGCCACTTAAATTATCAGGCATTCGCTATTTTGCGAGCACATGAATTTCGACCGCACTGACTGGTTCGCGCATGCGTATAACAATCCGTACGCATGCGCAGTTGGCCAAACATCGCTCGGAGCGAACGAGCTGCCGCTTACGAGTGGCTCTGAATCAGGCCCATAGTTCGTTTGTCGATCATTTTGCTGTCATTTGCATTATACAGACTAGACAATGCTGATACCGAATCTCGGAAAATATAGCTCATCTCAAAATAGTCCCTTGTGCTTCATAGTTACCCAAGAATGGGTACACAGGAGTTGGCTGAGCTGAAATCATCTGTGCCGCTGTTAACAATCCAGGACTCATTGGTTACAGGGTGATCTAAAGAGCATATTAAGGGGAATTCGAATATGTGCGAGTTTGGTTTCACAAGGCGAATTCACGGCAAATTCAGATTGCTAATTACATTTTCAATTCAATTTTAAACTCGCATTTCTTTTTCAGAGTAATTTGCCTGTTTTTATTCGCACCACCCTGAGCAGGGAAAAGGTAGGAAAAATCTTTATTTTAAAGTAAAAATGTCGGGACTTGCTTCAGGACTCATTGGACACTCTCCTCTTAATGGCTAATGAGGCATTTGGATGTTTTCAATTAGCTTAATTGGGACAATAATTACATGTCATTTTGGAGGTGGAAAAAAAATGGCCTAAAATTACCCCAAAATAAAATATTTAGCTAAATAATGCACCCCAAATTTAATATAAGTATTTATTTCAACAAAACATAATTGTTTTTTATCATTTTTGTAAATTTGTTTTTCAAGTCGCCTCAAATTACACCAAAAGCCTCTTTTTTTTCTACTTTTTTTTTGGCATTTTATGTTTAATTTCTTTGTAATTTAACAAAATTTTACAGCTTTTCATATTATTTTACTTTTTTTTTTTACAAAATGCACAAATCAGCCATTTGACACCTTTTAGAAGCATTTAGTACTTTCCTTATGCACACTTACAATCTTCTATATGATTCTGCTAACAAAGTTGTCATTTTTTGGGTGGTCCGGGAAGGTCTCCCCACTTTTTTTTATACTATTTTCCCTGTTCGCTTTTTGGACAAAGTTCGCACACTCTCACTACGAGTAGTGTGAATTGGCATTTCTATTTCAACTGTACGTATCTCCGGTGCGCGCGGCGCGTGCGAGTTTAACTCCTTTCGCAAACTCGCGTCGAATTGAATTTCTCCTATTACGTCCTGCATGGTAATGTCAGATTACAGCACCCCAGCTCTTGTGCAGCTATAAATCCCTGCAAGCCTCTATACTAAAAGATGACTAAACAGGTGTTATTGTTCTAGGATTTGCATAATACGCAGGGCTTCTGAGAAATTGGTTGAGCCCCGGGTCTAGGAGACATGGCCAAGAGTAGGGGTGTGGTTATGCCTCTGTGCGCCATGATAAAATGTAAATATATAGCTTCACCAAACTTATTACCATGGTTTAGTTTGTTCTAAAATCAAACATTCCTGATCTTCATTTGTTCCTCCAATTTGTGGCAGCAATTTCCCGGGAAGTCGCCTTGTGTGCGTAAGTTGGCGCACCAGTGTGTCAGGAGCTAGGAGAGAAGTGAGAGCGAAAACTCGCCCCCTGTCTCATTAGCAGTCAGTAACAGGCATAAAAAACAGTACAGAGGCGTCGGAAACCAATAATCAAACAAAGGTTATTGGATAATGGCCCAGCGCTTCTTCTACCCATGATCATCCGGACACAGCTGCCTCATTACAGAACACAGTTGTGTCATTTGTGGCAATTTGTAAAGTTTTATTTGGCTCTGTACAACTATTACAGTTTCTCAGCAAAGTATAATGGGCCTCATTCAGAGGCGGTCGTTAGTTGCAAGCGGTCGCTCTGAATCAGGGCGGCCGCTTGCATCCTGAACGGCCGCCTCCTTGTCGATCGTTAAGCTGTGGGTTACCACCCACAGCTTAACGACTGACCAGGTTGATGGTCGCGATGGTGATCACCATCGCGACCATCGGGGCTTACGACCAGACCCTAAGGTTGGGTCTGGGCACTCGTAAGCCCCAGGGAGCTTTCTGCTCTGATGGAGTAGGAAACTCCCCACTGACATCACTGATGATGTCAGTGCGGCCGCCCACAAAACGGTAGGCGTTCGTAAAGGAACGCCTCCGTTTTGGAAACCACCCCCCCCGGCCCGCCTACCAAACGGGGGCAGCTGTCGATCAACACCCTTTGGTAGTGAGTTTCTCTGTCGCTCCGGGGCTTGCGCACGCAACCATCGAGTCGTTTACGAGCGCATCGACGCTCGCGACCGACTCTGAATAAGGTCCAATGTACTTGGCACGTGTGTCCGGCAGACATCTCGCCACACAGCTGGTGCGGTCTTATGCTAATCAGCATCATCTAGGGGAGGTGTCAGACGCAGAGGAGCTGATTCTGAGTTGGAGACGGCTGCGTTTTTTGCCGCAACGTGCATCTGCGTCTTTAGGCTAATGCTGCTGCGAAGTTCTTCCCTGGTGTACATCCGCCCGTTCGAATGTGCAAGGACTGAGACGCCCACTGTCAGTGTCCATAGACGGCGAAATACCGCTTGATACCGTGCTTCCAAATCTGTTCTGCGACTCAATATCGGGTTACATGCGTAGCGCAACTCAGACGGATAAGAAAAACATCGCTTCACTGTGACTGACTCAGAATGAAGCCCTGGGGGAGGAAGGAACGGGTCTGTCTATCAGGATAGAGCTGGCGAGGTGCTTAGGGTTTAGAAGGATACGGGCGAGATGATTGACGCTGGAGAAGCTGGCCGACCTAATAAGACGTTGGGCCTCATTCAGAGGCGGTCGGAGGATGCAAGCGGTCGCTCAGAAACTGGGCGGCCACTTGCATCCTGACCGCCCGCCTCTGTTGCGGTCGTTAAGCTGTGGGTTAACACCCACAGCTCTAACGACCGCTCCGGTGATGGTCGCGATGGTCAGAGACCATCGCGACCATCGGGGCTTACGACTTTACCCTAGGGTAGGGTCTCCCTTGTCGTAAGCCCCGGAGAGCTTCTGGCTCTGTCAGAGCCGGAAGCTCTCCACTGACATCACTAGTGATGTCAGTGGGGCTGCCCCCAAACGGTAGGCCTTCCCATGGGAACGCCTCCGTTTGGGCTGCCACACCCCCGGCCCGCCTTCCAAACGGGGCGAGCAGTCAATCAACATCGACAGCTCGCCCCCTTTGGATTGAGACCCGCTACGATCGGCGCTGTCGGTCGTAGCGGGTCTCACGCATGCGCACGATGGCGCTGGCGCCATCGTGCGCATGCTCTGTGGGGGGACGTCAACCCGGTCCGAGCGCATCGGCACTAACGACCGGGTCTGAATGACCCCCATAGTCCCCTGTTAGATTAGCGCTGGGGATCGCCACGAGGAAATAGGATTGTATCCTGCTTGCCATCCTGACAATAAAACAGAAGGCTGCTATGCCAGGAGTATTTTGTGAGCATCACCTGGGAGATACCAGTGTCACAACTGGTAAACATCATACTTTTTTTTTACTTAAACACCGAACGCATGCCGCGGCTAAATTGATTCCCAATTTGTCCCTCTGGTGCTGGCCTCATTTTTCTTTTGATGTGATAAGAGCCCAGCTTGGTGTACCACAGTCTGAAGTCTAGAAATATCTGCAAGTCATACACTGGATTATGGATGGATGTAAAATAACACTTTCCCTTTGCCCGCCCACCCGCCCCCCTCCGGCTTGTGGGCGGGACTTGCTCAGGGGGGCTGTAGGAGTGCCATCTCCTTTTAATACCTGGTACCTCTCACCCACGGCCCTGGTTCTGAAATCTCGGTCACAGTTACTCTGGGAATCGGATTTTAATAGGATATTCTTATTGCCCCAAATGGGGGGGGGGGATCTATATCACTGCCTACAGTGTGCCGAAATGTCTAAACCATACCGAGATGCGGCAGAGACTTTACTTAACGTCACACAAGTGTCACATGATTTGGTCGGCACGTTCTAAAAAAAAAATTTGGTGCAACTGTGGCACTGTGGGTACAATATACCATGTGTTTTCGGATTGCCCCGTCCTTTCCCCTATGTGGCGAGACATTTTATAAATTGATGTCTTCAGTGCTCGGTGTGACTGTAAACCCAGATTTGGCGTTGCTCCATGTATACCCCTCATCCGTCACGCAGCACAATACGTATGTTTTGGGCCATTTTTTGATAGCCGCCAGGACTGCTGCTTCAGCCTAACATTGGAAGAGCCCTCTGTCGCTAAGTTTATTTCCAAAGTTAGTTTCCATTAGCATATGGAGACCCTGGGCGTCCCCTATTGTTTATGTATTATTTATTACCAGTTATTTATATAGCGCACACATATTCCGCAGAGCTTTACAGAGAATATTTGGCCATTCACATCAGTCCCTGCCCCAGCGGAGCTTACACTCTATGGGCCTGATTCAGAGCCGGACGCTATTTGCGCTCTCTCGTTCAGAAAAAGGGGCCGGATATTTAAATAGAGCGCTCGCTCTTTGTGGTCTGTTGACGCCTCTTTGTCTGAACGAGCAAACGAAACATGCGCTCGCTATTTTTTAAAAAACGCCCCCTGGCCGCTCGCATCCTACGTCATCTCCGCTATTTATTAGATTAATCGAGTACATCGAAAGGCGTATGAACTGCTCGCAGTGCTTGTGGTAGCATTTTCCTACCGCAATCATGCGAGCAGTTCAGGCTAAAAGACAACCAAGTGACGTGGTCGATGACGCTGCTTTGTTAATTATGCACACCCTTAAAACGCCCGTTTTCAACGTTTGGCACGCCTGCGTTCGGATCTCCACTCCCCGTTTTCAAGCACCTTCCCCTGTTACCACCCACAAACGCCTCATCCTGTCACTCAAATTAGCAGGCATTCGCTATTTTGTGAGCACACAATTTCCGACCGCAATGACTGGTTCGCGCATGCGTATTACAACCCATATGCATGCGCAGTTGTGCGAACATCGCTCGGAGCGAATGAGCGGCCCTGAATCAGGCCCTATATTCCCTATCACATGCTCACATACATACACACTAGGGTTAATTTTGTTGGGAGCAAATTAACCTACCAGAATATTTTTGGAGTTTGGGAGGAAACCGGAGTACCCGGAGGAAACCCACGCAAGCACAGGGAGAATATACAAACTCCACACAGTTAGGGCCGTGGTGGGCATCGAACCCATGACCTCAGTGCTGTGAGGCAGTAATGCTAACCATTACACCATTATTGTTCTTCTGCTTTATCGCCTTTGATGAAACGGTATACCAGGCATGAATACACTGATGGGTGTGCCATTCTCCCCTCTGTTACATTTTCAGCTGATTATCCCTTTACCTTGCAAACCCTTTGCACTCATAATTATTTGCCTGTTAGTTTATATATCCTCAGCTATGGCTTTGCTAGTGGTCAGTGTTTTCCCTTGCCTCAGTGGCTTGCTACTATTGCTTAGGAGTAGGACATGTTCTTGTAGTGCTACACATATTAACCCCAAAACACCCCCCGTCCCTTCCCTGTTTTTTCCCTTGTATACCCGTATTTCCCTTTCATTGCTTTTGTTTCTAAAACTTCAAAATAAATGATAAAAAAAATAAAATAAAAACTTTTAACCGCACATTCTAAAATCCAAATAAACAAGCTTTGATGCGGATAATGAAACAAATAATAGTAATAAAGTAAAACAAAACATAAAGAGAATCCCCTAACGCTCTGCTATAAACCTGTGTAAAGGCAGGGGTCTCTGTTTCACACATTTGCAAGTTCCATTCTGCGTAACATTGTCTTAGCGGCATGTATATGGGATCAGTAATGATTTTGTGCCCTGTGCCAGCCTCACCCCCTAAACACATGATGTCATGAAATCACGCCAAGGGGTGGGGCCACCGGAATCAGGAGGTACAGCTCTGCCTTGAGTGTCCTTTGGATGCTCCCGGGCAGCTCTGCTACAACAGGCAATCATCTCAGGTACCGTACAAGCCAAATGCAGGTGCCGTGAGGCAGTGATGGTGGCGCCCTCAGGCCACTGTACGCTGGCACCACTGGCAGAGCCCTAAAAATGGCCCTGGTGCTGGTCCTCATATGGAGGCTATTAGGGCACCTCATGGTAAATTCTCAATTTACCACTGATCGCCCCTCTTCTGATACACTTCCTACCTATACAACCTACAATCCTGATCAGACGCTCCATTGCATTAAACCTCGGAAAGTCAACCTCATTCAATATACATGTTTTGTAAGATTAGTCGTCGTTCAATTGCTAAATAATGTTTTCCCATTAAATTACCTCAGGGAACATTGAGTCAATCGGATTAGAGACGGTCATCCTCATTGAGGATACAGCACAGATGCAAATGGAAGTGATTGGTCCAACACTGCGTCATTGTCAGTAATCAGTAGTAAAGAGGAGACACCTGCGACAGAAAACGCGGATCCTGTTCTCACTCCACTAAATGAATGAAAATTTGGGGGAATATAAAAAAAAAAAAGACGCTAAATACACCAGCAAAAAAAATGTTCCGCTGAAACTAAGGGTCACTGAAAGTGCCGATTTCTGCAAAGCATCATCCACAATCAGAGTAATTTATAAGCGACCAGAGGCCGTCGCCCAGGGCCCCCCACACACAGCTAAAGCACCAGCATGGGGAGCGATGTGACATAATGTGAACTGGAGTTTCTGTGTGGCATAATATGAACTAGGGGCACTACGATTATTATTATCATTTATTTATATGGCGCCACAAATGTTCCGCAGCACCTTACAAAGTACATAAACAAGCGACTTACAGAACAATACAATACAGGACCAGGACATGGATAATATATATTGCTACATTAGTGACTATAACACCCAGATTAGCAACAGAGCATAAGCAGCCAAGTGTTAGGTGCCCTAGTGCTCAACACATTTCTTACATGTTTTTATGAGCTTGCTGTGGTTTGTTCTTCAACATACGGGTCCAAAATGTCATTTTCTTAAAAAAAAAAAAAACCAAATTAAACAGAGTTTAGAATTTTAATCTGTGTGGCATATTGTGAACTGGGGGCACACACTGTGCTCAAACCATTTGTGGTGCTGGGAGTATTGAGACACAGATAATCTGGCCCTGCGCGCCACCATAGAAAGTACCCTGTAATCAGCTGTGTCACCATTAAGCCAAAAATAATAACTAACATGTCCAGGTGTGAGGTCAATGTGAGCTAATGGTGAGAATAGCAACCACTAATAGCAGCTACAATACGATGAGGAGGAGAATGAGCAGGTGAGGAGCACACTTAGGGCTTGCTGCTCGGGCAAATGTGTTTATTAAAGGTCCATACTTGACATCAATGTAGAGCTGTCTATGGTACATTCCACTGGGCAGTCAACACATCGTAGGTGCCTGGTGAAATTATATTCAGGTGCAGGTTAGACAGAGGATAGGTGACGCACGCTGCGTCCTACCCCCGTGTGCCATCCGCGTTATTACATGGATGCACATGTTATAATACCTCTGACTCCATTCTATAATGTAGCTGAGCTCAGACTTCCTAGGCTATTGATAACACTATCAGTCAATACAACTGACCACCTATTGATCGCAGCAAGTGAAAGGTGTCAGCACACAACCTCTACGGTGCAGCGCCAACAATAAACAAGAAACATTTCACCTTCTGCGGAGAGGAAAGAAACCAAAAATATATATCGTTGTCGGCTTGTTCAAATTATAGAAGCTATATAATATGAAAATTGCAAATGCAGATGTAGCAAAATAGAAATGGTGCAGAGGGTGATTTCGAGCCCTCCAAGGCTAGGAGCAATAGCTGATAACGCCGCATTAATCCCACCCACTCCAGAGAATGACAATGGTAACAGCACGCCTGACAGATGCCTCATCTACAAAATGCAGATGTGTCCTATGAATTAGCCTACTCGCGCTAATTAATAGGACATTGATGTACATAGGGGTGAGCGGGTTCGGATTTCTGAAATCCGAACCCCCCCGATCCGAGTCCGATCCGAGTCAGGCTCGACTTTTCCCGCCTGACTCGGATCTGAAATCGAGGCAAAACGTCATCATTCCGCCTTCCGAATCTCGCGGGATTTGGATCCTATATAAGATACCTGCGTCGGCGCCATTTTCTCACTCGGCTGTGGACAGTGAAGAGGGAGGGTGGGAGTTAGGGCTGGCTGGGCTGTGTAGTGTAGTGCAGAGTAGTGTTGTGCTGTGCTGTGCTGCGCTGTGCTGCTGTTGTCCACTACTTCAAAGTCCATAGGGGCTGGCTGTGTTGTGCTGTGCTGCTGTTGTTAATAGGGTCTGTGTCCACTACTTCAAAGTCCATAGGGGCTGGCTGGTCTGTGTTGTGCAGTCAGTTCTCCATAGGGGCTGTGTCCACTCCAAAGTCCTGTGCAGTGTCCCAGTCCTAAAGGGGTGCTGTAGTGTTGTCCAGGGGGTGCTCTGTCCATCAGGGGTGCTCCCCCCAAGTGCTAAAAAAAATATTTTTTGTGTGTTTGTGAATTGTGTGCGCAGTAGCCGCACGTGCATCAACAAAGTAGTGCCAAGCGTGCGCCTGTGTCATAAGTAAAGGGCCGGCTGGCTTGACCGTTAAAGGGTGCTGTAACCCCCAAAGTACACTCCAGTCCAAACCAAAAAAAAAATTATTTTCTGTGTTTGTGAATTGTGTGCGCAGTAGCCGCACGTGCATCAACAAAGTAGTGCCAAGCGTGCGCCTGTGTCATAAGTAAAGGGCCGGCTGGCTTGACCATTAAAGGGTGCTGTAACCCCCAAAGTACACTCCAGTCCAAACCAAAAAAAAAATTATTTTCTGTGTTTGTGAATTGTGTGCGCCCACAAAGTGCACTACTCTCCAGCAAAAATAAAAAAATATTTTCTGTGTTTGTGTGCGCTTTAGCCGCACGTATATATCAATATCACATAAATGGAGGACCAAACTTTCTCCGATAAAAATAAAATAGGGAAAGATCAAGAACCACTTCCTGCTAGTGCTGTTGCTGGGAGTTGTTCATCATCCCAGAGAGGAAGTAGGAACATCACTACTTTTACTAAACAATTGACCCTCCAACAGTCCCTAGCGATGAGGATGAAGTACGACAGCAATCATCCTGAAGCAAAACGTATAACTGAGGCCTTGACTGCTATGTTGGTGTTAGACGTGTGTCCGGTATCCGCCATTAGTGCAGTGGGATTTAGACAATTGATGGAGGTAGTGTGTCCCCGGTTCCAAATCCCGTCTAGATTCCACCTGCATCCTCAAAGCAGCAGCGACAAGCGTGCGTCTGTCTGTTAAAGGGTGGTGACACCCTCAAAGTGTGCTACACAAACAATAAAAATATTGTTATTTTTTTTTCGGCCTTTGTGAAATGTGTGGGCTGTAGCCGCACCTGCATCCTTACAGCAGCAGCGACAAGCGTGCGTCTGTTAAAGGGTGGTGACACCCTCAAAGTGTGCTACACAAACAATAAAAATATTGTTCTTTTTTTTTCGGTCTTTGTGAATTGTGTGGGCTGTAGCCGCACTTGCATCCTTAAAGCAGCAGCGACAAGCGTGCGTCTGTCTGTTAAAGGGTGGTGACACCCTCAAAGTGCTCCAAAAAATAAAAAACTATTTTTTTTATGTGTTTGTGAATTGTGTGGGCTGTAGCCGCACCTGCATCCTTAAAGCAGCAGCGACAAGCGTGCGTCTGTCTGTTAAAGGGTGGTGACACCCTCAAAGTGTGCTACACAAACAATTAAAATATTGTTCTTTTTTTTTCGGTCTTTGTGAAATGTGTGGGCTGTAGCCGCAGCTGCATCCTTAAAGCAGCAGCGACAAGCGTGCTTCTGTCTGTTAAAGGGTGGTGACACCCTCAAAGTGTGCTACACAAACAATAAAAATATTCTTCTTCTTTTTTCTGTCTTTGTGAATTGTGTGGGCTGTAGCCGCACTTGCATCCTCAAAGCAGCAGCGACAAGCGTGCGTCTGTCTGTTAAAGGGTGGTGTAACCCTCAAAGTGCGCTCCACAAACAATAAAAATATTCTTTTTTTTTTCTTCTGTCTTTGTGAATTGTGTGGGCTGTAGCCGCACTTGCATCCTCAAAGCAGCAGTGACAAGCGTGCGTCTGTCTGTTAAAGGATTACATCGGTGACAGCATCCAAGTAGGCATGTCAGACAGTCCGTACCTGTACTGGCAGGAAAAAGAAGCAATTTGGAGGTCCCTGTACAAACTGGCTCTATTTTACCTGAGTTGCCCCCCCTCCAGTGTGTACTCCAAAAGAGTGTTTAGTGCAGCCGGGAACCTTGTCAGCGAAAGGCGTAGGAGGTTGCTTCCACAAAATGTGCAGAAGATGATGTTCATAAAATGAATTATCAACTCTTCCAGGGAGACCAGCCTCCAGAACGTACAGAGGGACCTGTGGTTCCAGCGGGGACGAATTAATACTCTGTGAGGATGAGGATGTACACACTGAAGAGGGTGAGGAATCGGTGGATGAGGAGGATGAGGATGACATCTTGCCTCCGTAGAGCCAGTTTGTGCAGGGACAGATTAATTGCCAGCTTGTTTTGTGGGGGCCCAAACGAACCAATCATTTCAGCCACAGTTGTGTGGCAGACCCTGGCGCTGAAATGATTGGTTTGTTAAAGTGTGCATGTCCTGTTTATACAACATAAGGGTGGGTGGGAGGGCCCAAGGACAATTCCATCTTGCACCTCTTTTTTTTCTTTGCATTATGTACAGTTTGGGGCCTAGTTTTTCAAACTGCCATCCTGTCTGCCACTGCAGTGTCACTCATAGATGGGCCACGTGTTTGTGCCGCCCACTCGTGTCGCTTAGCATAGTCATCCAGCTACCTCGGTGCAACCTTTTGGACATAAAAACACTATTGTGAGGTGTGAGGTGTTCAGAATAGACTGGAAATGAGTGGAAATTGAGGTTATTGAGGTTAATAATAGCATAGGAGCAGAAAAACCTACAAATTCTGTGATTTTAGCTGTTTTTATGCTTTTTTTCAAAAAAATACAGATCCAAAACACAAAACCCAGAACACGGAAGGGTGGTTTTGGCAAAACCAATCCAGATCCAAAACACGAAGAAAGATCCAGATCCAAAACCAAAACACGAAAAGTGGCCGGTGCACACCCCTAGATGTACAGGAACCTAAACCAGGGCCCTTCTGATCGATGTTGTTTCAATGGATTTCAGCTGCTTTCGATATTTTTTGTATTTTGCGACTTATATTGCGGTTACATATGGAACTACATTACACTGAGAAGTTTCTGAACCTGGAAAGAGAGACAAATTCTAGAAAAATGAAATTATAATGATTAGCAAGGGATGAATTTGCCTCTGGACTTTTAACAGCTTTGATGAGAGGTGTAATAACTTTACAGCTATCTTAAGTCTTAGAATTTCTGAAGTGCTGCTTAAACGTTCAGGCGGCGGTAATTCGCCAACCTCCGACCGAAACTAATTTCAATGAAGAAAACCGAAGACGCTCGCTCTGAATCAGGGCCCTCCTACCTTTTTTTGGAGCGTCCTCATGGACGCTCGCATAGCTGTGGGTTACCACCCACAGCTATAGTGAGCGTCCATGATGATGGTCGCGATGGTCTTTACCATCGCGACTGCGACGGAGACCCTGCGGTAGGGTCTCGCTGCCGTAAGCCCTGGAGTGATTTTGGCTCTATCAGAGCCAAAATCACTCCCACTGACATCACTAGTGATGTCAGTGGGGCCGGCTTGAGACGGTAGGCGTTCCCATGGGAACGCCTCCGTCGGGCAAGCACGCCCCCGGCACGCCCACCAAAGGGGGCGTGCTGTCAATCAACATCAACAGCACGCCCCCTTTTCGTGCGAGACCCGGAGCGATGGTAAGCCCGTTGCTCGCCAGGTCTCGCGCATGCGCATGACGGAGCTCCCTCCGTCGTGCGCATGCGCAGTGGGGAACATCGATCCGCTTGTGAGCGTCCTGCCGCTCGCGAGCGGGTCTGAATGACCCCCAATGTGCACGTCATCTCGTATACTATGCCGGGGGTTTTATCCAGAGTGGAATCACACTGACATCAGGAAGAAAGCCTTTCCTCATGAGAGGCAATTTATTTATTTTATTTTTATATATTAACAGTTTCTTATATAGCGCAGCATAATCCGTTGCGCTTTACAATTGGAAACATTTATAGAACAAAACAGGGTCATAACAGACAGACATAGAGGTCAGTGGGCCCTGCTTGCAAGCTTACAATCTATAGGGCAAGCTTAAATTAATGGCGCAGTTATTTATTTTGCTTCCATCTTGATCACAGAACGTAGTTTGTAGGTTATCTACGATGGGACTTTTATTTCTCCCTTATTCCAACTACAGTAAGAACTACAGTATGCGATAACGGAGCACACAAGGAATAAAACAGAATATGTCTTCCTAATTGATACAGAAAAAGTAAAGTTGGGACAAAAGGCAGCAAAAATGGAGCCTGTACTATGCTTTGGGGATACAGTAGATTTACCAGAACTTTATAGACAGAAAAGTGGAGACGTTGCCCATAGCAAGCAATCAAGACTCCAGCTACCATTTATCCATACCTGCCAACTGTGTACCGGATAGGTACACACCCCTTTTGTATGATGTATTTGGAGAAGTGACAGCTTTGGGCAGGGCCGTAGAGAGCGGCCAGGGTACTGAGAGGGGGAGTAGCCAATCCTGGGGAGGCACGGCCGCAGCCTATCTTAAACAATGCAACCAAATAGTAGGTGCGGATGGCCGCACAAGGGGACGTCTGTCCCTTTTAGCAGTTGCTGAAGTGTGCGCTCAGGAAGAAGTCTCTCTATAGGTGCAGGCTGCTGTGGGTGGGGCTATGTAAGCAGCAAAAGGCGCCCTGCATGAGTGCACACACCCCCCGCCCTCACGTCCCCTCCACCTCGTCACTGTACAGGGGATGCCCGCATCCGCACAGCGGGACAATGTCTCCCTTAGCAGCTAACCAAGGCCCCTGCTGGGACCCTCTAACAAGCCCGGCCCCAGGTAATCAGTACCTGTTTCCCCCACCTCTCGATGCCCCTGACGTTGGGGGCTTGCCCAGCACGCAGAGCAGTGTGCGACAGAGTGCACCTCCCGACATCCGCAGGACACTGCAGCCTGCAGGTGGGACAGTGCCCAAAAAGTGGGATGCTGAAATCAGGAAATAACAGCGATAATCTGACTGGCTGCTTTGGGCAATATGTCAGCAGTATGAGATTTACTAAAGCAGCATACACACTACAGGATGTGTGTATGCGCCGATATAGTCACCGGCGGGCGCAGCAGGGGCATCACACCAGATGATGATGGTGCGGGGGGTCTGGGAGCGGGGCCATTATGCATTCAGTAGCATGGCATCACTCACGATATCCCTAGATTGGGCTGCATGTACCGCCGGCTGGGGTTATCGTAAAAGGAGAGTGGGAGCGCGCATCGCTGGTCGTTTTTCGCATTCACACTTGCCGATATTTTGAACGATTGAACGATATTGTTAAAAATATCGGCAAGTGTGTACGCGGCTTAAGACTTCTAAAAAGCAAATTGGGTCATTCCATGTCAAATGGGACAGGGATCCCCACCTGACCATCTCCCAATTTTGATAACATGTTAAAGAAAGGTTGGCATATATGTCAGACTATAAGCCCGTACACACTGGACGATTTTGACGAATTATATTGTTCAATGATATATCGTTCAAATCGTCCAGTGTGTATGAACTGAACGATGAAGGATGCGCGCTCCCGTGGGCCGTTAACGATATCCCCAGTCAGCTGTACATGCAGCTCGATCTGGGGATATCGTTAGTGATGCCGACTGCAACTGTCGCCGACCTCAGAGTGCACAATCAGCAGGTGGGAACGATCTTCAAAATTGGTCCACTTGACACAGAACCAACCAATGATTTCAACCCAGTTACTATTCCCTGTGGACAGCCATGTTAGACTGCAGAACACCTGTGTCGTAGAAATGCCATGGCAGACTGCCGTACAATGCATACGCTCCTTGGCGAAGGATATGAGAGCATGGCCGCTTCACTTCGTCTCTGAAATGGGCATTTCTGGGTGGCAGCTGAGCGGACAAAGGGCCTGATTCAGAGCCGCTCGTAAGCGGCCGCTCGTTCGCTCCGAGCGATGTTTGCCTAACTGCGCATGCGCGAACCAGTCAGTGCGGCCGAAAATCGTTTCTTCGCTAAATAGCGAATGCCTGCTATTTTGAGTGACAGGAGGAGGCGTATGTGGGTGGTAACAGGAGAAGGTGCTTGAAAACGGGGAGTGGAGATCCGAACGCAGGCGTGCTTAAAGGTCAAAACGAGCGTTTTAAGGGTGTGCATAATTAATACAGCAGCGTCATTGACCACGTCACTGGGTTATTTTATAGTCAGAACTGCTCGCATGATTGCGGTAGGAAAAACCAACCACAAGAATAGCGAGCAGATCATACGCTGGTCGATGTACTCGATTAATCTAATAAATAGGGGACATGACGTAGGATGCGAGCGGCCAGGGGGCGTAGTTATCCAAAAAACGACCGCAAGTTTTGTTCGCTCGTTCAGACATGGAGGCGTCAACAGACCGCAAAGAGCGAACGGTTCATTTGAATAGCCACCCCCTTTTCCGGAACGACCGTCCGCAAATAGCGTCCGGCTCTGAATCAGGCCCAAAGTGAGGACACACGGGATCCGTGTCGTGGGTGTGTGTAGATGACTTCCGCTCTTGTTTGCAGTATGCAGACGGGACACCTGTTACAGAATAAGCTTTTGTACCCAGCGTGGGGAGGGTGTAAGTGCTGATACTAACAATGATGGCTGCCGGCGCAAAAAACAGTGGGCGGTGTGACCATATACATGTAGATGGCCGGATAATCACGTAGATGGCCGGATACTCACATTACTCTGAATCAGGCCTCTGATGTGCTTGGGATCATCAGACTTCTGACCCTTCCCTCTGATATATTTATATGGTATAATCTCGCATAGCATCAGAGGGTATACCCAATATAAAGTCGTCCCTCAGCCCCTGAGATATAAAACTCCTATTTTTGCCATAGTCCAAAGTGTGCTGTAAAGTGTGTAATGTATAAACACTTTATAATACATAATAAAAAGTTCTGGAGCAGCAATAACCTGGAGGCATGAAACTGTAATAAAACCATGACACTGTATCTATATTTCTACACCTATTCCTATTTTTAAAATCCCAACACTGTAAAAGGCTAGTTCTGCCGCATCAACAGAAGATAAAACGCATCTTCTACGTTACCCGAAGGTTTCCGTACATCTCCGATGGCGGCGGGACTGCGCCTGACCCGTTCTGCCCATGTACAGTCGCGCCCAGTGCCCCGTAAGTCGCAACCTGATTGACAGGCTGCGGGCGTTTGGGGGCGGCTCCATTTTCTGGGAGTGCAGAGGCCAATGTCTGCATTTTTCGATGGAGATTTATTGGCGTCGCAAGCAGGCAGCTGGTGGCCATTCGGAGGTTGATACGCTCCTGCATCTTCGGAATCAGGCATCGGATCGGAGATGCCGGCTGGAGGTGTTTTTTTTTTTCTTCAGATGCCTCCTGCAGCGTTAGCGTATATGCGCACAGCAGCTGCGCCCAAAGGTGAAAGTGTCCATCTCTGAATCAGTCCCAAGGTGTGGGCAGCCTTTTTGTGGAATGGACCAAAGTTCATTAGTTTAGTCAATATCAATTCATTAGGAACCAGAGATAACATTGGGGTCCGTGCGAGGAACACGCTAGAGGCAGCCATTTTGTGGAATGAAGCGATAATAAAAACGCATCCTATCGAATCCCCAGGATCCCGAACAGCGCTGACGCATACTGCACTTTTGTGCCTAACACCTCACGGATGTCACAGGTTCCTTGTTACATGTTAGTTTAGCCCACAAAATGTCTGCCTGAAAGGTAAGGTGTGCCGCCCAGGCTGTGTATAAGGTCATGACAGGAAAGCAAAAATGTCACACATTCATTCAACTCCCTATTTGCATGATATATGAATAAGATGAGGCCCAGATTTGTGGTAAGATCTCATAGGATGAGGTCAGGTGCAGCGGTATCACAGGACGCACTGTATTTCACCATCTTGGCATACCCGATGGTTGTTTTAGAAAATATTAAATTTTTTGCTCTCTGCAATGTCCCCGACTCATAGTAAATTGCTGACAGGGAGGCCTGCTTCATTACGGATCGCTATTGCGATCGCAGCTGTGGTCACGCACGCAGTTCTGCCGCGAAAATATGATGATGTCTGCAACCGCACAGCCAGGCGAGGGGTCAAATTAAAAGTCAGCAAGTATGCTGCATCCCGGTCTTCAGAAATAAATGGATGAATTTCTAATGCTGGCCATACACGCTGCAATTATCGGAACGATCCGCCCGATATCGGCGGATCGCCGCGATAATTGTAGTGTGGGGGGGGCGACCGAGGGTTAAATATTGCTTCCTACGGAAGGAACAGGGAAACATCTCCTCCCCCGGGGGCGGAGCGCGGATGTCGGGCTATACACTGTGAGATTTCTCTCACAGTGTATGCCGCGGACATCTGCGGCTGGCAGCCGGCCAGATAAAATGTCTGTCGGTCTGACAGACATTTTATCTGGCAGTGTATGCCCAGCTTATGTATTAGTTTTCCACAACGTACAGTTCTGCAGCGTCCTGGATTCCTCAGGCAGAGAGCAGCAGTGTAGTATTATAAACGCACCATAGGTCATTTAGTCATGGCTGTATTACACGTCAGCTCAGAGGCACACAGTGCCAGTTACAGCGAGAGCTTTATGGCTATTATAAAGATGTACATTAAAGCTAATAGCAGGAGCAGCCCTTTGCTCTCTGTGGAAGTAATTAGAAGTGCTCTAATTTGGATCACGTCCAAGAGAATGGATAGAGCTGGAAACAGAAGTATGTATACAGCTGTTTGGGGGGGGGAGGAGGGTTCATGCAGCAACATAAAGCCACAAATAATATTTCCTACATATGGCTCTGGTAAATACAGACTGCACAATTGTGGGACTTAGATACCTTGTAACGTATAGACTGGCTAGCTATAAACATAAAAAATGTGTTTGTTTGTTTTTTTATAGCGATGTACTGTTACCTCTATTAATTGCTGTATTAGGTTATTACGCTCCCTGTATTTCTGCCGTCCTATGCCCCAACCTTATGTGGTTCAGGGGCCTATTCATCATAACTAAAATTTCTCTGGAGGTAATTAGGTTTAGAACTTGCATGGAGCTTTACCTAATTACCGGAGGGATTCATCATTCCTCCTCCCCATAAGTATCTATTCCGAAAAGCTGTCATTTCTCGTGCCCCCTCCGCTCACCTCCCCCCCCCCCCCACCCCGACTTACCTGTGTCAGCGTGGGCAGGTCCTTCTTCGCTCCCTGGTCTCTCCACTGGCTCTGTCTGCTGTGCTGACACTGTGTTCTCCAGTGCCTGGAGAACACAGTGGGCCTGATTCAGACCCGGTCGCTCTGACAGAGCGCTCACTCTGAATCAGGGACGGGTTTTTTTTTTGTATTTTTTTTTTAGAACGGCCTCCTGGCCGCTCGCATAGCTGTGGGTGGCAGCGAGTGGCCATGATGATGGTCTCGATGGTCAAGACCATCGCGACCATCGGGCTTGCGACGAGACCCTTGTGGTAGGGTCTCGTGGCCGCAAGCCCCTGAGAGATTTCAGCTCTAGCCGGAATCATTCCACTGACATCACTAGTGATGTCAGTGGGGCCGCCCCCAAACGACAGGCGTTCTCCGTTTGGGCAGCCACCCCCCCGGCCCGCCCACCAAAGGGGGCGAGCTGTCACTCAACATCGACAGCTCGTCCCCTTTGTTGCGAGGCCCAGAGCGACGGAGTGCCCGTCGCTAGCCGGGTCTAGCACATGTGCACGACGGAGCCGGCTCCGTCGTGCGCATGCGCTGTGGGCCACCATCGACCCGGTTGCGAGCGCTCAGTGCTTGTGACCGGGTCTGAATCAGCCCAATGTCAGAACAGCCACCGGAGCCAGAGGAGAGACCAGGGAGTGGAGGAGGACCTGCTCACGCTGACACAGGTAAGTGTACCCCGCTATATGCCACCTGAGAGTGGCGGATAGTAACACCACCAAATTCCGAAAATAGATAATTTTCGGAATTTGATGAATACCATAATATTACCATATTAATGTACTAATGTATGTGGAGTGTGGAATTAACGCAGGGGGACTTAACCAGGAGATACTAAAATAACGGTAATTAAGGAAAATGTCCTTAAAAACAGTATTTTATTTTAGTGTTGATGAATAGGTCCCAAATTCACTAAAATAATAGAAATCTTCAACCTCTATAATTCTAATTTGGAATTAGCACACGCTGGGGCTGACAGAGTTGGAAGCAATTGCCCCTTATATCGCAAGCCGAAAATGTGTTCGCAAAAGACAAAAACCTGCTATAGCGTGCGTACTGACGCCAGTTGCATACGGGTCAGGACTGGTAGCCTATGTGCTAGCTCACCTAAGGCCACTTACCCGTGCGAGGTGACAGGGGATCCGTCCATATCGGGCGGTCAGCACACACAGTGCGATCGGGTGGCCGACCGCCCGATATGCCGGCTCCCCCCTCCCTCACCAGCATAGCAATCCATGGGGTCGCACATCGCATCCCCTGATAAATTGGTCCTGCAGAAAGATCAGGGGGTGTGATGTACGACCCCACGGGAGCGCTCCCGGCCCGACATCAGGGCCATACACGTTGCGATATAGCAGGAAAATCGCACCAATCAGTCGGATCGCCTGCTTTATCGCCCCATGTACGGGGGCCTTTACACAGCCATCTTTGTAACCATTATATGTTTGCAAAATAAGAACTCACTATCAGGCTTCAAGAAAACTTAAAAAAAAAAAACCTCGGTAATGCAGCTGGTACGCCGAATAAACGGTGAAAAAAAATAAATAAAAAATGACATCAAATTGCGTCATTTTGAAGAACAGTCTCCATCATTGATGAAGCAGATAAAAGACCGGGATAAGTTAATAAAATGGTGCGATGTACAGAAATGTGTTGTAGCCCGTAGCAACCAGACGATTGCTTTCATTTTCTGAATTGCTTTTGACAGCTGGAATCTGAAGGTCGCTAGGGGATATAACGCACACCTGTACGCTTTATTAAATAAGCCCCTAATAGTAGTATAAAAAGAGCAAAGTCAGCGCTCTCTCAGCAAATACAGGTATAGATCTTTAAGTGGCTTTAACACTACTTCAAACTGTCAAACCTATGTATCATCAACAAAGCAGCCTGATCGACTGATCCTGTCATTTTCCCGGCTGCATCTTCTCTGTCTTCTTCCATTCGGCCTAGGAAAGGACGCGGCAAGGGCCGGATCTGCCGCCGACATGAACCGACGCTGCAGATTGGAGCTAGAAAAGGCGTCTGACTCAGGGTTTATAATTGATAGGTATCTGGCAGACCTGACAGGCCGGCTTTCTCTAACTAAGTTACTGATCTATATTTAGAGGCTGAGATGTGAAAAGCTGCATTTATTCTCATGTCACTTGGCAATGATGACACCGTAATGTGTCCGGTCCGTGTAGCCTGTGCTCAGTGACAGACCGCCAGAAGTGCGCAAATGTGAAACACTTTATTACACACATCTAGTCTGTCAGTCACGGGGCCCCATTTATCAGCGTGTGGCGACAAGGGTCATTTTTCTACTGCCATTTATTGGCGACAATGAATCTGGGGTTAACTTATCGCCTTGTCAGGCCAGGCTCTGTGTCACTTTGTGGATGAAACAAAAATACAGTAATATAAAAAAAAACATAAAATGAAGACTGATAATGAAATAAATATACGCCGCTACAATTTTAAGTGTTATACTGTACCTAGCAATTTCCAAAGCGAAGACAAAGGGATATAGCCAAGGTACGGTAGCCTGTTGCAGGCGAGTTTGGTTGAAGTATTGCACAGAACATTCTGTATAAAAGGATAGAAATAGCTACATATTTAAAAAAAAAACATACCCATGGGCCCCCCCAAATTCATAACCAGCCCGGGACCCTTGAGCCTGCTCTGGTATTGAAAAATAGTGTGTGTGTGTGTGTGGGGGGGGGGGGGACAGGGACAGCTTGGGCTCCCCCCTAATTTCCAATAGCCAGCACATAGTAAATCAACTAAATTATGCAAATTATCAAAAAGTCATCTTGTCTTGGCAGGGAGTGCAAGTCCGAATTGGCAGCTGAGAGCAATAATCAACGTTGTATAATGTATTTTATTGTTTTTGGTACCTCTGTGTGCTTTGACCTGATTAACAGTGACGTGGCCTGGAACCCCAGCTATGGAGGCCCTACTGTACCAAATAGGGTTGAAGGTCATCATCAACATATTCCAGAGTTCAAGGTCCTCATCGACATGTTCCAACCACCAAGCATTGAGAAGATGGGCACTAACATCCTCTGACTGGCCAAGATTAGATGGGAATCTCTAAGTTTTATATTATATATATCCGGAGTATGAAAGCAAATCTGGACAGAGATATCATAAAATCGTGAACATTAGGGGAGAAAACCTTGGAGAACATATGGTTAGGTGCTAAAATATAATCTATCCTGAATAATATGTCATGTATGGGATATAGTTAACCTACCGGCGGCCGGGATACCGGCCATGAGAATCCCAACACGGGACTAAAGATAGGTGTCGAAATCTCGACGCCTATGGTACTTACCTCCCCTGTCAGCATCTTCAGCCTTCGGGCTTCCGGCGTCGGCATATGAACCGCCGGGATTTCATACCCATTCCGTCATGTATGGTACCCAAGAACGGAAGAAGTCTGATTTATCAGAGGGGTTAAGCCTCCACAAGTCTGATAAATCATGGTGAGTCTTTCAGGTAGGGGTTCTTACCTGGGGGTACCGATACCCCTTGGGGATATGAGAACCAAATAATGGGGGTAGGGGACTTGGGCCCTGATTCAGAGGCACTCGCTATTTGCGAGCGCTCGCTCTGAATCAGGGCGGGCCGGTTTTTTTTTACCCCGGCCTCCAGGCCACTCGCTAAGCTGTGGGTGGTGGTAAAACCATCTTTTAAAGTCATACTGGTATCCAGGGGCGGATTGGCCGTTATATTCAGCGGGATAATCCCGGTGGGCCGCTTGGACTGTGGGGCGGCTTGTAATCTGTGGCGCCACCCCCTGAATCACGTCACAGCCTGTCCCTGCTTTATGTTTGAATGACAGGCAGCCTGTTGGCTGCATGTTACATCTAGTGAAGCAGCCCGCCTCTCTCATGCTCCTCCTCTTATGCCAGGCACCACGGAGGAGGAACAGGTCTGCGGCCCGCGGTGGCGCAAGTAAGTCATAGAGGAGGGTGGGGGGATGCCATATCTGTCAGCCAGCCAGCCCACCCACCCGATTGTCTCCCCTCCACTCTTTCCCCTCCCCAGGCTGTGAAGTTAAACTGTAACTTCACAGCCTCGGAAGGGGATAGAGTGAAGAGGAAACAATCGGGGCTGGCTGCCTGGGAGACTCAGGGGGGCTGGCTGCCTGGGAGACTCAGGCAGGGGAAGCCAGGAGTGGAGTCAAACAGGGCTGGGGGGATTCTTTTTTTTTGCTCCCAGCCCATCCTGCTGCTCCCAGCCCAGCAGTGGCCTGCGTTAGCCAACAGACAGAACAGCGCGTGCAAGACACAATGGCTGGAGCAGCTGCAGGAGGAGGTACTTGAGTTAGGGTCCCCAGGGATAAGAGGTGCCTTGTGTGTGTTGGCAAAGGGCACAGGCCCTTGGGATATGGACAGGTGGTTACCCCCAAATTTGTACTTGGATTAGCCATAAATCACTTACCTGATACACCATTCAGTGTATGGTGTATAGGTGGAGGTGCGTCACATCTTCCCCATGTGCCTCTCACCTCTCCTACAGCTTTGTTAAGGAAGGGAGGGGGGCAGGGGTTAAATGACTAAAGCTTGTTGGTATTAGGGGGAGTTGCACCTTCTGCATGGTTTAGGGTGGCTCCTGTATGGAGTTTCCTGGGACCATAATGCCCCTTCATGGGCCTTAACCCATTCAGTGCCAGCTTGTGGTGGGGAAATGTATCATCCTGCAGGGAAAGGGTTCCCTTGCCTAACCTCTTCACTTCTAGGTGTGTGGGGGCTGAGGGTGGGGAATGTAATTTTTCAAAAGATCTATAGATGTATGGTCTGGTCGACACCCTCCTTTCTCCGCCAGTGTACGTGAGGCTATGGGGGCAGTGAATGCATGAGACTATGAGCACAGTATGCGTGCAAGGCTATGGGGGCAGTGCATGTGTGTGGCTATGGGGCAGTGTATGTGTGTGGCTATGGGGGTAGTGTGTGTGTGTGTGTGTGGCTATGGGGGTAGTGTGTGTGTGTGTGTGGCTATGGGGCAGTGTATGTGTGAGGCTACGGGGCAGTGTATGTGTGAGGCTACGGGGGTAGTGTATGTGTGTGAGGCTATGGGCCAGTGTGTATGTGTGTGAGGCTATTGGGCAGTGTATGTGTGTGAGGCTATGGGGCAGTGTATGTGTGTGAGGCTATGGGGCAGTGTATGTGTGAGGCTACGGGGCAGTGTATGTGTGTGAGGCTATGGGGCAGTGTATGTGTGTGAGGCTATGGGGCAGTGTATGTGTGTGAGGTTATGGGCAGTGTATGTGTGAGGCTATTGGGCAGTGTGTGTGTGTGAGGCTATTGGGCAGTGTGTGTGTGTGAGGCTATGGGGCAGTGTATGTGTGAGGCTATGGGGCAGTGTATGTGTGTGAGGCTATGGGGCAGTGTATGTGTGTGAGGCTATGGGGCAGTGTATGTGTGTGAGGCTATGGGGCAGTGTATGTGTGTGAGGCTATGGGGCAGTGTGTGTGTGAGGCTATGGGGCAGTGTATGTGTGAGGCTATGGGGCAGTGTATGTGTGTGAGGGTATGGGGCAGTGTATGTGTGTGAGGCTATGGGGCAGTGTGTGTGAGGCTATGGGGCAGTGTGTGTGAGAGGCTATGGGGCAGTGTATGTGTGTGAGGCTATGGGGCAGTGTATGTGTGTGAGGCTATGGGGCAGTGTATGTGTGTGAGGCTATGGGGCAGTGTATGTGTGTGAGGCTATGGGGCAGTGTATGTGTGTGAGGCTATGGGGCAGTGTGTGTAAGGCTATGGGGGCAGTGTATGTGTGAGGCTATGGGGCAGTCTATGTGTGAGGCTATGGGGCAGTGTATGTGTGTGAGGCTATTGGGCAGTGTATGTGTGAGGCTATGGGGCAGTGTATGTGTGAGGCTATGGGGCAGTGTATGTGTGAGGCTATGGGGCAGTCTGTGTGTGTGAGGCTATGGGGCAGTGTGTGTGTGTGAGGCTATGGAGCAGTGTGTGTGTGTGAGGCTATGGGGCAGTGTGTGTGAGGCTATTGGGCAGTGTTTGTGCGAGGCTATGTGGCAGCAAGGGGCGGATTGGCCTGTGGGGCCGCTTGTAATCTGTGGAGGAGGGATCTGCTGCTCTAGTGGGGGAAGATCTGTCTGTGAGGGAGGGGGATCTGCTGTACTACGGGGAGATGATCTGTCTGTGGGGAAGGGTGATATTGTTTGCTAAGGGAAGATGATAATGATCTGTTGCTGGGGAGTGGGGATATTCTCTGCTAAGGGAAGATGACTTGTGTGTGGGGGAGATGGGCTATTCTGTGCTAAGGGGAGATGATCTGGGTGTGAGAAAGGGGGGCTATGCTGTGCTAGGGCAGGAGAATGCCACTGGGGAGACGCAGAATAATTGTGCTGGGGAGGCGCAGGAAGATGGTACCAAATGAGCAAATATATTTTATTAATAAAAAAATTTTGATATGGAAAATCTCCACTTTGTCCTGCCCCAAAACTTCTGTTACTATGTATTATCTAAAATATATGCATGGTCCGGTGCGGTCTTTAACTGTAAGCTAATATGTGGGATACTGTTCCAATGGGTGCCCGTGTATCCGTTAATATCCGAATCCTAATGCTGCCTCAAATACCTGTGGCTTTCCTGTACCACTATTAAAGATAAATAATGGATACCGTAGAGGGCGCAAATAGAATGTGAGATATTTATTGGGTCATAAGAGTAATAAAGAATTGTATATTAGAAAGGATTATAACACAAAAATATTAAATAGGTGCATTAAGCATTAAATACATTTAATACATTGATTAGCATGGGTAAATGGTAAATGAGCCTGAACCACTCATTTACCATTTACCCATGCTAATCAATGTATTAAATGTATTTAATGCTTAATGCACCTATTTAATATTTTTGTGTTACTTATAATACTGTTATCCCTATTAAGGGTGTTAACACACCATTGACATTATAGGGATTGTTGGTTTAGCCTAATATCCAATTCTTTTTGTACGTAAGCATTTTTATATATGCTTAATCTAAATGCAATTTATTCACAATTTTAATCTTTTCTAATATACAATTTTTTATTACTCTTATGACCTAATAAATATCTCACATTCTATTTGCGCCCTTTACGGTCTACATTACTATGTATTATCTGGTTGAACCTCTGTTGCATGTTGATAACATTGGCTTTATTACTACGCTAACAGGCGGCTTCTGGACCATGTGATCTCCTGCATGAATTGTGAATACTGACTCAAGACACTGCCTGTCCAGGGAGGATCAATTTCTTCAGAGGTTCCTCATTGCAGAGAATCATACAGGTAGGAAAATGCTCATTCACATGCTCGCTGTGCTTATACACTGGAGAGAGGGACTGGGGGCATGGCTATCAGCTCCTGGAGCGGTGGGTATGACCCCATCTTGAGAAAATGGGAGGAGTGGCTTGTGGGCATGGCATTTAACATTAGACCACACCCCTTGCAACTCTGCCCCACCCACTTTTCCGGGCGCGTGCCGTTGGCGCGCGCGCACATAGGGCCTCTTTCGCAGTTTTTTCCAGGGCCACTTTAAATTCCCAATCCGCCCCTGCTGGTATCCAACAGGACTGGTGGTGATAAGGACAATGATTTCGGCAGTCTGGCAAAGGGGGTATGGGGACATATTGGGAAATCCATTGGGGGTCTGTTATTGTAAAAAGATGATGCACCCCTGCTTTAGAAGTTGGGCAATTGTCCATTGGGAGCCGAGTGGCTTGGGGTGCACTTTTATCTAGCATGTAAAAATCAACTCAGTTAAAATACTCCAGGGGTCATGCATTAAACCTTGGAGAGAGGGATAAAGTACCAACCCATCAGCTTCTGTCATCAAACTCAGCCTGTAAATGACAGTTAGGAACTGACTGGTTGGTGTTTTATCTATCTCCAATTATGAGGTTTGGAGTTACAGTCCGCATCGACGATTAAATAACTTTCATGAAAAACCTATGGTTGGGAGCATAAATCCTAAATAAAGTGAACTTCTCTCCATCAGTGGTAAAGTAGAGCTATATGTATCTGCAGAGTTTTAGGTCTGATATGGTACCATGCGCTGGTAACCTTTCTTTATCCATTTTACCACTTGGGCCCCTATTCAATTAGCCGCGAAAAGTCCCGGACTTTTCGCCTGTTGTTCTTTCTGTTGCAATCGCTTGTTTGGGACAAGAATTTGTGGCATGCGCGTCCCCACGTTTCGCCCTATTCATTCGCAGAACAGGCGAAAACGCAAATAGGCGAATGCATAACAGGCGGAAAGTACTGAATACATTGAGGGAATCAGTCTGTACCCCAAAATAAGACGCTCTGACATTGGAAATCATTACAGATGTGTACTATTAGCCCTAATAAATGTACTTTGTGTCCTTAAGTTGTGTTAAAACTTAAAAGCTTTCTAGAAGCATATTTGTAAGAGTGGTGACGAATGATAGGAAACCGTATTTTTGGTGAAAATAAATAGTCCAGTCAAATTTGGGGTACTTGAATATGGGTACTAGCATATTTTTGTGTCTCTAAAGTAAACTTTCAAAAAATGTGAAAAATCCACCTGCTGCATGCACCTGCAATCCTAAAAAAAACACCTGCCCCATCCACACAGCCCCCCAAGAAACCTATTTTGCTCTTTTTTTATCCTTGTCACCCCACTTTTTTATTTTCGCCACAAAAATTATGTCTTTTTTTGGGGGGGGGGAGTGTTCCGATTTTGTTGTTGTTGCTGTTTTTTACTTTGGGGGGGAAGGGGGGTCCAAGGGGTTCTGAATCATTTCCCCAAAATAGAGATTTTGCACTTTTTTCCACCTGCCATTCATTGGAGAAACTTTTCCGCCTATTCCAGTGCATTGAGTTTCTGCTTAAGCGAAAACATCCTGGAATTGAATTTGGAGATAAGGCGCAAACAGGCGAAAAGCGTCATCAGGCAAAACTTTTTCGCCGACTACGCCCTTTTGCCTCTAATTGAATACGGCCCTCAGTTGCTTACCCATGTGCCGATACAGAACTAGAAGTAAACCTAAAGTTCCAGCTGCTCTGGGTCATGGGGTCTCGTTATTGTATAACTGGGGCAAGTAGCCCGGACTTAAAGAAATGGAGCCAAAACGGCTGAGGACAGACGCATCTAACAGGGCTTCCAGTACATAGTCTAGCCACCTATAGGTGTGCATAGGCAATTTAATAGTTATCGAGGGAGCTGAATAAGATGCAGCCCACCCGGGAGTTGCTTAAAGGTGATTTGATATAATACATTTATAGCCTGCAGTTAAGCATTTTGAAGTATGGGGCCTGATTCAGAGCCGGACGCTATTTGCGGTCGTTCGTTCAGAAAAAAGGGAGTGGCTATTCAAATGAACCGTTCGCTCTTTGCGGTCTGTTCACGCCTCTATGTCTGAACGAGCAAAGAAAACTTGCGGTCGTTTTTTGGAAAACTACGCCCCCTGGCCGCTCGCATCCTACGTCATGCCCGCTATTTATTAGATTAATCGAGTACATCGACCAGCGTATGAACTGCTCGCTATTCTTGTGGTTGGTTTTTCCTACCACAATCTTGTGAGCAGTTCTGACTATAAAATAACCCAGTGACGTGGTCAATGACGCTGCTGTATTAATTATGCACACCCTTAAAACGCCCGTTTTGACCTTTAAGCGCGCCTGCGTTCTGATCTCCACTCCCCGTTTTCAAGCACCTTCCCCTGTTACCACCCACATCCTGTCACTCATATTAGAAGGCATTCGCTATTTAGCGAACAAACGATTTTCGGCCGCACTGACTGGTTCGCGCATGCGTATTACGATCCGTACGCATGCGCAGTGGTGCAAACATCACTCGGAACAAACGAGCGGCCGCTTACGAGCGGCTCTGAATCAGGCCATGGACCTGATTCAGACCTGCTCGCTAGCAGGCGATCGCTCGTTACTGGCGATGTCTGCAAATGTGCGCATGCGCAAACTAGTACGAGCGATCGGGATGCGTTCACTCGCCCTGCAAAGACAGCCCAGTGGAATGAGTGACAATAGAGGCCGTTTGTGGGTGGTAACAGGGGCAGGGCAGTAGTAACGGGGGAGTGGAGTTGCGGACGCAAGCATGCCTGAGTGTTTCAACGCCGTTTCAGAGGCATGTATAATTAACATTCAGCGTCATAGGACGCGTCACTAGCAAGAAATACACTGAAGTGCTCGCAGTGCTTGCGGCAGGGTATAGTCAACCTCAAGCGCTGCGATCGCATTCGATGGTGCTCGATGTACCGATGGTTTCAAGCACTTCCTGGAGATGACGTGCGCATGTGGGCGTCTTAAGAGAGGCTGGTGGGCGTCTACAAACAAAAAACGATCGCTCGCCAAAACAAAGTGGGAGTGCTTATGATTTGCCCTGCGAGCGGCTGCCTTGACGTCACTTGACCGCCTTTCCATACGCTGGGAGCAAGCGATCGCATCTAGCGAACGAGTCTGAATGAGTTCCTAGATCATTAAATGCTGATCCATTGATTGTTCGTAGATGTCATTTGGAGACGGATCTATACCCTGAGTGTGCGATAATAGGCAGAACACTAGCGGCTGTTTCAGCTGCACTGGGAAAGCACTGGATAGTCCCAGTCACGGTCTCTGTGGTTCGGACATATTCAGTTTGATTACATCTAGTGTCCAGGCTTCAATAGAAGGAAGAAAGATCTTATAGTAAACCTGAGCACTGCTTGAAACAAACACAAAGAACAAAGTAGAGAGAAATCTGACGGATTGAGCTGGACAGATATTTTCAAACATAAACAGCCCTAGAATATTTAATACCAATGTTTGTGCGGCAGCTTTGAACACAGTTAAAAAAAAACTAGCTGCTCCTGGAGGGGCTTCCAGATGAGAGGGTATATAGAGGAGTTCTTCTGGCATGTGCGTCTTCGCCCGAGTCCTACCCAACACGCTGTCTCCATGCCTATCACGGAAGCAGCCACCAAATAATGCAACTAGACCAGCAGTTCTCTTCCTGCTTTCCCATTCTATGCGAGTGCAATTCTCACCGTGCTAGCGGCTTGGAGAAGAAGAACTATAATATAATGATTAGCTGGAAAAACCAAGACGCCTATTGAGATTTGCAGAGAGAAATTCACCTTAAGTGGTTTAGCTCTCTGCAAAATAAATATTTTAAAAAATTGTTTATCAAAGTAATAAGAGTTAGAGGAATCTTGTCATCTTGTGGGGTTATAGGAGCTCAGCCTATCAATTCATAAGGAACTAGCGATGGACTTTAATGAATAAGTGACAGCTGTCTGTGCCGGGACAGGTTTACTGGTGGAGGCATAGATGTGTCCTCATACACTTGGCCTCAAAACACCATGCGGCTCAAGACACCTGATAATGTGACAAACCGCTTAAAGAAACTGCCGTGATTAATTCGATAAGCGACGCTTGTATATCCGTACGCGACTGAGTCTGCGTAAGAAGCACAATCGAACTTGGGGCCTGATTCAGAGCTGAACGCTCTGACTAGAGCGCTCGCTCTGAATCAGGGTACACCTCCCTGAAAATGGAGCAGCCTCTTGGACGCTCGCATAGCTGTGGGTTACCACCCACAGCTTATGCGAGCGTCCATGATGATGGTTGCGATGGTCTTGACCATCGCGACCATCGGGCTTGCGACGAGACCCTGCTGTAGGGTCTCGCTGCCGCAAGCCCTGGAGTGATTTTGGCATATTTCTCCACCCCCGGGACACTGCGTCACCCGCAGGCACCCGCAGGCTTTGAGGGCAGGCGCTTTCTGCCCTCCTCCTGGAAGGCAGGGTGCTTTTTGCCCTCCAGAAGGAGGGCAGGGCGCCGCGCCCCGCTAAAACAGCCTAGCGGGAACGCTAGACATCACTAGTGATGTCAGTGGGGCCGGCTTCAGACGGTAGGCATTCCCATGGGAACGCCTCCGTCTGGCAGGCACGCCCCGGCACGCCCACCAAAGGGGCGTGCTGTGAATCAACATCTACAGCACGCCCCCTTTGGTGCGAGACCCGGAGCGATGGAGAGCCTGTCGCTCGCCGGGTCTCACGCATGCGCACGACGGAGCTCCCTCCGTCGTGCGCATGCGCAGTGGGGGAACATCGACCTGCCTGCGAGCGTACTGCCGCTCACGAGCGGGTCTGAATGACCCCCTTGGAGTGGAACACAGATGTGGCCGCTGCATAGTAGCTGATTCAGAGGCTCAGCCAGACACAGATATAAGTGTCACATATCACATGAATCCGTTCAGTCTCGTGACGTGGTTTGTCGCACTGTATTCAGAGATAATAAACATGAGTGGAATAAGCACAGACACCAGCGTATGTCTCATCATAGAAGTAATAGCAGCAGGTCTGGATTGGGATTGTAACAGTACACATATGACATCACAGTAAATTATTACTAGGGATGTGCGCCGACCCCTGTGTTTTGTTTTTGGATCTGTATCTCCTTCAAGGTTTTGGATCTGGATTTGGTTTTACAAAACCACCCCTGCGTTTTTGTTTTGGATCTGTATTTTGTCTAAAAACAGCTGAAATCACATAATTGGGGCCTGTTTTTGTTCCTACAGTATTATTAACCTCAATAACAATTATTTCCAGTCATGTCTAATCAATTTTGACCACCTCACAGCTCACAATATTGATTTCATCCAGTTTGGGCAAAAACGGTTGCATCGAGCTAGCTGGCTGACTAAGCTAAGCGACAGCCGTGGGCGGCACTAACCTGTGGCAGTTCAGCTTCCAACATGGCACAGAGTGGCACTGCAGTGGCAGACAGGATGGCAGTTTAATAAACTATAAAATTAAAAATGTCAGGCAGCAATGCCCCAAACAGTACATAATGCAAAGGACGGAGGTGCAAGATGGAATTGTCCTTGGGCCCTTCTACCCACCCTTATGTTGTATATAGTAAACAGGATATGCACAGTTTAACAAACCAATCACTTCAGCGACAGGGATTGCAAATTGTGGCTGAAGCGATTGGTTTGTTTGGGCCTCCACAAAACAAGCTACCAATGGCCAGCTGACATTGTTGGCAATGATCTCTCCATGCACAAACTGGCTTTACAGAGGCAAGATGTTGTCTCCATCATCATCCGATTCTTCACCCTCACCAGTGTCTACATCATCTTCACACAATATTAATGTGTCTCCGCTAGAATCTACCATTACAGCCTCAGGTGCCTCAGTAATTTTTGGATGTACTTGCCGGTAAAGGTCCTCCTCGTGAAATTTGTAGTTCATTTTGATGAACATCATCTTTTCTACATTTTGAGGAAGTAGCCTTCTACGCCGATCGCTGACAAGGTTCCAGGCTGTGCTGAAAACTCTTTCAGAGTAAATGCAATGAAATAAATTCGAATAATCAATAAGGCGCCGAACACTTAATTGCTGCAAACAAGAAGTCACCGCAGTACCACCCTGAGATACTGAATAATAGTAAGTAATAAATGGGTTGTGACGACTATACGTGCACATGGTGTTATAATAAAAAATATATGGAAAATACTTCCCAAATGTGTTGATTCTTGTAGCTAGATGTCAATAGGTCATTTCTCCGTGGACATGAAAAACATCAGAAATGTGTACACATCGTGTAATATAGTACAGACAAATTTTATTCACAATGAAGAGCAATAAGAAGAAATAAAAAATAAAATAAAAAAATAAATAAAAAAAATGAAAAATGAAAAATGCAAAATAGATAATATGTTGTGAAGGACACGCTTGATGAAACCTTCAATAATATGCCAAAAATATAGATGTGAAAGACACGCTTGATGTAACCTTCAATAATAATATGCCAAAAATATCGAAATATGGTATATATATGGAATCCTTAAATGATATTCAATATCAAATTACCAGAAGTCCCATTTCTGAGGGCTCGTAGAAATAAAGATGGAGGTTTTCTGGATAACCTCTTATCCACTCCTCGTCAGGGGGCTTCTTATAATGTGAGTCTCACAAATCAGGTGGTCCTGTCACCAATTGCCAACGCGTTTCGAGAGACAATCTCTCTTCCTCAAGGGTTCTTTCAGCTGCAAAATGGCGGTTCCGTCACCACCACAGTAAGATCAGAGTAAACACTGGAGGGTGGGCAGGTCAAGTAAAGCTAAGCCAGTTTGTGCAAGGGCCTCCAAATTGCCTTTTTTTTCCTGCCAGTAGTGAAATGGACTGTCTGACATGCCTATTTGGACGCTATCATTAAATTAGTCCTCAACCATTCTTTGAATACTGACCGTATCAAATGGAGGTCTAATTAATTGTAGGCAATTCTTTTAGACCCGACCAGATATCAAAACTTGGTTGTGTTGATTCACCTGCATCACCAGTGTTGATGAAACCTTCAATAATATGCCAAAAATATAGATGTGAAGGACACGCTTGATGTAACCTTCAATAATAATATGCCAAAAATATTGAAATATGGTATATATATGGAATCCTTAAATGATATTCAATATCAAATTACCAGATGTCCCATTTCTGAGGGCTCGTAGAAATAAAGATGGAGGTTTTCCGGATAACCTCTTATCCACTCCTCATCAGGGGGCTTCTTATAATGTGAGTCTCACAAATCTGGTGGTCCTGTCACCAATTTCCAACGCGTTTCGAGAGACAATCTCTCTTCCTCAAGGGTTCTTTCAGCTGCAAAATGGCGGTTCCGTCACCACCACAGTAAGATCAGAGTAAACACTGGAGGGTGGGCAGGTCAAGTAAAGCTAAGCCAGTTTGTGCAAGGGCCTCCAAATTGCCTTTTTTTCCTGCCAGTAGTGAAACGGACTGTCTGACATGCCTATTTGGACGCTATCATTAAAATAGTCCTCAACCATTCTTTGAAAGCTGACCGTATCAAATGGAGGTCTAATTAATTGTAGGCAATTCTTTTAAACCCGACCAGATGTCAAAACTCGGTTGTGTTGATTCACCTGCAACACCAGTGTGTCTTTTTTTTTGGAAAGTTTAGTTTTTTCCTAATAGCCGCACTTGCTTGAGAAAATTAAGGAGGAGTCATCGCTACATCACATGCCACTTGAGCTGACAATATCCTTACCAACAGCTCTTTGCATCTCTTCAGATCTGTGGGCCTGATTCAGAGCTGAACGCTCTGACCAGAGAGCTCGCTCAGAATCAGGGCCCTCCTACCTTTTTTTGGAGAGTCCTCATGGACGCTCGCATAGCTGTGGGTTACCACCCACAGCTATAGCGAGCGTCCATGATGATGGTCGCGATGGTCTTGACCATCGCGACCATCGGGCTTGCGACGGAGACCCTGCGGTACGGTCTCGTTGCCGCAAGCCCTGGAGTGATTTTGGCTCTATCAGAGCCAAAATCACTCCCACTAACATCACTAGTGATGTCAGTGGGGCCGGCTTGAGATGGTAGGCGTTCCCATGGGAACGCCTCCGTCTGGCAGGCACGCCCCCGGCATGCCCACCAAAGGGGGCGTGCTGTCAATCAACATTGACAGCACGCCCCCTTTGATGCGAGACCCGGAGCGATGGAGAGCCCGTCGCTCTCCGGGTCTCGCACATGCGCACGACTGGGAAGAAAGACACGACATATAACTTAAACCTACGATCCAGCATGGTCACCAAAATGTATTGATCAGATTGTAATACTGGCGAAGTGAATAAAGGACTTGATCTACAAGACCGACATACTTAGTGGAATCGCTTCGTTTCAGCTCCTCCTTCAGTTTCTCAAGCTGCTTTTCCAACAGTCTAATTAGGGCAATTACCTGACTCAAGCTGACAGTGTCTGAACTCACTTCACAGGTGACTACTTCGAAGGGTTTCAGCACTTTGCACAACAAGGAAAGTATTTTCCACTGAGCTTGAGTAAGGTACATTCCCCCTCCTCTTCCTATGTCATAGTTCATTGTGTAGCTTTGGATGGCTTCTTGCTGTTCCTCCATCTGCTGAAGCATATAAAGGGTGGAGTTCTACCTTGTAACTACCTCTTGCTTCAGCGGGTGATAGGGCAAATTCAAAATTTCTTGCAGATGCTGCAATCTTCAGCACCTGCTGAATGGTGAAAATGTCCAGAAATTTTGCGAGCCACAGAGAGCATCTCCTGCAAGGCCCTGTCATTTAAAAAAAAAAAATTTGTACCACCAAGTTAATAGTGTGAGCAAAACATGGGATGTGTTGAAATTCACCCTGTCACAATATTGGTGGCGTTGTCAGAAATCACACATCCTGAGGAGAGTCCAAGTGGGGTAAGCCATTTTGCAATAACTTCCCTGAGTTTTTCTAAGAGGTTGTCAGCGGTATGCCTCTTAGTGAAACCAGTGATACACAGAGTAGCCTGTCTTTGAATGAGCTGCTGTTTCTTAGATGCTGCTGATGCCGCTGAAGGCAATACACCCACCCAGTGGGCTGTTACAGTCATGTAATCTTGCGTTTGCCCTGTTCTACTTGTCCACATATCTGTTTTTTTTTAATGTCCCTGTACAGCCTGGGAATTGCTTTTCTAGTGAAGTGGAACCTAGATGGAGTTTGGTAGCGGGGACACAGGACCTCAATTAACTGTCTAAAACCCACTGCACTAATGGCAGATATCGGACGCACATCTAATACGAGCATAGACGTTATGGCGTCAGTGATCCGCTGTGCAACTGGGTGACTGCTGTCATACTTGCTCCCCCTTGCAAAGGAATGTTTAACAGTCAAATTTTTTTTTAACTACTACTAGTAGTCTTCTTGGGTCCCTTCTGGGATGAAGATCCACTCACAGCAGCAGCAGGCATAGTGCTCAAGGATTATTCTGAGGAATCCAGAATAGGGGAGGACTGAGTTAACTTTATCAAACTGGATGCAGGACTAGTTCCGATTATGACTGAGAATATTGTTGATGAAGGTGTTGGTTGTGAAGATGCCAGGTGCTTGGATCTAGCATCTAGCAGAGAGAAGGGAGCTAGCTGGACTGCTTGTTGTTACTTTTTTAGCCAAAGTTTCTGAATTTTGCAAACACTTTGGATGAATGCGCTGTAGATGACATAACAAAGAGGAGGTTCCTAGAGGGTTAAGGTCCCTACCTCTACTTACAATGGCATGACAATGTGTACAAATGTTGTCTAGATTTGGGTACAAATAATTCCACACATAAGAAGTGGATTTTTTTCGTTTTATGTCCAGGAATGACAATGGGCTTTTCCCTATCATGAGCAACAACAGTTTCCACTAGGGCCTAAATTTACTCAAACAACATCCTCATCCACAAACATCCTCATCATCAGCATCCTCAATATCCTCCTCATCTTGGTGCACTTCCAGAGAAGCATCCTTGAATTCTAGGTCAGCTTCTTGACTTGTGCTGCTCATCCCCACATTTGCAGAGGATGCACAAGTGGTGGAAGGAGGCTCCTCTTCAAATACAGTTTTGGAAAGGTCAGGCTCACAAATGGCACCCACTGACACACTTAGACTCTCCTTAGGGATTTGTGACATTTCTGAGCATATATTTGGTTCCTGTGCCTTAACAATTTTAATTTTTTTGAAACATCTACAGGGAGAAGGGCTTACATCATCATAAGAGGCAGAACCACCAGTCATAAATAAAGGCATATTGCCAATTTTGTGTCTTTCTGCAGCTAACTTTCCCTTTGATGTTTTTTTCTTTACCACTGTAAAAGATTGCTTCTTTGATTTTAGATGGCCAAGGGCATACAGGGATCAAGTCAGGGCATCGGCTTTAGTAGATGACATAGATGGACTAGTATCATCATGACTGATGGCACTGGCAGCAGCTCCAGCACTAGTATGTGGTTCCTGCTCTACTCTCAACTGATCATTCTCCATATCATCAAACACGAACTACAGCAAACTTTTTAAATATTACAATGCAATATCATTGACCTACAGTGTCACAATATTTTTTATGAATAATACACTACGCTACCACTTAGCGTCACAATATTTTTTAGGAATAATACACTGCGTTTCCACTTACAGTGTCACAATATATTTTATGGATACCCTGTGCTACCACTTACAGTGTCACAATATTTTTTATGAATAGTGTCACAATATGTGTATGAACATTACACTGTGATCTGACTGGCAGCGTCACAGTAAAAAAAATTTTTACACTGGGCACCCTTGGATGGAGAGAGCCTCTGCCCTGTAAGGAACATATCAGCAGATGCTCCTGGATTGACACAGCAGCCCCTGCCCTGGATGGACACAGAAACTTCTGGATGGCTATAGAAGCCCCTGCCCCTGGATGGATGCAGCAGCCCCTGCCCTGGATGGACACAGCAGCCCCTGGATGGATGCAGCAGCCCCTGCCCTGGATGAACACAGCAGTCCCTGGATGTACACAGCAGCCCCTGGATGGACACAGCAGCCCAAGGATGGACACAGCAGCCCCTGCCCTGGACGAACACAGCACCCCTGAATGGACAAAGTACCCCTCTGCTCTCTATACTCTCCACAGCCGGAGTGAAAATGGCGACAATGACCGGGTACCTTTATAGTATCCAAAAACCTGTGATGTTTTGCCTCATTTTGTGATCCGTGTCAGGCGGGAAAACCCAAGCCGGGCTCGGATCCCGGCCCAGATTGCGAAGTTCGGGCGGATCCGATTCTCAGAGAAGCATCTCTAATTATTACTATTCAATCAAATATGATGTGATTCAGCCCCAGCAAAGCACATAACAGATGTGAGTGGACTGTGGATGTGACAAGTTGGGGGGCTCTATATTACATATAAAGAGAAGGGGCATAGTAACACCATTGGGACTAACGCACAGCTTCCTCTGTGGCTGACTATAGCATATCTCTGAACGGAACCTTCAGCTTATACAGCAACCCAGAAACTTGGCTTCTACAGTACATAACTCATAGCGGAGACAGAAAGCATCTGTTCAAAGTATTTTCTGCTACTAAAGCTGAGAGGTGGGGATGTAACAGGCAGCAGAACGGCCATCCAGCAGATGTGATTTATGATACTGTATTTACATAAGTTGCAGTGACTCCTACAGGCATATGCCAAAGAGGTCTCGGTGATTGTTCTTTAAGTCAAAAAAGCTGCAATCCTTCCAAGATTATTCTTGTAACATATTATATACATATCTAGGCCTGATTTGTTTTGTAAATTGTCAAATATTTTATCTTAAATGTTTAAAACTTAATATTTTTTATGCGGTTGCAGTTTGGTAACAAATAATTGATTTATATAACCATATGCACATACTGTATAGTGACAAAAGCACTGGGTAAATTGTTGATGTGAGGTATATATAACCCAGGTTCTTAATTCTGTGTGGTAATTATCCAGGTAATGAGCAGCTTTGCTTGCCAGACCATCTGTGAGAGGCTGATAAAAGGTGTGTCAGTTTCTCTGGCCAGTCTTTCACTATCTGGGGAGCAGACTGACAGACCTGTTGAGACACTGCTATGGCTTTATGTAAGTGCTGTATTTAAATGCTGTTTTGTGTGAGTTGGACATTAGTGCCTCCCACTCTAGCAGAGGGAAACTATTGTATAGTTAGTGCCAAACAGGCCAGGATTAATTTTTCTATTTTATTTATTTTGTGCTGCAAAAATAAAACTAGCTGTGGTTACTTGCACCAAGGCACGGGACTGGTGCGCTATTAATTGGCTGCTGCAAGAGAGGTGCCTCCCTTTACCTCAAGAGATGGCAACCCTTGACCTGATCTTGCGACAATATTATAAAGATAGATAATTAATCATTGGAGCTGTCCATTCAGCACCACACTTGCTATATATTTATATTTGTCATTATAAAAATACACGTTTTGTTAATGTTGTGAGACTCTAGTGGAAGTAGATTAAATACAAATAACATTTTCCATATAATCCAGATTGTGAGCATGACCTAATTCTGTACAGTGCCAACATTTATTATCTTGCTATACAAAACCCTATATGTACAAAATACAAATACAGTACGTCCAAAATTTAAAATGCAACGAAAATTAGACATGACAATGGCATAAACGTTATGTAATATTATGTAACAGTATATCCAGCGAGTGAGTCTTACACGTACAATAAAGTACAGTACTACTGATTTCTTAAAGTATATTTTACTGCTAATGTCTACAACTCTTAAAATATCTCCTAAGTTAGTTTTAAACACACTTTGCATTTTTATAAATGTATATTTTTATTATATTTATGTATATTAAAGAAAGAAAGAAAGAAAAGAAAAGAAAAAATAAAAAATAAAAGAAAAAAAGAAAGAAAATAAATGAGAATAAGTTTTAAGCAGACTGAAAAATAAAAAGTTAGAGAAAGACAGGGAAAAAGAAAGAAGAAAGAGAAAGAAAAATTGAAAGAAAGAGAAAGAAAAAAAAGAAAGACAAAGAAGAAGAAAGAAAAACAGAAAGAGAAAAAGAAAAAGAAAGAAAAAGAAAAAAAGAAAGAGAAAAAGAAAAAAAGAAAGAGAAAAAGAAAGAAAAAAATAAATAAGAACAAATTAGTTTTAAGCACACTGCAAAAGAAAAAGTAAGAGAAAGAAAGACAAAGAAAAAGAGAAAGAAAGAGAGAAGAGAGAAAAAAGAGAAAGAAAAGAGAGAAAGAAAGAATGAAAAGAATGAAAGGAGAGAAAAGAGAAAGAAAGAAAGAAAAGAAAAGAGAGAAGAGAGAAAAAAAAAAGAAAGAAATGAAAAGAGAGAAGAGAGAAAAAAGAAAGAAAGAAAGAAAAGAGAAGAGAGAAAAAAGAAAGAACAGAAAGAAAGAAAAAAAATGAGAGAAGAGAGAAAAAAGAAAGAAAGAAAGAAAGAAAGAAAAGAAAGGAAAAGAGAGAAAAAAGAAAGAAAGAAAGAAAAGAAAAGAGAAAAAAAGAAAAGAAAAGAAAAGAGAAAAAAAGAAAAGAAAAGAAAGAAAGAAAGAAAGAAAGAAAGAAAGAAAAAGAAAGAAAATACAATAAAATAAATGAGTACTGGCACTTTCTGGGATACAAAGTTGGAGCATGGAGCATACACACCATAAGGTCAGTCAACCATCACGGCTTTAAATGCTCTTATGGCCATGGAGACAGCAGGGACAACACCTACAACCTTATTTAACCTTTTTCAAGCAAAAAAAGAAAAAAAGCTTACTGATAATTATTTTTCAACAATTTAAACTTTCTTTTAAGTTTGTTAGACTAAAGTAAATACTGGAAGCCTATAGTCAAGTCATTTATGTGCAGAGATGTCCGTGATTGGCTGTCAAAGCAGTAAGAGTCCTCTTATGGCATCCAGCCAGTATCAGTGGGAGCAGAGTATCGCCCAGGTGCAAAATAGTGCAGGACGATCACATTCAGAGAACAGAGCATGAAGTGTCAATAAACCCAGCAGCTGCATAACTTTTGACAAGGACTTTGCCTTATTTATCATACCGTAAAAAGTCTTTGCAACATGCTCAGGAATAAATTTGCTTCCATTTTCATTACACATTCCTGTGAGCTACGCTGTACGAGGCTGCGCCGTCCCTGATGTTATTTCACTTTTATGGCTCTTTAATAACTAGCAATTTGCTCAGTCAAACTGAGATTTGAGGACGTGCTGGATAAGAAGGATGTTCCCACCGGATTTATTACTGCAATTTTATATTTCGTCTGTAAATTTAGATTTAATCTGTAAATATTTTATCAAACAAGGAGCCGTGACTCAGAGCTCCAATTATTTAAACCCAAACCGGTGGAAGAAATGGATGTGTGCGCTGGGCTATTGCCCCATGCAGTGCATCACAAGACGCTTAAAGGGGTTTGGTACAGGATGCGAGCGGTCAGAATACTGACAGCGGCATTGCGACAGTCAGAATCCTGACCCAACTAGGTAAGTGTTCTAACCCTAACCCCCTCCCTAATTCAGTCCTCTAAATACGCTGTTTTTGCTCTTATATTACTGCCATTTTGTTTTTGGTTTACTTTTTTTGCGTTTGGAGCTGAAAATCAAATAAACAGAAACGTCTATTGCAGCAAGATAATGTATATTAGTGAGAGGAACAACAGGAAAACGCTATACACAGGGCTGCATTAAATGTGGTGGGTGTGGCCAGTGCCATGTAGGTGTGACCAGTGCTGTGTGGGTGTGACCAGTGCCATGTGGGCGTGTATAACCCATACTCGATCAGCCCCAATGTCTCCCTAAAGACATAAAAATGGAACAATTGCATCATTTTAAGAGGTAAATAGAAATACATATTTAATACTTATGATTTATGGCTGACTGCGTGACCAGCTGGACGATGGGACATTATCATGCTGTCATGTTGATGGGCCTATCATTATTAGGAGACCTGGAGCTTTAGTCCCATCTGCCACATGGTCAATCTAGCCTTGGGTGTATAGCCGTCGCCGAGGGCAGAGGTTAGACAATACTTATCTACGCTGCCACTGAATATGGACAGAGGAGGCTGCACGGCTGTGCTAGACTGCGGATAGCATACATTTTACTGCAGGGGGTAACCCCCTTGAGGTTGGTCAATGAAGACTCCCCAAAAACCCAAATCAGCATTGCAAGGCCTATAGCCAGTCTGCTACTGCAAGTTTTTGAGTCCATTCATTTGCAGGTGCGATTTTAAATCGTAGCCCTAACCCTTTTTGCCCTAACTCTAAGCAGAAATATGCAGGTCCTCTGGAACCCCCCCATCTTATGCATTGTTGGAGTCTGTAACCAAATTGGGATGCCTGCATCGGAAGTTTCCAGCAGTGGTCCCTGTGGAACAAAATTGGAGTTTACTTTGGATTGGAAAAATGTACTTGCCAAAGACTTCCAATAGGAGGCGCTGTAGTATTTTGATTCATGATCATTGAGTTTCTGAACTCACGGTTAAATATTGGAGCAGCTCAGCTATAAAGCACAAGGTGCTGGAGATCTTTAAATAAAATCAATAGACAGAAGTTGGGGGGGGGGGATCAAAGCCTTGCAGACAAGATATGTGTGAAGGCAGAGATTGGGGATGGGGGCAGGGAGGGAACACACCATCAACTGGAATATTAGATGACAAGGCCTGAAATCCTGATGTTACATGGATGAAATGTGTGGGTTCACCGACCACAGTTGAGGCAAATTCACCTTGCACTATTCATTACAGGAGTTCTAGGACACAGATCCGGCCTACAAAGGTGGGTACAGCACAGAAGATGCTTCCTAAAACAGATAAGGACATATGTACACGTGTCCTGTTTATGTGATATTACTGGTTTCAGTATCTGCCCAGTGTCAGCAAAATGCAATAATAGAAAACAAAAAGAAAAAACAGTTTGTTGGGGATCGTGGTCTGTGCAGAGTTCCACTAATAGACAGTAACAAGTACAAGAGGGCCATAAGTTTTTTTTTTGTGTAATAAATAGCAATTGGTGTATCAATTGTGGAAGCAGTCATGTGTATATCATGGATGGATGGGATAGATGGAAATAGTAACCAAATAAAAGAAAAAAAAAACCAGACAAATCAGAAAAGATCAGGAGAGATGCATAAAGAAATGGACAGACAGCTCACTTAGACATACAGTGATTGTGCTCTTTCATGTGATTATTGGACGATTGTCCCAGTCCGGGCTGATCAATGATTTTACACTACTGCCTTCCCCCATGGCTGGTGCTCCGGTAGTCCGCCCTGTGTAAGTCCCCTGATCTGGTTGCTCTCCCTGTGCTCTTGCAAGCTCAGACTTCTGGGAACGCGTGAGACTGAGCGCTCAGCAGATGGAACGCAGGCAGGAGGCACTTCCTCAGCCGGCGGCAGCAGAGGGGCAGAGTCGGTGCAGGTCTCATTGAGGGGGGGGCCCATAAAGACTGCAGGAAGATGAGGTCTGCCCTCCTCTCACCAGCTCATGAGACACTGAAGGTGCCCACACACTAGGCGTTCAGGTCACGATCCCATATTGTGTCTGATTTGGTGTTAAAAGTAAACCAAATTGACCCGCGATCTATCGTGCATCCTATACTATTCCAGTGCATTGTGATAAGATTTTCAGATCTGAAGATGCGATGTACGACCAGCGGGTACGTGCATCGGCATCATAATCGTGAGTAGAGACTCACGATTAGGACAGATTTTACACGATCTGTCGTCCCGATGCATCGGAATCGGGCTGATCGTGTAAAATATTGCTTCGTGTGTGGGCACCTTAAAACTCGCCGCATTCTTTTTTTTATTATAATTATTTTTTAATTCCAGTATAATTTATTTTTGTTTTTTAAACTTCAACCTACACTTGTAATCTGGCCCTGACTGAGGAACCCGAATAACCACATGACGGGCGTTTAGCCACACTGCGTACCCCAAACCCTCGTGATCCCTGCATACCAGCTGTAATAGTTGTATGTTTCAGGTAACTAAGTTATAATATTTACCACAAAGTTAAGCAAGCCAAAGACGGATGCACTTTGAGTTTGACATGTTCATCATGTACAGTCGTTATTCATTCTCAACGGGATCCCTACAGCCTTGTGTTGGATCACCGCCCAACCAAGAAAACCAGGCACGGATACAATGTAACACGAGAGAAGAACCGGTTCCCAGGTACGGTAGCTTTTCAGTGGCAGAGATGACGACTGGACTGCAACATTAACCTGATCATCAGCTTCTGTGAGATTTCCCGTTGCCATGAAATCATTACTGGGCAAAGGGCAGCTGGCCTGGATCCAAAAATGTGCGCCAGCCTTATTATAATTGCATTCAGCAATTTATTCCAAAATGTTGTTTTTTTTTTTTTTTAGATCAGTCAAAAAGATCCTCCAGCTCCACTGAAATGTAAAATTTTCATCTGCAGGTCATGGAGAACATATGCCTGGACGCCCTAATCCGTGCCCTGTTCTGAAAGTCTCTCTAGCTGAGGCACCGGAAGTCTTTCCAATCTCATAGACCTCAATCTATTAACATTAGAAGAAGAATACAGGCAGTGTATCAGTCAAGACGTGTCAGTCAAAGTGTCAGTGGGATCTGACTCTCTGAGGACAGAGAGATCTTCCTCCCCAGGTAAAGAGACAGCATCTCAATACATGACAGTGCATTATTTTAATTGGATTTAGCCCCATCCAAGCTGGCCCGGGTGGGGGGGGGGGGGGGTTTGATGAAACAGAGAAAGCCGACCAAATCTACTGCTTCCAGCCCGAAAAAATGATTCAAACCGATGAGGGCAGCGTTTAATGTTTAAAGGGAAGCGGCACATCTGTCAGAGATGACTGGTATATCCAGGCTGCCCAAGGCTCATTTACAAGAACGCTGCCCAGCCAAAACAAGATATCAAACATTTGTTCTTTTCTAGCCCAAACTGTAAGTACAACCTTTACTGCTGGAGATAAAGACAGGCTGGCGGGAGAGACCGTCGCCCACAGATATGACGGAGCTGCTCGCAGTGTTCACAGGGGGAACGACGATTCCACTAAACCAGGGGAAATGTGTACAACAGAAGAAGGCTTTTATAACCTCACAGACTGGAGGGAGGTTGGTTACTCTGCGTCTGGTGTTATTAATTTGACTATTCAGCCAAGACTTCATGTGCGTCTTCTCACGCTGGTATAGGGAAGAGGGCACAGATAATAGAAGTGAGATAGAGAGGATGAGAGAGGGTCCAGGCCGCTGCAAAGACAGGAAATCCTCAACTAAACAGTTTATTAAGAGCCGACCGTGTTATTTCTGCAAAGCTACAGGGTCTATTTATCAAAGGGAGAATTGCAGCGAAAATCACGAACGGCACCATTGTGGCGATGTGTTTTTTTTTCAATGCTGTTTGTCATGACAATATAAAAACCCTTACCAAAGCATATTATAAAATAATACTAATAATAATATGCAGCCAAGTGCTACCGGCCCAGAGCTGTAAGGGTTATACCGGCCTTCGTAGAAGTGCGCAGTGCCAAGCTTGAGCAGACACAGTGGTACGGAGAGCACAAATGCAGGTATAAAGGAAAAATAAAAGTTTAAAAAAAAAAAAAAATGTCTAAAAAAAAATTTTTTTATTTAGAAATGATATGCAAAAATGTCCATTGAAATAATAAAGCAGTGTTTAACAGGGTTTAATCGGTTTTCGCCTTATCGAGATGGCAATAATCAAACAGCTATTGTGGCGTTAAAAGTACATTGGCGTTACCTGTTGCATACGCTTCCTTAGGCAAATGCACAGCTCAGTGTTCACTGGCGGATCTTACTGCTGCCAGGGTTATAGCCGGCAATAGTAGCGTTATCACCAGCGGTAACTCATTGGGCTCAATTCAACTCAACGGGAATTGAATAGCGCCGGGAATGAGCTCCAGGACCTATTCAATTCAGCGCGCTGCTAAGGATTTCTTCTCGCATTCCTCCAGACGCGATGCTGTTTTCTGCCCATCGCGCCAGTAAGTTTAGTCGGAGAATGCCTGTTCTCACGACGAAACGTCCTGTTTAAGGCGCGAGGGACGGGAGAACTGGCATTCCCCGACCTAACAGTACCCAGAATTGAATAGCTGTGGGAGCTCCTTCCCGGCACTATTCAATTTGCGTTGAATTGAATCGAGCCCTTTGAATTTTCGGGCAAGACATTTTTGCCAGCAATAGGGAATTTCACCCTGTGATTAATTTGCCCACCCCCTGTAGGGTTTCTACTCTTCCAGTTAGTCACATGACCCAATGCATAGCCAGTAAGGTGTAGCATGCAAAGGACCACATGTCCACAGCCTGGAGTATGGGGAGGGGCATGTGTTGGATGTACTCTGCTACAAAATGTATCTAATCAATAGCTGGCTATAGGATTGTTTTTGCAAAACAGGCTAAATTTACAAACCACAAAATGTGCGGTCTAGCAGTTTTTCTTTTTAAACATTCGTTGCAGGCACCTCCCAAAAAATCGTACTGCCCTGTTTTCTATAAGCTGGCAAGTGCTCCAGAAAGTGCACAAAGTGAAACCAGTAATAAAGGTCATCTCAAAAATCAACCTACTTCCACATTAGGACCACCCGCCTTCAGATTTTTGAATTTTTTTTATTTTTATACACAAATTAACCTTTTTATGTCTTCCTAGAAAAAAAATGGCAGATGCCGGGTCACCGCAGCCCCCCGCGCCCCCCCCCCTACACTTAGAGCAGCCAGGGCAGGACTCCATCCTCTCTTTCATCATTAGCAGAGGAAACTCAGAATGCGCTGGTCCGTCTCAGGACGTCATTCGCCGTTATTATAGAGACATTAATAAAGAGCGTAAGGAGATTGTGGGACGGTCATTATTTCATGTAACTTTTTGAATGTTTAAAGGTTTTTGCCACATTGGTAGAAATAGGTCGATAGCGCAACTGCAAAATCCATCCCATAATAAGTCTAGGGGCAGGTTTGGATCTCTGGCGCCCTGTAAATGAGCACTCGTGACCCTTTTATCACAATTAAAGTCCACCAAACTCTCTATAGCAAACTCCACATCAGGTTAGGAGGCCGGTGCCTTTCCAAGACAGGATTGCTGCTCAGATCCATGCAAAACGGCAGCTCAGTGACATCAAAGCAGCTCAACTGACTGAAATCTAAGCTCTTTGCTTTCTATTAAGTCCCCGTTAAGACACTGCCTTGAGGACATGGTGTGCAACTTCAGCGGCCTGCAGTGGAAAGGTGAGCAAATATGACACTGCTGGGTAACCTCACATAATTTGGAGCAACTTTAGAGGCTGACAAGATCCTTGCAGCTATTTCTCTCTAGGAACCAGACCGGGAATAGCAGGAGAATACAGGTGCAGCAGTTTTACATTTACCTTAGGGGCATTAGCAAAAGCTTAATAGACTGTTCATGGGTGCCATCCTTCCTCCCTTCCCAATGTATGTCACCAGATAAAAGGAAATATTATATTCAATATGACGCGTAGAGACTTCTGGCGGCTACTGTTATTTTTAGATTTCATTTCGGCGGAGCCTCGGAAATCCAGTGCTATTTATAAGCAATGCTGCATATATGCACACAGATGCAAGCGGCGGCTGATATGGAAAGATTAGGCATATGAGACGTAGTAATCGGAGCATCCTATTTCTCAGATAAGGACACAGCTGCCCTGCAGAGCAGAAGGCTATTACTCTACTCCATGAAATAAGCACCACACATTCACGGAACGCAAATAAACAGGAAAAAATACTATCTAACAATTAAAAGTCTTTAAAATAGGGTCACGCTGTTGCCCGGAGGACGTTCAGAATTTTTTTGGTGCCATTTCTACATCCTTGATGGGATTAGTTTAAAACTGGGATGAAGAGATCGTAAAAACTTAACGTCAAAAGTTAATACTGTGGACCTGCTTTAGGGAGGGCGCTCGGCGAAAATAGCATCATCATAACAGGGTTATGGTGAAGGTAATTTAGAAAGCTTTTGAGGGGTTGGGTTTGGGAGAACCACATCCCTATTTGAGAACCTCGCTCGGCGGCGTTTTGTAAATGTCGAACTGCTGCGTCTCCACTTTCCGGTCACTGCGCCTATAATACCGGCTCTTAGATTGCATAGCCAAAAAGCTAAAAGTTTTTTCCCCGCAGACAGAGGGGCAGATTCTGAGATGCACGTAGTGAGGTTGCTGCTGCTTCCAGCGATCGGAAGCCCTATGCAAACATCCGCTTGTAATCTAATGCACAATCCATATGTACAGTAGAGATCAGGCTGCAATTATCAATACAAGGGACTCTGGGCTTGATTCAGACCCGCTCGCGAGCGCTATGCGCTTGCAAGCGGGTCGATGGTGGCCCAGTGCGCATGCACACGACGGAGACGGCTCCGTCGTGCGCATGCGCGAGACCCGGATAGCGAAGGGCAAACCGTCGCTCCGGGTCTCGTACTAAAGGGGGCGTGCTGTCGATGTTGAGTGACAGCACACCCCCTTTGGTGGGCGGGCCGTGGGGGTGGCTGCCCAAACGGAGGCATTCCCATGTGAACTCAGTGGAGAGATTCCGTCTCTGTTAGAGCCGAAATTTCTCTGGGGCTTGCGTCAACGAGACCCTACCACAAGGGTCTCGTCGCAAGCCTGATGGTCACGATGGTCTTGACCATCGCGACCATCTTCCTGGCCGCTCTCGATAGCTGTGGGTGGTCACCCACAGCTATGCGAGCGGCCAGGAGGCCGTTCTAAAAGAAAAAAAAGAACGGCCCTGATTCAGAGCGAGCGCTCTGTCAGAGCATCCGGCGCTGAATCAGGGCCTCTGCTCCAACATGCAAACACCCCTTGGACAATCCAGTTGTTAGCCAATAACGGGCGTTCAGCTGTAAGTGAGAAGTGACTGCGATGCGTTCTACTCGCTTGCTGCCGCTCTAAGGCCCGTTTTCAATTGCCGGCAAAAGGTCCCGGACTTTTCGCCGTCATCACCAGTTTTCCCTTCGGAAAAGTATCGCGCTCGTCACCGTCGCCCTATTCAATTGCAAAGGGCGTGAGAACGCGTCCCGGCGAAACTTAGGCCCTCATTCAGACCCGGACGCAATTAGCGCTCGCTCGTCCTGAAAATAGGGGTGGCTATTCAAATGAACCGTTCGCTGTTTGCGGTCTGTTCACGCCTCTAGGTCTGAACGAGTGTACAAAACTTGCGGTCGTTTTTTGGGAAACTACGCCCCCTGGCCGCTCGCATCCTACGTCATGTCCGCTATTTATTAGATTTATCGAGTACATCGAACAGGGTATGAACTGCTAGCTATTCTTGTGGTCGGTTTTTGCTACCACAATTTTGCGAGCAGTTCTGGCTATAAAATAACCCAGTGACGTGGTCAATGACGCTGCTGTTTTAATTATGCACTCCCATAAAATGCCCGTTTTGACCATTAAGCACGCCTGCGTTCTGATCTCCACTCCCCGTTTTCAAGCACCTTCCCCTGTTACCACCCACATACGCCTCATTCTGTCACTCAAATTAGCAGGCATTCGCTATTTTGCGAGCACATGATTTTCGGCCGCACTGACTGGTTCGCACATGCGTATATAACGATCCGTACGCATGCGCAGTTGGCCAAACATCGCTCGGAGCGAACGAGCTGCCGCTTACGAGTGGCTCTGAATCAGGCCCTTAGTTCGGCAAAAAGATTTGGGGAAATCAGCCTGACATCACCCAAAGATACACTGACATGGAGGATCACTATGGATACCCCCAAATAGCCCTGCTGAAGGTATTTTGGGTGCTTTAATGCTCTGACTTGGTGCTATTTAGCGTCTTTGCTCAAGTGGTGAAAAATAGCATTTACAGTAAAATAGCATTTTCGCACCGGGGAAAAGTCTTTGCAATTGAATACAAGGAAAAGTTCTCGCCTGGTGAAATGACATCACCGGCGAGAACTTTTTGCCGCCAAATGAATATGGCCCTAAGTTGCATATGTACGGTCATGTCACATGTACAGTTTGCTAAAAGTATAGAGATGTGGCCACATTTGGACTCGCGCGAAACCCAGAATCAGGCCCGAAATCTCCCACCAGCCCCAATTTTCCTGCTGCAGGCCGCGCAGCCTCACAGCGCTATTTCTGGTCACCCCATGGACCCTACCTGGACCTGCTCTTGCCAATGATTGCGGTTACAAATTGCAAAATCATAGATGAAGGGGGCTCACACTTCATGAAATACTCTGGACCCCCCCCCCACCCCAATCCTGTTACTTGGGGAGGTGAAAAGTTAATGGTCTCTGGAACCAAGGCAATTGAGAAAAAACCTTTAGTAATGTTGAGGCATTGCTTTTCTGTCCCTCTGCATTAGCGGGGGGGCACAAGCATCCTATCTAACTCACAGTTATTTGTTATTAGCTGAAGTACTCAGCATTGCCCGGGTGTATATCTTCAAGTTATTACGTTTTATTATGTGATGGCATCCAAATCCATCCAGTGGAAGGCCCACAACAGGCTCCCTGGGTCAAAGTTCTGCCCAGCGCACTCCGCTGTGAGGTCCGACCGGGACCCCAACCACTCCATTAGGTACCCCAGACCAATTGCCACCACTTTGCGAAGTTTTCATCCAAATCCATCCAGTAGAAGGCCCAGAACAGGCTTCCCGGCTCAAAGTTCTGACCAGCGTACACCAACCGAGACCGTCCAACCGAGACCTCAACTGCCCCTAAAACCTAGCCAGGGTCAGTGTTCTTCAAAAGTATCCTTTCAGCTTCCTGCCCTCCAGTGTCCTAGATTAGTATCAAATATGAATTAATAACATATACTGATAATTCTTGTGCATCTGCATATGGTTTAGACATTTATTAACAGCTATACTTCTCATTACATTTCTCTTAATTTCCTCCCATTAAATTTGTGACTATACTATGTGATATGAGGTGACTGCTACTTTTTGATTTACTATATCGTGTCCCCTTCCTTCCTCCCCCCTCTTCCCTTGTTGTCTAGTTATGTCTGTCTGCTTGTGTTGTGTCTTTTTTGTGTTTCTTTTTTCTATATAAATGGGTCTTATGTTGTGATATTTCATGATGCCACTGGCATTTTTTGTGATTGAGCTTTGACGTTCTCCAGTGGCGTATTTCTGCTATATTGTCTCTCCCGGCAATGACCCGGATACAGTATGTAAGTAATTGTATTGTTATTCTATTGATTTTTTCTACAATAAATACAATTTGCACTAAAACCTAGTAAGGGTCCAACTGGACCACCTCATCCCAAACGGTGCAGGAGTGTCTGAATGCAGATCCGGACAGACAAAACAGGCAATTAATATTATATATAAGTTATTTTTATACAGCGTCACCTCAATAATGTACAGAGAAAAAAATAAATCATGGATAAAGTCGTGTGTCTAATAGTTACCGATGACTTCCTGCTTGTCTCTATCAAGGGCCTAAGCCCTAAGGCATACTAAACTAGGATTACCCAGCAGAGGAAATAATTGGTGCCTACTTGTCGCCTTGTGCACATCGTCAAAATTAAAAATGTATTGTCTTTACCCTGCAAAGCTTAAAAGACAGAGGGTCCAAGTATCTTCTCAGATCACCATGGGGCAAAACCCTCAGGTGTGAGCAGGAAGACGACATGTGGCCCTCAGCCAGACAGTAGCCAGTTACATTGCGATCTTCTTTATACTGGTGCGTTCTGCTATATATGTGACTGGTTAAGTTTCATGAGTTGACCGACTGTTGACAGGGTTGTTGCAGTTTCCAGTCACTACGGACGTGTCCTCATACATCTAGCTTCAATATGCCGTGTGGCGTGAGATGTCTGGCGTGAGGGAACCGCCAGGTCCCATGCAACTTCACGTCTTTTGTGCGTCTTTATTATTATTTTTTTATGAAATGCATCGCAATGTGATCGGCTAGGACGCAGCGGGAGACTGTGCCGATTATTTTGAAATACGACATTTGTATATCTATGTACGAATGAGTCTGTATACGAAGTACAACGGAACTTAGCAAGGAAAAAACCTGCGGCTTCTGCATCGTAGAACATTTTATACAGATTCAGACTCAGTCGCACACAGATAAAATAAGTGTCGCACATCAAATTAATCAGTGCAGTCTCCTGGTGAGTCCTAGTACATCCCTACTGCGACTAAGATGCATTTTCGGCAACAAAAGACACAAAAAAAAGACTCCTAGCGCTAGCAAAGTAGCACGAGACCTAGCACGACATCAGCAATGATGTTTGAGGACACATCTGTACCTCAACATAATAATTATTTATTTATTACCAGTTATTTATATAGCGCACACATATTCCGCAGCACTTTACAGAGCATATTTGTCCATTCACATCAGTCCCTGCCCCAGTGGAGCTTACAATCTATATTCCCTATCACATGCGCACACACATACACACTAGGGTTAATTTGTGTTGGGAGCCAATTAACCTACCAGTATATTTTTGGAGTGTGGGAGGAAACCGGAGTACCCGGAGGAAACCCACGCAAGCACAGGGAGAATATACAAACTCCGCACAGGTAGGGCCGTGGTGGGAATCGAACCCATGACCTCAGTGCTGTGAGGCAGTAACGCTACCATTACACCATCTGTGCAATTAGTTGATACTCTTATTTTACTTCCACTTTTGGAAATTTTGGAATGCAGAATTACCCCCGTCTGAGTGAACAAGGTGCCACTTGAAATATAGCAGGGTGAGGTTTGCCTGACAGATACTTTTATTTTTTTTTGGGGGGGGGAGTTCTGGGGGGGAGGGGTAAGTTTAAGCAATCAAGTGACTTCTAATGGTGATCTCCCTGTTAGAATGTGCGTTTGGCAGATCATTTTGGTGGCAGTGCCCAGTCATAGTTACTAAGGGGACACTGCATCATGTATTGTCCTTGTTCCGGCTGTTGCAAGCAGCTGGAAAATCCTGTCTAGACTATTTTCATCTAAGCTGTATCTTGCCTGTCTGTCTGTGGGGGTCATTCAGACCCGCTCGCGAGTGGCAGTACGTTCGCAAGCGGGTCGATGTTCCCCACTGCGCATGCGCACGACGGAGGAAGTTCCGTCGTGTGCATGCGCGAGACCCGGGGAGCGACGGGCTTTCCATCGCTCCGGGTCTCGCACCAAAGGGGGCGTGCGGTCGATGTTGATTGACAGCACGCCCCCTTTGGTGGGCGTGCCGGGGGCGTGCCTGCCAGACGGAGGCGTTCCCATGGGACGCCTACCATCTCAAGCCGCCCCCACTGACATCACTAGTGATGTCAGTGGGAGTGATTTTGGCTCTGATAAGAGCCAACATCACTCCAGGGCTTGCGGCAGCGAGACTCTACTGCAGGGTCTCCGTCGCAAGCCCGATGGTCGCGATGGTCAAGACCATCGCGACCATCATCATGGATGCTCGCTATAGCTGTGGGTGGTCACCCACAGCTATACGAGCGTCCAGGAGGCCGCTCCATTTTCATGGAGGAGGGCCCTGATTCAGAGCGAGCGCTCTGGTCAGAGCGTTCAGCTCTGAATCAGGCCCTGTCTGTGTGCAGACTTCAGCAGCACACTAATTCATTGTCTCTCTGTGCTGAACCCAGCTGCACAGTAGTCTGTCATTAGGGAGGCTTGCAGAGTTTTGCTTTGTTTGGATCCTGCATCCGTTAAACAGCCAGCCCTTCACTCCATGCTGGTTATACTGCCTGACTTCCAGAGTATGAGGTCGTGTTCTCAGTAACTAGCCGGTTTACCAAGTTCTGCTGTTCCAGTTCACAGTGCATGTTTGTCTGATTTGGATCTGCCTGTGTGTCACTCAGCCTGTATTCCTGCCGTGTCTGAGTGCACCTGTCTGCCTTGTGCTTCCTGCATCTCAGCCAGCTAGGCCGCATCACAGCCTGCATATCCATTGACTATCAAGCCATGTCTGTTTATGTCCACCAGAATCAAGTTTGCAGTGTTCTCATCCGCGCTGCTTCCAGTCACTGTTCCTGCCATATCTAAAGTTCATCTGTTTACTGTCCTGTCTCATTCGCATCATCTAGTTCCAGTCACGCCACGGCCCTCAATGCCGCTCCGTTTTGTCTCAGACGCATCACCTTGTTCCAGTCTCGCCAGGGCCCTCCATGCCGCATCACCAAGTTCCAGTCGCCACGGCCCTCAAGGCTGCTCCGTCCTGTATCAAGTCGCACCTCAGCCCTCTAGTCCTGTTTTGCTCTTGTCAGTCCAGTTACGCCTGTTTTGTCCTTGTCAGTCTAGTCTTGCCAGTCCAGTCTTTTCTGAAATCCTGCATATCATAGTTCTTGTCGCTCCTGCCTTGCAGCTCATACCCTGTGTCTAGTCAGTCCCTGTCTAGCATCCTAGCTGCATTATAGTCCCTAGACATTTGTCATACCATAGTGACCTGCCACTGCTTGCGTTGTGTCATCTGCAGCCTCACTCCAGCTAGCTACCAGATTTGGGACTACCACACCTCTACCCAGTCTTGTCCATTGTCAGCAGTCCTGCGATCTCGCCATCAAGTGAGAATCGTAACCCTCCCATTACTAAAAATAATAATAATGTATCCCCATTCGTCAGACCTTGGAGCATTTATAGGATAAACTCTCCATGTGGTTGGCATCTAGGCTAGGGACACCAACGTGCTATAGGCTATATTGGTACATCTCAGACTTCCAACTGACTCTCCAGGGTGAGCTATGGATGCTGACTGCCGATTATTATTTGATTGTAAAAGATTGATTCCCATATGCACTGAGGATTCCAAGATGGTGCATTTATTCTTACTTTCCTTTAGTATCCTCCTACAGCCTGAGATCAAGTAGTTGCTTATTACTATATATTAATTATTTATGTATAGGGCACCACTGTGGTACGCAGCACAGGGGGGCAAACGCCACAACAGTACATGGTGACACAGTATAATACAGCATTCAATTAACAAACACTACAACTCTCAACTCAGCACACACGGTGTAATGATTAGCGTTACTGCCTCACAGCACTGAGGTCGTGAATTCGATTCCCACCACGGCCCTAACTTGTATATTCTCCCTGTGCTTGCGTGGGTTTCCTCCGGGTACTCCGGTTTCCTACCACACTCCAAAAATATACTGGTAGGTTAATTGGCTCCAAACATAAAATTAACCCTAGTGTGTATGTGTGTGAGCATGTGATAGGGAACATATCAGGGACTGATGTGAATGGCCAACTATTCTCTGTAGAGCGCTGCGGAATATGTGTGCGCTATATAAATAACTGGTAACAATAATAATAATAACTCCGCTATTGATGCAGGTGAGGCAGAGGGAATGTTCTTTGCAGGCTGGAGCTAACAGGATTAGAGACAATGAAAGAGGAGCTAAGAAGAGACAGAGAGGGGGTGGAGTCCCAGGGCAGAGAGCCCAAGGAGGAGGTGGCAGGAGCAGCTGGTGAGCAAAAGTAGTAGATGATAATACAGGAGGAAGGAGGGCCCTGCTCTTAGGAGTTTACATACTAAAGGGCCGGGAAAGACAAATAGGTGACACATGGGAGCTGATGCGTAATTAAAAGAAAAACATACGGGATGTAGTTCTTATACCTACCATCAAGACCTACCAGCTGGCGAAATCCCGGCGCCAGAATCCAGAACAGAAGACTGGCGCTAGAATCCCGACATCAGTGGAGATGCTGACGCTGGTATCCCGATCGTAAGTATAGCGGGCGTCGTTAGCTGTGAGCCACAGGGGAGGGGGGTTAGGGTTTGGCCACGGACAGGGGGGTTACGTTTAGGCACTAACTGGGAGGGTTAGGGTGTGGGGTAGGGAGGGTTAGGATGCAGAAAAAAAGAGTTAGAGTAAGAGGGTTAAGGGGGAAGGGTTAGGTTTAGGCACTAGAAGGGTTAGGGTGCGGGGAAGGGAGGTTTAGGAAGCAGAAAAGGAGGGTTAGGGTAAGAGGGTTAAGGGGAGAGGGTTAGGATACCTACCTATCCCCTGTCGGGATACCGAGCATCGAAATGCCGCTGTTGGTCTTCTGACAGCCGGCATCCCAACTGCCTGTATCCCATATCCAACCCGTTGAATACAAAGCTTCCTCCGGGGAGGGTCAGCTCTGTTCTTCTAGACACCATCCCCGACGAATGAAAATAATAAGACAAAACGCACAAATAAATATACAGCACGAGATCTTCCTTCAATCTCATGACTTCTGGAAAAGCCACCGTGCCAAGACCTCACTTCAGAAGTTTGGAGACAAGTCTGGAGAGATGTTAGTCAGATTTGTTACTTTAAATCAGACACATTAACCCTGGCAAAGTCACAGCGGCACAGGAGATCAGACCCTAGCGAGATTGTAATAAATCTTTTGGATTTCTATATTAAACAATAGGAGCCTAAATCCTCCTCAGAGTCAGGCAGGGACGTGGTCTGTCTCTCTTAGTCAGTTAAAGCTCTTAATAACAAAAATTCCCAATGAGGTCCTACAGACAGTAACGGAAGTGTCAAATTATAAGTCTGCGGGACTCAACGGCTTTACGGCTGAATTGTTCAAATTGTCAGGTCGAGCAGCAGTATTAAAAATGATAACCTATCCCCCATCTGCTGTATATCTCCGTAAGCTTTCTTTCAGTCTCCTGTCCAGCAATACCAGTATTACATATTGTAGTATATTGTAGTATTATTTCAACACAAATGGCGTAATGGTTAGCATTACTGCCTCACAGCACTGAGGTCTTAGGTTCAATTGGAATTGGGTTCAATTCTCACCATGACATGGCGTTTGGATATTCTCCCCGTGGGTTTCCTCCAGGGGGATGTAGTTATGAACCCGGGGGGGGGGGGCTTAGGCACTAGTGGGTTAGGTTTAGGCTGCGGTTTTAGGCTGCGGGAAGGGAGGGTTACGTTTAGGGGTAGGGTACTTACCAGTAGCTGTTGGCATTTTAACCCAGTTGGGATGCCGACGTCCAGTGCCAGGTTAACGTCCACATGGGCCTGGAGCTGAAATTCATGAGGGGCCTATTGTGTGCCGCTGTTGGGGGTGTGACAAGTGCCGCAGCAGTGTGACTGGTGATGTGGGGTCATGACCAATGTGGTGTAGGTGTGGTTTACATAGGGGTGTGGCCTGTGCTGTGGGTGTGTTTAGTTCCATGGAAGGTATTGCTGGCGCCTACCTTAAAACTAAGCGGCCACTGTTGGAAATCCGCCACTCTCTGTCCTTCCCTCCAAACACCACTCTCAATTTACATATACACATTATATATACACCTGGGCTCAATTCTATTAAACGCGAAGTGAATAGCGCGGGGAATCAGCTGCTGGAGCTATTCAATTCATCGCGCTGCTAAGCCCGACTAAGGATCTATTCTCGCATCCCTCCTGGGATGCGAGCAGAAATCCGACAAAAGTCCAGACGCGATGCTGTTTTCTGCCCTTAGCGCCGGGAAAACAGCATCTCGCCGGGAAGTTCAGTTGGAGAATGCCCATTCTCGCATCTAAACACCCTGTTCAAGGTGCGAAAATGGCCATTCCCCGACCTAACAGCGCGCTGAATTGAATAGCGCCTGGAGCTCATTCCCGATGCTATGCACTTTGCATTTAATTGAATCGAGTCCATTAAGCGCAGTGCCGCACTGATAAGACTTTGGGCACTGGAGTGTGTCCAGAGTCTATAGTGCATGCACGGGTCACCAAGAAAATGTCCGTGGCGACTTTCCCCTGTACTGAGCATGCGCAAAACATTGGGAAAATGGCCACGGTGGTTTTTTTCCAATCATTTTTTACAGTGCTGACACCGGCGCTGACGTGGGACTCCTGCGTGGTAAGTATAATATGGGTGCAGGGTGTGCGGTACGGGCCCCTCCTGGACCCAGGGGTCTGTGTGCACCGCACACCCTGTACCCAATATAAATATGCCCCAGCAGTGGCGGAACTCCCAGAGACAATGGAGTAATTTGCCGCCGGGCTACAGCCCTTAAGGGGACCCCTGGCTAAATTGTCCCCCGGGCAGCTCCGGGCACTGCTATGGAGATGGAGCGCCGCTGATCGGCGCTCCACGTCCAGTGGCGTCAATACGGGGGGTGTGCGGTCACATCCCCTATTGGCCGGGCACGTCTGAGTGTGTTACCAGCGGGCGCCCGGCTCCTTCTTTCCCCCCGGCGGTAGCTGGAGGAACGGAGCTCACTCCTGAGCTCCGCTTCCGGGTCCCGCAATGCACTATGGGACCTTTTATCTGCTTAATTGATAATGAAATAACGAGGGAATAGCCCACACCTGTCCAAGAAATAGCTTTTGAGTTGATAGTCCCATTACTTTTGGCCCCTTAAAAAGTGGGAGGCACATATAGAAACTGTTGTAATTCCTACACCGTTCACCTGATTTGGATGTAATTACCCTCAAATTAAATTTGAAAGTCTGCAGGTAAAGCACATCTTGTTTGTTTCATTTCAAAGCCATTGTGGTGGTGAATAGAGGACAAAATCTGAAAATTCTGTCAATGTCCCAATATGTATGCACCTGACTGTGTGTATATATATATATATATATATATATATATATATATATATATATATATATACACACACACTTTATATATCTATATATATATATATATACATACACACACACACACATATATATATATATACACATACATGCACATATATATATATATATATATATATATATATATATGTATATATAAATAAATACTCTGGGGCCAGACATTACACAGACCTGTAGCAGGAAGTTAATATGGACCTGCTGGGCTGCCTTCCTTCCTGTTTCCTGAGCTAGGTGACAGGATGGTGGGAACAGGAGGGTCAGTGGGCGGAGCTTCGGATGAGTCGGGGGGTGGAGCTTCGGCGGATCGGAGGTGGGCGGGGCTACGGCCGGCCGGTCCGTCCACCGGCCGAGGGAGAAGGGATGGAAGGTGGGCAAGGGGGTGTGGGAGAGGGATAAACTTAGCTGCAGGCGGCCGGGGGAAGAGTTAGCTGGGCTGGTGGTGACAGGAAAAAAGAAAAAAGTCTTATTTTTTTTTCCTGTCTCCACCGCAGCCAGTGTATGTGGGCCTATTTTCAATGGGAGGCCTGGAGCTGTAGCTCCACCCGCCCCATTGTTAATCCGGCCCTGTCGACGTCGGGATTCTGGGCGGAGGGATCCTATACCCAACCCTCTCCAGGTCCTCCGGTTTCCTCCACAAATCCAAAAATTTACTGGTAAGTTAACTGGCTTCCCACAACAGATTAACCCTAGTGTGTATGTGTGTACATGAGGCGGGGACTGATGTGAACGGCCAAATATTCTCTGTTAAGAGCTACAGAATGTGTGTACGCTATATAATTAACTGGTAATAATAAGAAAGAAAGGTACCGCACATTCCATATACAAACTTCTCAACATTTTAAATACATGGAATAGAGACACTTCCCGATCCATCCATGCCTTATTTATTCCACCAAATTAATGTGAAGTATAATTATGAAGCAATTAACTTCACCTAATAATGAGAAATTTGGAGGTCACTTACAAGGTGTAACACAGGCGAGAAGCAAGGCTGTACCCGCTCAGGTAGAGCCATGCCTCTCAGTCTGCGCATGTGCAACGTCCATGGGTCCGTGGAGCAAGATGGCGGCAATTGAGCCAACCAATGGAAGGAGTTGGCGGAATTCCATCCTACATTACAAAGTACAAGGTGTCCCCTCACTCGCAAGATGACTTCAACTCATAAATGAGGCTAGAATGAGCAGTATTCTGGAGAAAAAGCTGAAAACTTTAATTTAAGAAGAGGAGTATGTACAAAGTGTAAGTTTGCTGCCAATTCACCTCCCCGCAAACCTAGGTGCGCTTCTGCGGAAATAGATCTAGAGAGTGAGCACCTTGACGTGGGCAGTGTGGGCCATGTAGGTGCTATAATTCCTATAACATTACTACCAACTTCGGCATATTTGTCCCAACTCACTGGAGGTTGAGAGGTAAGACACAGTTTTCACGCATCGCAGTCCAAGCTCCCATTACCAGGTCCGGCAATGCCATCTCACAGCCATCCGTACCTTCTGCCCTGATCGAAGCTAGCATTGCTGAGGGATGAACTTGCCCATCTGTGTCTGGGCCTGTCAGTCTCTCTGGCAACGCTCGAGGCTGAAATGCATGGGGCCACTATTTTGGTCACATGACTGCATTCACCAACCAGGTTACCACAGCTGTGCTCACATGACCTGCCTGGCCAAGAGGCGCAAGGAGCACTCCATTTAAACCATGTTGGATGCCTAGCTCATTGCCAGAACAACACTTCTCTCCTAGAGATCAGCTCCTGGCATCGGTTGCTCCCACTTCTGTTTCAGTTATATGCATCTGACTCAGTCGCCAGCTATTTGCATTAATAAGTGCACTCTGCATCCACTTAATTACCAGCCATTACATCACCAAGTGCATCCTTCATCTGACTCTGTATCTAGTCAACTGTGTTTGCTTACTGCATCGGTCTCAGGGTCTGATTCAGACCCGCTCGCGAGCGCACAGAGCTCGTAAGCGGGTCGATGGTCCCCCACGGCTCACTACAAGATGGGTCGGCTGTCGATGTTGATTGACAGCTCACCCCGTTTTGTAGGCGGGTCGGGGGAGTGGCTTGCCAAACGGAGGTGTTCCCGAAGGAACGCCTGCCGTTTGGGGGCGGCCCCACTGACATCAAGAGTGATGTCAGTGGTGAGCTTCCGGCTCTGTTTGAGACGGAAGCTCACTGGGGCATGTGACAGACAAGACCCTACCACAAGGGTCTCGTCGCAAGCCCCGATGGTCGCGATGGCCGGGACCATCGCGACCATCACCTGGCCGCTCGCTAAAGCTGTGGGTGGTCACCCAAAGCTTAGCGAGCGGCCAGAAGCCCGGCTCAAAAAAAAAAAAAAATGCCGCCCTGATCCAGGGCGAGCGCTCTGAAAGAGCGTCCGGCTCTGAATTAGGGCCTCAGTCTTCAGTCCCCCGCAGTGCCAAGTACTTCCTGCATCAGATTCAGGGACCTATTCATCATCGGAGGCCGTATGGCCCCCGATGATTAAGTATTGGTCTCGCTGCGAGGAATACTTAAGTATCCAACTCGAAACAGGGGAAACTGTGCACTGTCATTTTTACGGTGCGGGAACAGCTGCTCCAAAAAAGCATCTGTCCCCTTGGTTAGTATCGCAGCTACAGAAGTAGCCGCGTTACTTACCTCCTCCACGTCGGTCCAGCTACACATGCGTGGCCCAAGGTCACGACTGCGCACAGATGCCGGGGAGTCCCTGAGAAGGCGGCGAAGGAACGGGCTACGAGAGCAAGCGCCGTCTGAAGATGGCGCTTGTTCTCGGAAGCAAACTGCGAAAACTTTCAGTTTTCTGTGTTTACTACCTGACCCCTGATGATGAATGGCCTGGTAAGCTAAATATGTGGAAACTAGCGTTACCGGGCCATTTATAGTTTGATGAATAGGCCCCTATGTCTCTACTCCTGCACGTCACACCTATCCCAATGATGTTATCTAGCACGCAGGTTCAATATCACCTACCGCCTGCTTCCAGACGTGTGCAGCATCCTCTATCTACGCCCTCTGCAGTCTGTCGCAAGTACTACAAGAACTCCATTCCCAGTCCACCTGTGGCCTGCTTCCACTATTCTGCAGTCCTGACACCAACCTATAGTATTGGTCCCAATGAGAAGGAGTTTAATAAAAAGACATCAAGTTTCATCTACTCTCCTACTGACAGAGCTAATCCCAAAGGTTCTACACCGAATGTACAAAATCCCAGTAACATGACAACCAGCGCTGGCCGGGCATCCTCACAATTGGCTGCATACAGTGTGAAAGGTTTCCATCTGGAGAGTCCACAGGAAGCTCTCCACAAGTGCTGCAGCAGCAATCCCGGCTGCGGGGTGCCGTTCCGGTCAGGAACAACGTCCGTTGGGCGGTGACGGTGCCGCCCGCAGAGCCTCTGTGCGATGGCACCGGTCGCCCGTAGCTAGTTACAGCCCTGATGAAAACCGCTCACCCAGGATAGTTTCTCCGCTCACAAAATGGCTGCCTACACAGTGTGAAGGTGACAGGAGCACCGTAAGAGAGTAACGTGTGGGTCTACAGACACAGAGGTGGCAATTAAATCAATGACAATGAAACTATCTCTGGGCCTGATTCAGAGCTGGTCGCGAGCGCTGAGCGCTCGCAACCGGGTCGATGGTGGCCCAGAGCGCATGCGCACGACGGAGCTGGCTCCGTCGTGCGCATGCGCGAGACCTGGATAGCAACGGGCAAGCCGTCGCTCCGGGTCTCGCAACAAAGGGGGCGTGCTGTCGATGTTGAGTGATGTTGGTGGGCGGGCCGGGGGAGTGGCAGCCCAGACAGAGGCGTTCCCATGAGAACGCCTACGGTCTGGGGGCGGCCCCACTGACATTACAAGTGATGTCAGTGGGAGTGCTTTCGGCTCTGTTTGAGCTGAAAGCTCTCTGGGGCTTGCGGCAACGAGACCCTACCACAAGGATCTCGTAGCAAGCCCGATGGTCGCGATGGTCTTCCTGGCCGCTCGCTATAGCTGTGGGTGGTCACCCACAGCTATACGAGCGGCCAGGAGGCCGTTCAAAAAGAAAAAAAGCCCGGCCCTGATTCAGAGCGAGCGCTCTGTCAGAGCATCCGGCTCTGAATCAGGGCCTCTGTTAGAAGGCACGGAAGACAGAAAACGCGTCAAGACAAATTTTTATTTGTTTAACGTCCAGACAGGGACAGCACAGAACAGCTGGAATGTCTCCTATGCATATAACACATAAAAAACTCTATTAACTTCCCAAACTGTCATATAACCCTTTCAGTCAGCCTGAAACAAGACAGCTGCACTCACATTGTGCCAAAGTGCCGTAAAGGGACCGCCACTTCATCCAATCAGTGAAGCAATCTTTTTTTTTTTTTTTTATTTAAATTATGGGTATACACAAAACACAAGTGTGATGTGCGGCATGACCAGGTATAGCAAATGCTGCCTTTGGTTCCTACGCCTGTAACATGACACTTGTGTTATCTGGGCGAAGGGCGTAGTGACGATTAATCGGCAACAATGCCATTTTTTTTTTCTTCTATTGCCGCAGTTTATCAATAAAATCTTGCCAACGATTCTCAGCTATTCGGCAATACTGGCCCAGAGGCAAACGTTAAGGGTTGGAGCACTAAGGGGGTCTATTTACTAAGCTGTGTTAGGAGATAAAGTGAACGGTGACAAGGGACCAGCCAATCAGCTCCTAACAGCCATTTTTCAAACACAGCCTGTGAGATGGCAGTTAGGAGCTGATTGGCTGGTACCTTATCACCGTTCACTTTATCTCCTAACGCAGCTTAGTAAATAGAGCCCTAAATCACAAAACTGGGAGTGGGTGCGCATGAACCGAGATTGCCAGGTGTAGGTGCAGGAGCAGCTGGGGTTTAGGGGGGTCACCAAATACCCCAATAAATAAAACGAAAGTAAAAATACACAGGCCCTCATTCAGAGTCGATCGCAAGAAGCGATCGCTCACTCTGAGTGGGGGCGGGCACTTCTTGTTTTGAAGTGCTGCCTCCAGGTCGCAAGCTAAGCTCTGGGTTACCACCCAGAGCTATCTATATATGTTTATAAGGTAATGATGATAAAAATAAAATATATATAAATCAGCCAGTAGAGCCTATATGGGGAATGGTATACTTACCCGACCCCTGACGGGCTGCCGCTGTTGGTATTATGACAGGAAGCAATCCCGACAGCCGGCATTACATACCCATTCCCTCTGGTACGTACCTGGAACTTATTACTAACATTGGGACTCATTAGCAAAGCTTCCCGGCTAGTTGAAAAATATTTATAACCATTATTGTCTGAAATTTATTTCTCAAATGAGAATGAGTCTCACGGCTGCGGTACCTAGATTACAGACAGAAGCCGTACTGACGGGGAGGGGACATAGACAAGTGAGCACTGAAAAGTCTGACTGCCACCTCAGTGTTTCCTCATTACAGCTTTGATGGATAGATAGGACAATGGCCCTCATTCAGACCCACTCGTGAGCGGCTGTCCGCTCGCAAGTGGGTCGATGGTCCGCACTGCGCATGCGCACGACGGAGGGAGCTCCGTCGTGCGCATGCGCGAGACCCGACGAGCGAAGGAATTTCCTTCGCTCGGAGTGTCTCATCAAAGGGGGCGTGCTGTTGATGTTGACTGACAGCACGCCCCCTTTGGTGGGCGTGTCGGGGGCGTGCCTGCCAGACGGAGGCGTTCCCAAGGGAACGCCTACCATCTGAAGCCGGCCCCACTGACATCACTAGTGATGTCAGTGGGAGTGATTTTGGCTCTGATAGAGCCAAAATGACTCCTGGCCTTGCGGTTGAAAAACTCAACCGCAGGCTTTTGCTCGCAGTTTCGATGGTCGCGATGGTCAAGACCATCGCGACCATCATCCTGCACGCTCGTATATGCTGTGGGTGGTGACCCACAGCTATACGAGCGTCCAGGAGGACGCTCCTTATTAATGGAGGTGGGCCATGATTCAGAGCGAGCGCTCTGGTCAGAGCGTCCGGCTCTGAATCAGGGCCAATAACACAGACTGGGCTTCCACATATCAGGATTGTCCAATATACACTTAAATGTGACTTTCTGTAAGTCCCATCTTCCCACAACAAGCAAAACTATATACTATAGTAAAATATGGACCATACTTGTCTACTTTTGAAAAAGCATGTCAGGGAGATTGTGAAAGCAGCACCTATGATTGCGGCGGTAAAGTGGGCGTGTACTGCTACATCTGAGGGGCGTGTCATACATGTGATGGGCGTGTACTGCTACATCTGAGAGGCGTGTCATACATGTGATAGGCGTGCACTGCTACATTTGAGGGGCGAGTCATACATGTGATAGGCATGCACTGCTACATCCGAGGGGCGTGTCATACATGTGATAGGCGTGCACTGCTACATCTGAGGGGCGTGTCATATGTGATAGGCGTGCACTGCTACATCTGAGGGGCGTTTCATACATGTGATAGGCATGCACTGCTACATCTGAGAGGCGTGTCATACTTGTGATGGGCGTGTACTGCTACATTTGAGGGGCGAGTCATACATGTGATGGGCATGCACTGCTACATCTGAGGGGCGTGTCATACATGTGATAGGCGTGCACTGCTACATCTGAGGGGCGTTTCATACATGTGATAGGCATGCACTGCTACATCTGAGGGGCGTGTCATACGTGATAGGCGTGCACTGCTACATCTGAGGGGCGTTTCATACATGTGATAGGCATGCACTGCTACATCTGAGAGGTGTGTCATACATGTGATAGGCATGTACTGCTACATCTGAGAGGCGTGTCATAAACCTGATTTACATCCGAATGCAAACGAGCCCCAAAGCAGTCAGTAAGATCTACTTGTTGATGGAAACACACTGATACTTCTCAGGAGATGTGTATAGACATAGGTTCCCAACATTCCTGCTAACAGGAAATTATAGTAGTCCAGCAATGTAGTGACCACAATCTCAGCTCTCCCTCACTTAAGAGGAGTGGGCTACAGTATCTATGCTGCAGGATGGGACCCCATTGCTGTGCAATAATGTTACTATTCCAGCAGGGCTTATAACGGAAGCCCTGCATAACAGGGAGAAAGGAGAAGGGGCGCATTTATTGTGATCAGGAGGACGGAAACATATTTTGGGGAGGGTATATTTTTCCTGTTTAAAAGTTTACCTGGAAAACATTCTTGTGATGGACAAATGCGTCCAGACGCGTTGGTTGGGAATCGCTAATATAGGTTACGGCTTGTCTGTGTTATTTGTAACTAATGATGATTTTAGCCCTTTTCTGACCTTTATGTAACATTTCAGCCACAACAGTTCGCACCGGCGAGCCTCTGCTCTCATGGGACGGCAAAGTGGTTTCTGCTTTCTGCATAACCGTGCTAAATTAACTCCCGCTCCACCTGCATGCAAGCGCAGCCACACACGGAACCACATCTACACTATATACATAACCTGTGGGCAGTGTAAAAACTACGCCGCAACCTGTGCCTATATTACCGCGCCAGCAGCCAATGCTTCCCGTGTGCTAGCTCGGCCACCAGGTGGAATTTGGAAGACAAGGTGCCGCAATTTCAGTAGTAAGGAAGACTAACAATCATCGTTGCATTATGGAATCCCCTGTTGTGAGGAGATTATGAGACGCTGATTACTATCAGAACTCAAAGCCTTTTCCTAAACATATAATTCCTTAATTATTTGCGCTGTGAGCATCAGCCATTCTTCAGCTTTGTAAGTAGCGGGATGTCCCCCCAGACAGAGGTTTGTCACCGCCGTAAAGAGTGTAATTAGTCAGCGTTAATGGCTCTATGTAAGAATACAAAGATAGAGTCATGTGTTCATCACTTGGAGTATACAAAATATTCAGTTTTTGTGTACGGAGACGACTCCTCCATCAGATTTAGGGGGAGATTTATCAATTCTTGGAGAGAGATAAAGTGGAGAAATTGCTCATAGCAACCAATCTGATTGTGTCATTTATCTAGCCTGTAACATCATAATATCTATTCACACCCTTCCGCATAGCCCTCCCCAGTCCAGTTATTTTCATATTACAGGTGACCTTTGGGCGGATCAGGGGCAACGCTTGGGTGGAAAATTCATTTTGCCCCTACTGCAAAGCTTCTACTCTTAGAACTAGACTAGGGATGGCCATTGATGGGGCCATTGAAGATTACCATTGATGGTACAAAACTATCTACGGTTTGCAGCACCTCGAAGACCACCACTGCAGGGGGAACGACAGGCCACCGGCCAATCAAAAATGTGGGTGGGGCTTAGCGGGCTCCGGGGCTAAGCTCCATCCCGCCAAGGGAAAAACAAAAAACATCAACTCCCATTCATCCATTGATGGCTGAGAAAAAATTGGTTCTCTGCCATCGATGGCAAAACTAGTTACCATTGGGCGGCCACCATCGATGTTTTTAAATCACTGATGTTCGATGGCATCCCTAAACTAGACACGTGCCCGGTTAGATGGCTATAAGGGCTACTTAAAGCATTTTAATACTGCTGGCATTAGGGCCTGATTCAGTAAGGATTGCTATTGCGATCGCAGCTACGTAATCACACGCAGGTCTGCTGCGAAAATATGCTGATTGCAAATGCAATGCCGTCGCACTGCCAGCATAGAGACGCCCACCTCACATCCGTAATACCTCCATAAATATCGGTAACATCGAGTATCATCGTCCCCTCATGCAGAATTACATCAGCCCTGACCACCCTTGTCACCACCCCCAAATGCTCACTGCCTGTCAATCACTCTGTGATGTCTCTGCATGGTCTCCATGAACTACAGGGCCTGATTCACCGAACGCTCTGACCAGAGCGCTTGCTCTGAATCAGGGCCCTCCTCCATGAAAATGGAGCGGCCTCCTGGCCGCTCGCATAGCTATGGGTGACCACCCACAGCATATGCGAGTGTCCATGATCCATCGGGCTTGCGACGGAGACCCTGCGGTAGGGTCTCGCTGCCGCAAGCCCTGGAGTGATTTTGGCTCACATTGGAACGCCTCCGTCTTGCAGCCACGGCCCCGGCACACCCACCAAAGGGGGCGTGCTGTCAATCAACATTGACAGTACGCCCCCTTTGGTGCGAGACCCGGAGCGATGGAGAGCCCGTTGCTCGCCGGGTCTCGCGCATGCGCACGACGGAGCTCCCTCCGTCGTGTGCATGCGCAGTGGGGGAACATCGACCCACTTGCGAGCGCCCTGCGCTCGCGAGTCGGTCTGAATGACCCCCACAGTGCGATCGCAATGCGCTTATCATCTTGCACTGTGTGTGGCGCGATTTGCCGCACCAGCGGCAAGGATATAGCTGGGCATATCTGGAGGATTGGCAGCTACCATAGAAACTACCAGACCCTGGGCGATGCATCGATGAAAGCCAGACCCCCAGCTCTCTATCACGCTCAGCTATCCCGGGATACGGTGGTAGAACACGTATGATGTAAATGCATGCACATCGCCCCAATCACTAGAACCTATTTATCCGGCGTATTAGTAGCAGGAACGGGTGACACTTGGGTTCTCCAGCTCGCAGTGAGTCACCAGTGAGAGGGTGATAACAGAATTAAGCCGGAGTTGTGATTATATACGTGCAAATGTTTACATTAGACTTGTGTACTTGTTGTACGATGTTTGCAGAACAGGGTTACGCAGCCTAAAGGGATCGCACTTATTTTCTTGCTCTTAACACTTTTTAAATAAAATAAAACACAACTCAGAACTTTAAGGCTCATTTAGCAGCGTTACAAGATTTGCATGTAAAAGCACAATGTACCCAAGCACTTGGGAGCCTTCTGCAAAAGAGTTTTCATCCACGCGGATATCAACATCTGTAAAGTCATCATCTACCAGAAACGGAAGACAACTGAAATAACCTGGATACAGCAAAACCGCTCCCTCCTGTTTGTACATCTGGGCCATGGTTTTACCTTTATTGTGTCGCAGGGGCGAAGGATCTGAGCAGAGCTGTCTGCTCAGTGTATAGAAAGCTTTGAAGAACCCATCACTTACCCCTTATGCAGGGCCGGATGAAGGACCTGGGGCTGAAAATGTTCAAGGATCTATTGTGGGAAGCAGAGGGGGTGTGGACTGCGCCATGTGGGCGTGGCCATTGCTATGTGGGTGTGGTCAGTGCTATGTGGGAGTGACCAGTGCTATGTGGGAGTGACCAGGGCTATGTGGGTGTGGTCAGTGCTATGTGGGAGTGGTCAGTGCTATGTGGGTGTGGTCAGTGTTATGTGGGAGTGACCAGTGCTATGTGGGTGTGGTCAGTGCTATGTGGGTGTGGCCAGTGCTTGATTGTCTCCCGAAATACGTTAGAGTAGAAAAATTGCATCATTTTATGAGTAAAATAGAAATGCAGTTTTAATACCCATGATTTATGGGCAGGCCTGGAAGAGCTTACCTATAAATGGGAAAACTCTGTGAAGGAGCTGGGATGTCATTCCCAAGATGGCCACTTAGGTAGAAGTGATGTGGCGACAGCCAGCACAGTCAAAATGTACCAGACTTGCCTACCGAGAGGCTCGCGATTTTCAATGTAGCGTCCAGCAGATCCACAAATTATAACTCATCTCTCAGTTTGTGAAACTGGAAAAGCCGGGGGCGGGGCATACACGGGACATCATGACGTCACGATGCGTGACGTCATGTTACTTAAAAGCCGGCGACCGCGGGGTTGTGGGTAGCCAGCCTAGCTTGCAATTCACAGGCACACTGATGCTGGCGGCATTGGCGGCGGGGACGGCCACCATGGGTCATGGGTGAAGGGAGTCAGGAGTGCAGTTGGGTACAGTGCCCGGAGACGGCTCCCGGGACAGCCTCCCTCTGCACCCAGCTCACGCACCGGCCAATTGCAGACTGCTGGGAGAGTGATTACGGAGGACGGAGTGAAGAGCTGCATGACACTGAGGGCCTGATTCAGACCCGGTCGCAAGTGCTGAGCGCTCGCAACGGGGTCGATGGTGGCCCAGAGCGCATGCACACGACGGAGACGGCTCCGTAGTGCGCCTGCGCGAGACCCTGATAGCGACGGGCATTCCGTCACTCCGGGTCTCGCACCAAAGGGGGCGTGCTGTCGATGTTGAGTGACAGCACGCCCCCTTTGGTGGGCGGGCCTGGGGGGGTGGCTGCCCAAACGGAGGTGTTCCCATGAGAACGCCTACCGTCTGGGGGCGGCCCCACTGACATCACAAGTGATGTCAGTGGGAGAGCTTTCGGCTCTGTTAGAGCCGAAAGCTCTCTGGGGCTTGCGGCCACGAGACCCTACCACAAGGGTCTCGTCGCAAGCCCGATGGTAGTGATGGTCTTGACCATCGCGACCATCATCCTGGCCGCTCGCATTAGCTGTGGGTTGCAACCCACAGCAATGCGAGCGGCCTGGAGGCCGCTCCATAAAAAAAAAATAGCGTCCTTTAGGCGCTCTGCCATGTATACAGCTGCATGGAGCGTCTTAGACACTACGTGCATGGCCGCGCTTCTGGCGGGCCCTGCCTCTTATGCGTGATGATGTCATACACAAAGGAGGCGGGGTGGGCAGGGCGCACAGGGCTCATTAAAGCCCTCTTACGGCACTGAAAACGTCTGAAGACTTGTGCAATATATGGAAGCTGCTATAAATATTGCATTAATTTGGAACTTCAGTAGAGTAAAGGAACCATTTACTATAGAAAGACAGGACTGGTTACAACTCTTTACATACAGATATGTATCCTATTGCGCCCAATATATAAATAGTAATGGGAGCTAAGTACAGGCAGATAAGGACACATTTGCTCCTGACCACATTCATGCTTCAGAGTTTTCGGAAAGTCGGCTGCAATTTACATAACTCCTCAGGAGCAGTCAGGAGCCCAGAATGATAATATATTAATCTCTGTGAATAGGATGTGCACACTGTACTAATCTGCCATCCATTTTTAATGGAATAGACTATTATCAAAAAGAACATTTTTATGATAGCTTAAATTAATATTTTACTTTTTCCAAGTAAAAGAAAAAAAAAGAAAAAAGTACTTACAATTTTATAAAGCTTTAAAAAAATCATTATTTTCTAATGAAAAAAAAATTAAATGATATCCAATACTTTATCCTTATATTACAAAGCTAATAGCGTAGGGGGAAAATACATATTTTAGTATAGCCTTAACGGTTCTCATATTATAGAAGCCTGAGCATTTGTTCCATTTATACCGTCACCTGCATGTGTTCCCACTAACCCTACGCAAGGATTTAGGTCTTGGGTGGGAGAGTGATTCACGGTGTGTCGCAGTATGTACAGTACATGTGTGTGTGCATGTTTCTGTGTGCGCGTTTGTGTATATGTTTTGTTTCTCTGTGTGTTTGTGTGTATGTTTCTGTGCGCGCATGTGTGTGTATGTATCTGTGCGTATGTATCTGTGTGCGTATGTATGTGCGCGTATGTATCCGTGCGTATGTATCTGTGTGCGTATGTATGTGCGCATGTATCTGTGTGCGTATGTATCTGTGCGTATGTATCTGTGCGTATGTATCTGTGTGCGTATGTATATGGGCGTATGTTTCTGGGCCTATGTATCTGTGTGCGTATGTTTCTGTATGTATCTGTGCGTATGTTTCTAGGCGTATGTATCTGTGTGTATGTATCTGTGTGTATATATCTGTGAGTATGTATCTGTTTGTATGTTTCTGTGCGTATGTTTCTGTATGTATCTGGGCGTATGTATCTGTGTGTATGTTTCTGTATGTATCTGGGCGTATGTATTGGTGCGTATGTTTCTGTGCGTATGTATATGTGTGTGTATGTATCTGTGCGTATGTATGTTTCTGTGCGTCTGTATCTGTGTGTATGTTTCTGTGTGTCTGTATCTGTGTCTGTATCTGTGTGTCTGTATCTGTGTGTCTGTATCTGTGTGTCTGTATCTGTATGTCTGTATCTGTATGTCTGTATCTGTGTGTATGTTTCTGTGCGTCTGTATCTGTGTCTGTATCTGTGTGTCTGTATCTGTGAGTATGTATCTGTGTGTATGTTTCTGTGCGTATGTTTCTGTATGTATCTGGGCGTATGTATTGGTGTGTATGTTTCTGTGCATATGTATCTGTGTGTGTATGTATCTGTGTGTGTATGTATGTATCTGTGCGTATGTATGTATCTGTGTGTCTGTATCTGTGTGTATATATCTGTGAGTATGTTTCTGTGCGTATGTTTCTGTATGTATCTGGGCGTATGTATCTGTGTGTATTGTGACACAGTCCAGTTAGGGGGTCCCTCTCCTGGGTAGAGGACTCCTTCCTTACACACACAGCAGCTGGGAAACAGTACGCCAGACTGGATTCGAGTACAAGCTGGTCGGCGCCAGTCTTTATTGTACAATGTCAGAAATAATCATAAAGAAAACAAACATAAATCCTAGCCCTGTCGGGGCACTAACTTCACAAGTGACTTCCCTCACTACAAGAACCTGGTAGGGCCTAATGCCCTCGCCAGCAACAAAAGCACAGCACAGCACTTACAAATGGGTTTTCAAAATTCTCTGAGCAAACTCCCTGCCTGCTCTCCCAGGTGAGACACTCAGCCCTAAACACACTAGGCTTATATTGGCCACTCTCAGGTGGAAACCTTAACAAGCCTGTTACCAGGTTGCAAGGCCCAAAACCTGGAGTGGCCGTGGGTGGAGCCCTCCCTCTCCTCTCACCCACAACCCCCTGGTCCCAAACCGGCTTTTCAAAAAGCCGAGACTCAAGCCTGCTACACTGCAGACTTTCTCCTGGGGGTTTAAAACACATAAGACAGGAATCTGGGACAAATGTACCTGCCACAGACCACTTTACCAGTGATCCTATCACAGTATGTATCTGTGTGTATGTATGTATCTGTGCATCTGTATCTGTGTGTCTGTATCTGTGCGTCTGTATCTGTGCGTCTGTATCTGTGCGTCTGTATCTGTGCGTCTGTATGTATCTGTGCGTCTGTATGTATCTGTGCGTCTGTATGTATCTGTGCGTCTGTATGTATCTGTGCGTCTGTATGTATCTGTGCGTCTGTATGTATCTGTGCGTCTGTATGTATCTGTGCGTCTGTATGTATCTGTGCGTCTGTATGTATCTGTGCGTCTGTATCTGTGCGTCTGTATCTGTGCGTCTGTATCTGTGCGTCTGTATCTGTGCGTCTGTATCTGTGCGTCTGTATCTGTGCGTCTGTATCTGTGCGTCTGTATCTGTGCGTCTGTATCTGTGCGTCTGTATCCGTGCGTCTGTATCCGTGCGTCTGTATCCGTGCGTCTGTATCTGTGCGTATGTTTCTGTGCGTCTGTATCTGTGTGTATGTATGTATCTGTGTGTATGTATGTATCTGTGCGTCTGTATCTGTGTGTATGCTTCTGTGCGTCTGTATCTGTGTGTATGTATGTATCTGTGTGTATGTATGTATCTGTGCGTCTGTATCTGTGCGTCTGTATGTATCTGTGCGTCTGTATCTGTGCGTCTGTATGTATCTGTGCGTCTGTATCTGTGCGTCTGTATCTGTGCGTCTGTATCTGTGCGTCTGTATCTGTGCGTCTGTATCTGTGCGTCTGTATCTGTGCGTCTGTATCTGTGCGTCTGTATCCGTGCGTCTGTATCCGTGCGTCTGTATCCGTGCGTCTGTATCTGTGCGTATGTTTCTGTGCGTCTGTATCTGTGTGTATGTATGTATCTGTGTGTATGTATGTATCTGTGCGTCTGTATCTGTGTGTATGCTTCTGTGCGTCTGTATCTGTGTGTATGTATGTATCTGTGTGTATGTATGTATCTGTGCGTCTGTATCTGTGCGTCTGTATCTGTGCGTATGTTTCTGTGTGTATGTATCTGTGCATGCGTTTGTAGGTATGTTTGGGTTTGCTCCAGTCTCACAGAGGTTAAATACCAGAATTTGGCTTTGGAGCCTGATTGCGTAGTAGGTAAATTAGAATCGCAGCTCCACGGGGACTGAGGTGCACAGAGAACGTTCTCATATTGCAGAGAACGGTGTCATCTCTTGTCCTTCTATAACTAGTAGGGTAATAATAAGAGGAATACAGACAGGAGACTGACCTTGGCAGTACACACGGCAACGCTGACTGACCTAATGTAACGCACTTCGGGTTTAACGTATAACATGAAGTGCAGTGGATTAAAGGATCCTTGTTCACTCATATTCCCAGAACAGGTGCTCCCCTGACCACACCACTTGTCTGACTCCATCGCACGCAGGGCCTGAGTCAGACACGCTCGACAATTTTTTCAATCTGCGCATGCGTACACATCGCAGTGCGTGAACCAGTGCGAGCGATCGGGAAGCGTATAGTGCATAGACTGCCCAGCTGAATGAGTGACAGGAGAAGCCGTTTGTGGGTGGTGACGGGCTGGCCGCTAGAAATGGGGGAGTGGAGGTGCGAACGTAGGCGTGTCTGAGCGTCCTAACGCCGTTTCAGAGGCGTGCATAATTAGGAGGCAGCGTCATGGTACAGGTCACTTGGTTGTATTTCACACTGAAGCGCTCGCAGTGCTTGGGGCAAGGTATGATCAACCACAAGTGCCGTGTTCGCATCCGATGGTGCTCGATGTTACCGATGGCTGCATACACTTCCTGGAGATGAATTGGGAAAGTGGGCGTCTTAAGACAGGCTGGTGGGCGTCTGCATGCACAGAGCGATCGCATGCTAAGACATAGTGAGCGTGCTAATGCCTTGCAATCGCCAGCCTTGCAGAAATTAATTTGCAAACGCATCTAGCGAGCGGGTCTGAATCAGGCCCTCAGCTTGCACTGATGAGGACCCCAGTCACGCACCCAATCCCCCTGGACCGTGCCCCTGCGCTGTAGGACATTACGGCCTTTCTGTAGTAAGAGAGTTGGGCTGTTTGGTGGCAATGATTATTATTATGTACCTTTTATAGTACAGTATCTACTATTTACACATGTGCATATTTACAAATTCTTTATACTTGCCTACTTTCCCGGGATCGGCCGTGAGGCTCCCAAAAATCGTGTGGCACTCCCGGCCACCTAGAAAAGTGGGCAAGTCTCCCAGTTGGCCACCATCCGCCTACATAACCCCGGACCCCCCCTTGCAGCTCTACAGCGTGTTTTGTACTGAATCGCGTCATTGTGGCCCCGCCCCCAGAGTGATCCTTCGCTGCATCTGCAATGCAAATAAGACGCAAAAAAGAAAAAGAAGCTAAAGCTGGCCACACACTAGCCCAACTTACATCCAACCAGCCAACTAGTTGATTGGTTGGAAGGAAAATCTGGTAACGTATGGGAGTAACTGATGATCAGCAATTTGCTCCTAAATGCCAGAAAACAGATGAAAATGACGTCAGACAAGTTTGTTAAATGTTTGATCTAAACAATTTGTTCAAACAACAGTTTTTGTCCATTTTCCAGCATTTGGGAGCAAATTGCTGATTGTCATTTGCTTTCATACCTTGCCAGATTTTCATTCCAACCAATCAACTAGTTGGCTGGTTGGACAGATAATCTTTAGATGTGTGGCCAGCTTAAGCTGCACCTCTTGGAGCAGATCAGTAGTGCCAGGCATCTCACACCGTATGGCGCACTGAGGCTACAGCAGGTGTATGAGGACACATCTGTTTGTCTGGTCGACATTTAGAATGTCGACAAGGTTAAGGGGTGGCAGCAGTATGTTGAACCCGGCATGTACTGCAAAGCATCATAACCATGCCGGCTGAATGAAGCATCAGGTTTACGATTTTTATGGTTATGATGCTTTAGGTTGTATTACTACCAAGTCGGCATTCCAGTTTCGACATACCGTTGCCCTCCTGGTCATTGATGATGTTCTGAATGTCGATAACATAACTATATCCCATCTGAAAAATGTCATGTGTTTTACCCATTTTCCCACATGTGTAAATTATCCCTCTGTTTTACAATTCCCGTTCACAACCTATAAGATTATTTGCAAACAATCGTTCTATCGTAGTAATGTTGTATACCGAACTACATAATAGATCTCACCGACATAAACCTACAAGGCTCCAGACAACCTTATGCGAAATACCAACAAAATCAGAAGGCAGGAAAAGAAAAAAATCCCCAAAATGTCCAAATCCACTACATGACCCAGCATGTCTTGCCAGCCGCGGCAAATCCACAGCACCAGTCGTGTCAACTGGTTGAAACTTGTAGTTCTACAACGGCCGGAGAGGAGGGCCTACTGTAATTCTGTTGCTACATCGCCTCCATGCTTAGGATCACTGATGTACGGCATTATTAAACACTTTTTGCGATCTGCAGCCATTGTCTGCGATCAATAGAGAAAAATATACACAGAGCAAAGTACACAGCATTACCTCGGCCCGACAGATCGTTAAACCATTTACAAGAACATCCGTGTGCCAGCTCAATGGAAATTCAAATATTTTCCAACAGCAACAAAGAAGAAAAATATCAGTAACCAAGTAAATAAAGCCGTCACCGCGGTCCATTTGCCGTATCTGAGAAAATGGGTGCAATTTTGAGGAATATTCACGGTGCCGTCGCACTAATCTGCTGATAACAGGTTTCTGCAGTGAAAGGATGGGGTCATTTAGAAGCCAAGCTCCCATACAAACATCACGGAGAGAATCACAGGTAATGACTGTGGCAGAACCGTCACCCGACAAGGATGGAACAGGAGGCGAAGGAACCAAATGAATAGAAAATTCTATTTATCTTTTACCCTCAGTGTAAATGCCAATAATTACCTGGGCATGATAGGTTAACAGGGCAACTACAGTAAGGTCCAAATGTGTATTTCTGTGCAGATGGAATAAAGGGCCTGATTCAGAGACGCTCGTAAGCGGTCGCTCGTTCGCTCCGAGCGATGTTCGCACAACTGCGCATGCGTATGGGTCGTAATGCGCACGCGCAAAACAGTCATTGCGATCGGAAATCGTGCGCTCGCAAAACAGCAAGGGGCTGCTAATTTGATTGACAGAATGTACCGTGTGTGGGTGGTAACAGGGGAAGGTCCTTGAAAACGGGGGAGTGGAGATCCGAACGCAGGCGTGCCAAACGGTCAAAAGGGCGTTTAATGGGAGTGCATAATTAGTAAAGGAGCGTCATCGACCACGTCACTTGGTTGTCTTTTAGCCTGAACTGCTCGCAGTGATAGCGGGAAGTAAATCCTACCACAAGCACTGCGAGCAGTTCAGATGCCTTTCGATGTACCCGATTAATCAAATAAATACCGGAGATGATGTGTGATGCGAACGGCAAAGGGGCGTCTTTACAAAATAGCGAGCGCATTTTTCGTTCGCTTGCTCAGACAGAGGCGTCAACAAACCGCAAATAGCCGGCCCCTTTTTTGGAACGACCGTCCGCAAATAGCGTCCAGCTCTGAATCAGGCCCAAAGTTTACTGAAAGGAAAGGCACAACAAGTCACAAAAAGTTTTTTATACTATTTTTATTTCCGGTTAACTTCCGAAGCTGTTTATCGCTGCACTAAGTAGATCTGACACAAGATTCAAAAAATAAATAAGCAATGAAAATCCTCTGCTCAGTACGATCTTACGGTCTTTGACAGCTTTCTTTTAAAATGTGAGGTGTAATGGAGTGATCCCTACTCCTCTATGTCAAATGGTGAGAATCAGCTACATTGTCTTAAATATGGTCCAAAAGGGTGATGCTAAAAGGTAACGTACAGAGGGCCTGATTCAGAGCCGGAAGGTCTGACAAGAGCGCTCGCTCTGAATCAAGGCCCTCCTACCTAAAATTGGAGTGGCCTCCTGGCCGCTCACATAGCTGTGGGTGACCACCCACAGCTTATGCGAGCGGCCAAAAAGATGGTCGCGATGGTCAAGACCATCACGACCATCGGGCTTGCGACGAGACCCTGTGGTAGGGTCTCGCTTCCGCAAGGCCAGGAGTGCTTTTGGCTCTATCAGAGCCAAAAGCACTCCCACTGACATCACTAGTGATGTCAGTGGGGCCGGCCCCAGACGGTAGGCGTTCCCATGAGAACGCCTCCGTCTGGGCAGCAACGCCCCCGGCACGCCCACCAAAGGGGGTGTGCTGTCACTCACCATCGACAGCACGCCCCCTTTGGTGTGAGACCCATAGCGACGGCTTTGCCGTCGCTATGCGGGACTCGCGCATGCGCACGACGTAGCTCCCTCTGACGTGCGCATGCGCACTAGGGCACCATCGAGCCACTAGTGAGCGCTCAGCGCTCGCGAGCGGGTCTGAATCAGGCCCAGACTACCTTAGCAAAGCCGTGCCTATTCCCAGGTGTGCAAATGCACTAATCTGTACAGAGAATTATATTTCTGTTACCTAGGAGACTACATACCAACCACTAAGGCTCATTCAAAGCTTCAACTGAATCAGTGGCGGAACTTGTGAGTGGAGGCCCAGGAGCAAAAATATGCTTTCTCTGCCCTACCATGAGTTTATAATATGCCACACCGTAGTGCTTCAGATGACCATCAAAATATACAGTAAATACAGCATCTCAGTGACTGCCAAACAGTCCAGAGAGAAACCATGCGAACGCCAATCAGATATCATATATTTTATAGGCAAATAGAGCAAAGTTGAGGGGGTAGTAATATAGAATTCTGATGTTCGAGAGTAATTAGTCTGAAGAGGGTGACAGGGAGAGGCAGAGGGTGACAGGGAGAGGCAGAGGGTTCCAGGGAGAGGCAGAGGGTTCCAGGGAGAGGCAGAGGGTGACAGGGAGAGGCAGAGGGTGACAGGGAGAGGAAGAGGGTGACAGGGAGAGGAAGAGGGCGACAAGGGGGAGGCAGAGGGTGACAGGGAGAGGCAGAGGGTGACAGGGAGAGGCAGAGGGTTCCAGGGAGAGGGTGACAGGGAGAGGCAGAGGGTGACAGGGAGAGGAAGAGGGTGACAGGGAGAGGCAGAGGGGGTGACAGGGAGAGGCAGAGGGTGACAGGGAGAGGCAGAGGGTTCCAGGGAGAGGCAGAGGGTGATAGGGAGAGGAAGAGGGTGACAGGGAGAGGCAGAGGGTGACAGGGAGAGGCAGAGGGTGACAGGGAGAGGCAGAGGGTGACAGGGAGAGGCAGTGGTAGACGGGAAAACAGTGGGTGACAGGCACACAGTTCTGTGCCGTGCGGTCAGGATGTCGTTGAAAGGAGCTGACCCGTTCAGATCTCAGAGACGTTAATGGCTCTCCGGCCTGTAGGTCGGCAATTGCAGGGGCCCAGCAGGAATCCGGGTGCCTATAAACTAATCAGCAGCTGTTAAAAACTAGGCAGAAGTGGACTGGAGACCTTCCTCAGGAGGCTCCCTTCCCTGCAATGGCAGTGGCACCAGGAGGACATATGTAGTAACAGAGCCGTAACTATACAATTTAGCGCCTTGGGCCAGCTGGAGACCATCTTGATGTTAGTGATTTGATGCTATTTCCATCCTACCCTGTATAATGTTTTTTCAGCAATTTTGTGCCTTAGAGGGGGGCAGGGTCACAGTTGGACCGAGCCACAGATGGATATGGGGAGTGCAGACTCATACATGGGCAGGGTTTGGGCAATCACACATTGTTGCGGAAGTCAGATAAAGCGCCAGTATTCTCACATACTGTATATTTCTCAGCCTTGAATCTGTAGCTCTATCAGAAACCATAAATTAGTGTCAGATATAGAGTAACAGTATATTGTTAATATACAATTTTGGGCTCACTTACAGATGTGTTCTTCTTATACATTTTTGCTGCAGTCGCTGTACAAAGACCGTCTCTGCGCTCCAGGTCCAGTGAGACTCTGCTAGAGCGCAGGGCATCTTTTGTGCAGCTTTTTTTGTCAAAAATACAAGTGTTGCACATCAAATTGATCATCTGAGTCTGCTGGTGCGTCCTAGTCGCATTGCATCTTAGACGCATTTTCGGCAAAAGGAGACGCACGACGCCAGCAGAGTAGCACGGGACCTGGAGGCTTACTCACGCCAGGCAAGTCGTATTGTGTGGCGTATCAAGGATAAATGTATGAGGACACATCTGTACGCTAAGAGGTCACCTTGCCATGGTAGATGGCCATACAAAACTTGGTCAAAATGTGCACTTAGAACCTTGTTTATTACATACTTGACCACTCTTCCCGGAATTTCTGCGAGACTCACAAATTTAAGGGGGGGGGTCTCCCGACTCCCGAGAAAGTGGAAAAGTCTCCCACATCCCAGCACTGTCTGGGTAAAGTGGGTGGGGAACGGAGCCTGATGGCACAATTCATCACGGCCCCCTTTTCAGCCGAGTTTTGCTGCAATTCAAGCAAAGTGGTCGACATCGGGCCAGTGTTGACGCTATTTGCCATATCTCGCCTCCAAAACTGTCCACTTGGAATTCCCTCTCCCACAGGAAGACTAGACAATGTTGGGAGAGTATGGTTTATTGTAAATTTCAGTTTATAAAACCTATATTTTTGCAGAGTTCAGTGGCTATTGTATTAGGGTCAACAGTGTCCACCTGTATCATGTATTGTCTATTGTATTTTCAGTTACAGTAGTGTAGCACCTTTAAACGTATTTGGAGGTTAGGGTGTGACGATTCTAATAACGGGTTCCAGACTATAGACAGTAATTAGTTAGACAATGTCTAGATAGACACCAGATGTTAGACAGTTAATAGTTGGACAAGGATAAAAGTTCGACACAGACAAAAGTCAGACACACTAAAGTTAGACATGTAAAAAGTTCGACAGGTACAAAAGATCGACAGGGTCAAAAGTTCGACATGAAAAAGATCGACACAAAAATAGTCGACACATTTTTTACAATTTTTTTTCCGGATTAGGGTTAGGTTTAGTGTTAGGCATTTACTGGAGTGTTAGAGTTAGGCACTTACCCCCATGGTTAGGGTTAGGCACTTACCCAGATGGTTAGGGCTAGGCACCAGGAGGGAGGGTTAGGGTTAAAGTGAAGATTAGGGCTAAAAAACTAAAAATAAAATAATTGTCGACCATTTTTGTGTTGACCATTTTCGTGTCGAACTTTTGACCCTGTCGACCTTTTGTACCTGTCAAACTTTTTACATGTCTAACTTTAGTGTGTCTGACTTTTGTTTGTGTCTAACTTTTTTTCCCTGTCGAACATCTGGTGTCTATCTAGACATGGTCTAACTAATTACTGTCTGTCTCTTATACTACACCCCTAATAACAGATTAATGCGTAGTCATTAAACCGAGAGTTATGGAAGACATGAACATCATGTTTCTGCTTCTTGGAACAAGACATTTGATTTGTCTACTACAAAACAGGAGAAAAAGGGCAAAACAATGATCAAGCTGACGGTAACATAAGATGCCACAGATAAGTTACTTGGCAGTGCTGCTACGGAGCTGAAAACAGAAAAACAGATTGACTAAATGACTGCTGCTGTGCCAAGAACAGAAGAGGCGGCGAGGGTGGGGGAAGAGGGAGGTAGGATCAGACAGTTGGTGGAAGCTGGCAAAACCAATACACCGACTGAGAATGTTGGTAAATAGGTCATTTTAGGCTTATCAATATTGTTTTCTATTTGTAACAGTGTAAAATGAAAGCTGCCCAGCATTTGTGGGTTACATGAAAAAGCAGCTGGTATTTACCCTGCATGCAAAAGCAATAAAAAAAAATAGTTTTGGCCCCCCTGGTATTGCTCTATGGTTTGCCCAACTGCACGGTACTTTTTTTTATTTATTTCCTTAGAAAGCAGAGCTGCAGTGACAACCAACAGGCAGCACAATTATTGCCACTACCAGGCCGCACAACTTGATTCACAGCCTGTTGTACCAGCTGACGCCCCTATAAGGCCAAACCACGCACAGCTCAGGGAATGCCACGCACTGGTCCCATAGCCCACAGAGTGACAGGAGATGGGGATTGTGACCTATAAACCAGGAGCACGGCCAGGCCTGTCCCTTTACTACTGCACATGAAATGTATATCTTAAGCTTACTTGCCTACTTTTGAAAAAGCATTTCAGGGAGATTGTGAAAGCAACACCTATGAGTGCGGCGGTAACGTGGGCGTGTACCGCTGCATCTGAGAGGTGTGTCCTAAAATTGATTTACATCCACATGTAAATGAGCCCCAAAGCAAGATCTACTTGGTGATGAAAACACACTGATACTTCTCAGAAAATACACGTAACCATAGGGATCATTGTGCCTTTTAACCAATGCAGGGAAATTATACTAATGATCCCATTTGAATGTATATAACTCTGTTTTTTTCTTTTATATAACAGTGTCATAATGGGGGTAAGGTGAAATGAGGGAGATTGGTAGACTCTTCAAGGAGACAGGGAGATTGCTGCTATTTCAGGGAGTCTCCCTGACAATGAGGGAGAGTTGGCAAATATGATCTTAAGTTTTACGCTAATGTAATAATTAACCTCCCAATAAGCAGTGAGACAAAAGTTCTAAATTAAGAGCTGTAAACTCCGGGAAGGCGATAGCTCTTGATGAGGAGATGGAGTGGTCCAGGGTCAGGAAAAGCCCCCACCCCTCCGTCTTATAGCGACGTTCCTGTGTACGGCTTTCCTGCTCATTGTGCTGTGACATGAAATAGCCCCTGGAAATACAGCATCTAGCTGTGCGCTCGCCATCCCATTGTGTCATCTTGAGGTTCTCTGTAATATTTATAGGCCCTTTGGCTGGAGAATTACACAGCAAAAATGACAGCTTTCTCCATTGCCAGAAGACATTTCAATCTAAGAAAAAGGGATCCTGGCATGACTGATATCAGAATCCTATCTGTCTTGCTTCACACTCCGTGTGAGGGGCAGCGAGACCCCAGAAAATGAAGGCAGAGCTGGCACAGGAGGAGATACAGATGTTGGTGTAGGGATAAATGGGGGGGTGGAGGGGTGGGCAGGACTGGTACATTGGCAGCAACGTTCTATACCACAGCGCACAGAAGGATTGGGCCATTATGAGTAGATACCTCCCCTATGCATTCTGTATAATGAGATTATGGTGGCTAGCAGGAGGGATGTATAACGGCTCCTACTGTGTGCAAAAACCATTTCATCGTGCAGGGCAGCATCATGTACGTAAGATGAGGGTTGAGGGGGCACATACTTTGTGGGCGAGGACACAGCCCATTCCCTCCCAGCAAAGGCAATCCTTAGTCACCTCACAGATGCCACAGGCTGCCTTCCTATACTTATAATAGATAACGTACTTTAAACCTTACCTCTTTTCACTACTCCCCTCTGGGGCATCTCAGAGGATAGGGGGGAAAAGTCCTGCGGGTAGGAGTTGGGTGGGATTAAGGGCCACATGGGCCCAGGTTCTGAAAATACTCTAGGGCCTATTGTGAGAATTGGAGGTGTGGCTAGGGATGGCCATCGACCATCGATAGTTATCATTGATGGTTAACTGCCAATGGTTTTGCCATCGATGGAAGAGAGCCAATGGTTCTCCAGCATTGATGGCCGAGTTGGACCTGATGGGGGTTTTTTTCATGGACTGAGCTTAGCCCCGCCCCCTGGTGACCACTATGCCCTGACACGCTTCTGATTGGCCCACGGCTCGCCGTGTCCCCAGCAGCAGTGGCCATCAAGTGGTGCAAACCATCGATGGCTTACCATCAATAGCACACACAAAATTTGTGTGGCCAGTATTATGTGGGTGTGACTAATGACATGTAGGCGTGGCCAGTGCTGTGTCTGTGTGGCCAGTATCATTTGGGTGTGACCAGTGACATGTGGGTGTGACCAGTGACATGTGGGCGTGACCAGTATTATGTGGGTGTGACTAATGACATGTAGGCGTGGCCAGTGCTGTGTCTGTGTGGCCAGTATCATTTGGGTGTGACCAGTGACATGTGGGTGTGACCAGTGACATGTGGGCGTGACCAGTATTATGTGGGTGTGACTAATGACATGTAGGCGTGGCCAGTGCTGTGTCTGTGTGGCCAGTATCATTTGGGTGTGACCAGTGACATGTGGGTGTGACCAGTGACATGTGGGCGTGACCAGTATTATGTGGGTGTGACTAATGACATGTAGGCGTGGCCAGTGCTGTGTCTGTGTGTCATTAGGGTGTGACCAGTGACATGTGGGCGTGCACATCCTATACACCATCAGCCCCAATGTCTCCCTAATTACATTAAAAAATTGCATCATTTTATGAAGAAAATAGAAATACAGGTTTAATATTTATGATTCACGGCCACCTGGTGTTTGGTCCTCACGATGCTGTGATGATGTAGGGCCTATTTTTACATGGGAGCCTGGGCCTGTAGTCCCATCCGCCCCACTGTGATACAGGTGTAATATGGGAAAGCTGCTGATTATCAGGAGCCCGGAGTGCTGTGTAACAGGCGCCTCTGCTTATTCTGCGAGCTGCTTGCTAAGGACATGTGGTCACAACAGTGTTTGCAGAGCACAGACAATGCAGAGCCCAATACTGGGCGCGCAGCACAATGATAGGACATAATGGAAAAGCAAACATCAGGACTCTGTGCATCTAAACCAAACAGGGGCTGAACCCTAATAACCCTGCAATAGGATATGTTCTATTCATCGCTGCTAGTGAGCTATTGTGGCGGGAAGCAGCTACATCGCGCGCACGTGGGGGGTGACCGCGCTTATTACTGCTCAGCTATTAATCACTGGATAACGGACATCAGGGATGCAATCACCCTGCAGTGTCTACACTGGGAAAACACCTCTGATCTGACTGCCTACAACACGCAGCCAGACTGCCCCGTAAGTGGGCTCCTAGTGCCCCTGGTGGCAGCTGAGTGTCCCCTGTACTGACACCTTCCACGCAGGGTGCAGGAGTCCTCTGCACCAGCTCCAGGTACTAACCCTCCTCCAACTATTACCAAACAGGACTGGTCCTAGAAAACATCCATCTCTGCATCAGTGAAAAAAAAAAAATCAAAAGGTATTTTAACTTATAAAAATTGCCCCCTGGATGCATCTGGAATAACCAGCACAGGACTGCGCCATCGCTGGTATGATCAGCATTATTACTACTGTTCAGGTATAAGGCGCCACAAGGGTTCCGTAGCGCAGGACAAGGGGGAAACCATACAACAGGATACATCGGTACAGACTGCATAGAAATTCACATAATTAAAGATGTGCCCTCATACACCTAGCGTCTATATGCCATACGGTGCAAAAAGCCGGGCGCGCTTGAGACGTACCGTATTATTCTCATCACAGACGCAGCAAAACACCGCTCACAGGGTACTAGAGAATGCAACTTTAAGTGCACAGAAAATTATTTTAACTATATTAAGTTACAGATGTAGCGCAATGGTACTTGGCGTGATGAAAAGCCGCGGCCACCCGCCTCGGAGCCCTTCTTACGCAGATTCAGTCGCACACAGATGTACAAATGCGCTGACGATGATCACTCCCAGTTGTTATATTTACTGTATATGAATGAGACGGACATTTATAGTGAAAAATAAGTCGCACAGGACCTGGCACGACGAAGATAGAGAATAAGTTACTGAACTTCTCCAAAAACTGCCGGAGACAGAAGCTGAAGTTAGGAAGAGGCGGCATTTTGATGGGCAAATGACACTAGACATATAGGACATGGATCAATGGTTAATAACAGGGCAGATATGTAACATCCAGTCCCCGGCTGGCGGCTATTGGCAGGGAAAAGACACAGAACGGGCAGATGCTGCCCTGGCATGCCACAGCTCATTGGAAAGGGACAGGAGTATAGAGCCATTTGCTGCAGGAGCCTTGCTTTAGCTAAATGAACGGAATTCCCCAGGCTTTGCACAGACAATATATTCTACAAAGTGTAAAAGTATTTCCATAGAGGAGAGCAAGCCATCCATCAGATGCTAAAAGGTTATTACCTCTGAATAATATGCGCGGAGGGCGCAGTAAAATCATCGTGCTGAGCTACGAACGTTCCCTCACCCCGGGGAGCGCTTGGAAGATGAATTTGTTTTCTACCGTAGTAATTCAGTCACTCCTCCGATATTTGTTTCCTCATGTGAATATTTAGTCCATATGGCCAAAAGTTCTGTAGTGGGGAAAATATAAACATGGTCTAATTCTAGTTCTTTTAGGGGCAAACTTATCAGTGTCTGGCCACATTATACAGTAGTTTCCGCAAGACTTGCACATTTTTAACTATCCTATTTATCAACCTATTAATGCGGGATTTATCACAGATATCTCCTGCATTTATTATGGCTACGATGTGCGTTGCCGTCCCGGTACAGAGACGCTGTAATTATCTAAATCATCAGCCTTTGAAAGGCTAAAGATTTTGCGCTTGACTGCTGGAACTTCCGCCATCTTCAGACGCTCTCCGTCTTATAGGAAGAAGCTGCAGATCGGGCCTTAGATTGCGCACGCTCAGCCTTAGCAGTAACAATTCCCGGGACAAACCCTAATAACTTTCACTGCTACTATGTGTGTCCATCTTAAGATTCGTTGGGACAGCTGCTTATCGGAGTGGGACACATTCAAACCTACTTGCCGACATTCAGGTCCCGCTTTCCAGGAGGAGACAGCCAGACTTCTACGAAAGGGGGGAAGACGTGCGTAGCCATTAGAGGGCGTGGCTGGGGAGATGATGCAGTATTGGAGGGCGGAGCATGGGGCGTGACCGTGTGAGTGCGTCATCGCATCATCCACTCTCCCGTTGCGTGGGTGCGATGGTCCAGGACAATGCGAGGGGGGGATGCAAGGGGGTGGTGACCAGCCCTACTTTTCCTGGCAGCTGGGAGAGTGGGCATGTATGCATTCAGATAATGTCGACACTGATAAAACGTTGACATGAAACATGTCCTCTGCAGGATGTTGGTATGTCCACAATGTCGAGATGTGAAATGTTGACGCTCTACTGGATACCGGTGTTAAGGTTAGGCTGCAGGGGCGGAGGGATAGATACTAGTAGGAGGGTTACAGTGAGGTTGTGGGGGAGGCTTAGGGATACTGTAGGGGCAGTGTACCACTGCTGTATCAGATGACTGCCAGGACTCTGGATCAGCTGACAGCCAGTCCCAGAAGACACTGCGGCATCGCAGGTAAGTGAAGACGCTCAGTGGCGTCTTTACCTGACATCGCACCCGGTGCAGGCCGGGACAGGGATCCTTCACTGCGCCGGAAAATAAGGGGGCGTGGCCTCATAGGTGGGGGCGTGGCCCCGTGGGCCGAAAACCCATTTTTTTGGAAAACCGGGGGTGCAGGCTGCCCCCCGGGGACCAGCCTGTTTGAAGTGCCGGCTCCCTCACTGTGCTAGAAGCCGAGTGCTGCACGCAATGGCTCCTGTCACTGAGGGGGAGCCAGCACTTTGGTGTCACCCCTCGGCTGGTGACACCCGGTGCGGCCCGCACCCCCCTTGTGACGCCAGTGAAGACGCTGCACCGCCAGTTAACACAGTTTTTCATCAGTGTTGACAAGATGAATGTCAACATGGTCAATATCAACATGCTAGGATGACATGCTTCACATCGAGATTATGACCATGTCGCCAATATAATGTTGACATAACATACCCAACCTTATCGGATCAGCTGTCCCGGCATAGCAGCGTTGGTAAATTGCTCCGGTAGGTTAGACAAACTCGCTGCGAAGCACGGCAAAGGTGGCACGTTTTGATAAATAGGCCTCTCCAGCTAAGATTGAGGATTTTACCACGACAGGGTCTGCGTTGTGCCAATAGCTGCAAACATTGTAAGACCGACTGTACTAATATTTACCCAAATGTTAAACCCACTGAAAGAAAATAAAAATAGAATTTAATTTTTTTTTTTTTTACCATATCAGTGACAAAATTTTATTTCTAATGCAGCAGTGTGACTTCTCTTGTGACGGTGCCCTGCAGATAGAGCAGGGTTCAGTGCAGTAAACAGCATGTTTTTTTTTCTCTGTATGTCCCAAGATATTAATAGCCTAATCTACTAAATGATCTGTTGCAGGAAAGCGAGTGCTCTCCACTAAGTCCGTATCCATGGTTCCCCTGTCAGAGCTCCATGTGCGTCCAGCTAAGCTGGGAGCTGGAAGACTAGGGCTGGTCCCTGTATTAGTGAAGCCACTCGACATTTCCAGGCCTGGGTTGCAAGTGGCTTGTGACCACATTGCTTAAATAAATAAAAACAGAAAACTCAGCACTCACCATTTTTAAATCACTCACAATAATACATAAGTAATGGGGGTTTGGTTTGTGGTTTTATATATATATATCTGTAGCCACTGTGGAGTGATCTAGCCTTCAAAAAAATGGGTCGGGAGGGTCACCTAACACAAAGCACGGTCTCTCGCCACCGCAGACCCTGGGCCTATACACTCACATGGGATGTGCAGCTGACGCCAACTAATCTTCGATGCTGGCGAGCCCAGGGGTCTTCATTTTACAAAATCACTGAAGGGGTTCATGACCACATCGGTCACCTGATTACACCCCTTTTCAGGATCTGATTTGTGTGCCTGTTCTCTCCGTAGAGACTCAGGGGCCTATTCATCAACACTAAATTAACATAATGAATACTAAAAAAAACATTGATATCTCCTGGTTAAGTCCGTCTGTGTTAATTCCCACACTCCCCATACATTAGTATGAGTACATTAGTACGGGGATGTAGAAATTAGGCCATTCATCAAATTCCAAAAATGATGTATTTTTGGAATTTGATGGTGTTACTATACGCTAAGTTTAGATGGCGTACAGCCACTGCAAGCTGCCATTTACATGTCAGCTTGTGTAGCAGTGGTACAGTATATACTTACCTGCTGGTCTTCCTCCGGCTCCCTCCTCCGGCTCTGGCTGTGTGTTCGCCCAACGTGTAAGTGCTCTTTCTTTTAGCTGTTTATTTACTATAACCAATTAATGGAGGAAGAACTCACAAGTGTCACCGGGGAACAGAGGGGAGACGCTTCCGGCAGCAGCAGCTTGCGGTGACGAGGAGAACAGAGGTAAGTATTGCAGCCCCTCTCCCCACCGGCAGCGCTCTTTTACGGCCGCCCACAAGTGACAGCCCCCGGGGTCAGTGCCAGTGGCTCAGTACAGCTGGGCAGAACCGCCCGGCAAGGGGAGGGGTGTCAGGTGACCAAGGGACAGGAGGGGCAGCAGGTGACACAGGGACAGGAGGGGCGGCGGGTGACTCAGGGACAGGAGGGGCGGCGGGTGACCCAGGGACAGGAGGGGCGGCGGGTGACCCAGGGACAGGAGGGGCGGCGGGTGACCAAGGGACAGGAGGGGCGGCAGGTGACACAGGGACAGGAGGGGCGGCAGGTGACACAGGGACAGGAGGGGCGGCAGGTGACACAGGGACAGGAGGGGCGGCAGGTGACCAAGGGACAGGAGGGGCGGCAGGTGACCAAGGGACAGGAGGGGCGGCGGGTGACCAAGGGACAGGAGGGGCGGCGGGTGACCAAGGGACAGGAGGGGCGGCGGGTGACCAAGGGAGAGGAGGGGCGGCGGGTGACCAAGGGACAGGAGGGGCGGCGGGTGACCAAGGGACAGTTGGGAGAGTTGATGCAGCGGACAGCAGGGGTGGGAGCCAGACACGCTGCCGGGGGACAGAGGTGAAGGAGCCGGGAGACACGGAGGAGGGCAGTGAAATGTGCAGGCAGGTCGGGAAAAGTATCTATTTCCCAAAAAAGCTGTCATCCCGAAAAGCTGTCATTTTTGGGAATAGATACTTATGGAGAGGAGGAATGATGAATTCCTCCGGTAATTAGGTAGAACCCCATGCCAGTTCTAAACCTAATTACCTCCTGAGAATGTTTAGTAATGATGAATAGGCCCCTTAGCAGGGAATCCGGGAGAGAGAGAGGGAAAAAGCTTCTACCCAGTCAATGTGAGATAGGCCCGCCAACCTGGGAGCCAGACCCACCCGCCCTGTAGCCAAAAGCCGTAACCATGGGAATTGCTGCAATGCTAAGGAGACCAGAGAGGCTTGAGGATCTTGAAAACAGGACAGGCTAGGGGTCACTGCTACTGTTAAACTCTGTGTAGAAGGTCTCTGAGAACCGGGACTGTCTCTGGCTACATTCTCCATCTCTGTGCGTCCTGTGACAGTGTATGCCGGACAAAAACAGCCTGGTACGGGCATCAGATGCCTTGCCAGCAGTCTGAGTGAGGACAGCCTGGTTCTATCGCACTGTGCCCAAAGCAGCAGATCCCAGGGACTTATATAAAGAGACTGGTATGTGTGTCCCCTGTGTGTTATATATTATAGTTTTATACTGTGGTTGTTAACCCATTCATACAAGCGCTATGGCTCTTCAATGACTATGTTAAATAAAATTACGGTTGGGTACGGGATGTCGGCGCTGAGAAACCCGACACCGCCATCCCGACTGGGTTACAATGCCGACACCTACAGGTAAGTAGGCTAACCCTACCCCTCCCTCCCTGCAGCCTAACCTACCCCTCCCTCCCCGCAGCCTAAACCTAAACACCATCGCCCCCCTGCATCCTAACCCTACCCCTCCCTCCCCGCAGCCTAACCTACCCTCCCTCCCCGCAGCCTAAACCTAAACACCCTCGCCCCCTGCATCCTAACCCTATCCCTCCCCGCAGCCTAAACCTAAACCCCCCCCCCTGCAGCCTAACCCTACCCCTCCCTCCCCGCAGCCTAAACCTAAACACACTCCCCCCCCTGCATCCTAACCGTACCCCTCCCTCCCAGCAGCCTAACCTGACCCTCGCCAGCATCCTAAACCTAACACTCCCTCCCCGTATCCCCAATACTTACCGTCGGGACGTCAGAGTTTGGTAGCAGGATTCCGGCATCCCAACCGCCGGGATCATAACCACATCCCAAAATGACCTATTAATTAATTCACATATTTCCATGGGTATAAAAATACTTAGCCAAGTCCACGGTATTGGGGGCAGATGCTCCACTGAAGGGTCTCTTGGGGGGCAGTCTCTGGGTACACTTTCTGCGGCAGTAACTAATGAGTTACCACTGCGCATAGAACACACACATAATACCAATGAGAATATAAAGGCGGTTTAGGGAGGGGGGGGGGGCTTTTTTAATATCCTTCACTTCGCTCCAGTATATCAAAAGCCTGTGTGGGTAGAAGATATACTACAGGCAATAAGCAGAGAAGAAAACAAGTATTAACATCAAGTACACTACAAAACTGAATGAACTCCAGAGGAGTTTGCCGCACAGGTTTCTTCACGGAGGCCTCGTACAACCTTGTTCATTCCCTTCAAACACAGACTACTACCGGCTGAATAGCCACAGGTGTTACAGTGTGCGAGCTGCCATCGTCCATGGAGCTTGTGTACAACATTCATCTTCAGTTTTTGATCGCAGACTTCTACACAAACATTGATTGCGGATTCGGGAAGAGGGTGTCTCGGTCGTTCTGTTACTGTAAGAATAATGACCAGGAACTGGAGCTCGCTGGAAGTGCGTTCCGCAAGCTGTAATTATATTTGTTTACAATGGAAATAAACTCACGCCAACGCGAGGGGGGGAAACCAAACGCACCGAAGGTAGAAAGCCCCTGGACGGATGGAGAGAAAAGAAATTCTCTACAATCGATAATGATAAATTAGCTGCTATGTTTCTTCTAATTACCCTCTGATAATATGCGCTCTCAGGGGCGAGCAAGATCAGCAGGACCTAACTATATATACAGCGCGTTACTTCAATAAGACTCTCATTACTTCTTGGCGCTGTGTGTCGGAGGTAAAACTATCTGCAAGCAGGGAAGAAGATTACCAAGCCAAGCCACCGAATTGCCAAGATGTGCCGTAGTACTTTGGGGGTCCATCCGTTTATCAGTTTGCGGCGATAAAGGTTGATCTGCTATCGCCGCAGAACGTTATTGCTGCAACATAACAAGAAATCTTTGCTGGGGCAGCGGGGCGATACTCCGCTCTCCCCGTGACGCTGGTTTGCTGTGGGAAGAGGGACCCAAACTTTTTCCCAGACCATCCTGGTCCCTTCTGTACATGCATCACCTGGCTTATCGGGTCATACATGTGCGCTGAAGTTAATATATTTAAATAAATAAGTCGCATGGTGCGGCTAAGTAGCACAGTCCGGGGTGCGCCAAGCGGGGCTATCTGGCATGATTTGAGGGCGTGTAGTAGGTATTACCGGCGGACACAGGGCCGGCGGTTCAAGTCCCGACAGCGGCAGCCCGGCAAGGGTGAAAATCCCGATCGTCCCTAAGGTAAGTATCACTAACCTAATTCCCCACCCTAACCCTCCCTTAGGGGTGCCTAACTCTAACCTCCCCCCCAAGTGCCTAACCCTTCCCCGCAGCCTAAACCTAAGTCTCCACGGGGGGTGCCTAACCCTAACCTCCTCCGGGGGTGCCTAACCCTAACCCCCTCATCCCCTGGCCTAAACCTAAGCCCCCCCCGGGAGCCCTAAACCTAACCCTCCCCCCCCCGGCTTACCTTCATTCGGTATGCCGGGTGTTGGTCTTCCGGCGTCTGGTTAATGACAGGCGTCGAGTTTTCGACGCCTGTCATTAGTACCACGCCGGGATTGGAAAGTCTGAAAGCCGGCGGTCGGCACTTAGACCGTCGGCTTCCAAACTACATCCCATTTGAGGATAGGTGTATGAGGACATATTTATATCCAACGATGGGTCCAGTTTACTTTAGCTAAAAGCAAAGACTCTTAAAGCCCCAGGGTCATCCGGAAAACAGGAATTATATTCCACGTGTACTCTGCTCCATCCCGATTTCCTCTAATCACCGTGCCCTCTCCCCCCCCCCCCCCCACCCAGTTACACAGCTCGGCTACATTACTGACAAGGGACATAGAGACTTGCAGGGCCCCAGTCATCATAGATCACTGCGGAGAGAGCCAGGCAGGAGCTCCCCAGCCGTTTGCTGAGCTGGAGAATTGCCATTAGCTGTATGTGGATGAGTGGATTCTCACCATGTTCATCATTTATGTGGCAGAAGGCCGAGGGTCTCTCATGCACTCGGCGTGATGGAAGGGAGCAGCGTTCCTGGGCGCTGCCTGCGGAAGACACCCTGCACAAAGTGAGAATTCCTTTCGTTTGGTGGGGATTTTGGGGAATGCTCGGGGAGAGGCGCTCGGGGGGCATCATCAAAGCTTATTTATAAGATGGCACAGAGGTTCTACTGGGCCAGACAGACTGGGAAATAAAGAGAAAAAAATCAAATAAAACGAGAGACGAGGACGTACGGGTCTTGCGAGCACATTTGCGCGCCAGGACAATTCCCGATTCCGCGCTGATAAAGGCCCAAGCTAAACAATTATAGATGAAATTGATGGTATAAGAACGACAATTGTGACATGAGGCACGAGAAGACTTTACAGCCGGTATCCGCCGTTCTATAGGTCTATGCGCAGTAGACACAAATAGAATTCAATTAGTTGCAACAATTTGCTGGGCAGCATTGACCGAGCTGTGTCCGGCGTTAACGAGGTATCTCATTTTAATTAACCAGCGATCAAACACGCTTCACTCTCCAAAACCTCCCCCTCCCCTCTCATTGACCGTGTTACGCCCATAGCCACCGACATTATGACACAGCAGATGAACATGCAGGGGTGAGACAGACTGCGAGAGCCGGTACAATTCTCTTGTGTTCCTGCATTCATTTATAATATGTCATTTGTGATCTATATAAAATAATAACAATACAATATTCTCTATTAAGCCTTATGCCCTCCACAAGAGCTGCATTTTACTTAAAGAATCAATACAACAGCTCTAACACCTGTAGGACCTAGGGACGGACGTCAGACAGAATACAGACGCTGCACACCGAGTATGAGCAGAAAGTGTCAAACAATGAGAAAACACCCAGGGGCGAGTTTCAGAGACCCTCGGCTTAACTGCCATCAGCTTGTGGATCAGTGGTGTCAAACTCGGGCCCTTCAGCTGCAGTGGAACTACACATCCCAGCATGCGCTGCCAGAGTTTTGCTGTCAGGGCATGCTAAAACTGTGGCAGGGCATGCTGGGATATGTAGTCCCACAGCAGCTGGAGGGCTCGAGTTTGACACCATGGTTGTGGATCATTACCCGATAAAAGATAATGGGAAAGTCAATGATTGTGAGGAGGGCTGTCATCCGGGGGGAGCAGCTGTTACTAATATACCAGGCCTCAGGGAGGGGGCCGGTGGTGCACTGACGATCTCGTCTGCCTGTGAGTAAAGCTGCGTACACACGTTCAGATAAAGAGAACGATTTAAACGATAAGGATCTTATCGTTATCGTTCAAATCGTTCACTTTAACGCCCCCTGCAAACGACCAAACGATGGTCGATGCGCGGGCACGAATGGTCGTTATCGAACATCGTCCGTCGCCCGGGAAAATCGCCATACATGGTAGATTTCGACCACTTTAGCCTGTTTACTATAGGGACCCGTGATCGCTAATCGTGGGTCTTTATAGGTTAATGCATGTGTTGGATGTCCGATAACGATCATCCAACACATGCGGAACGATCAGATAACGATCGTTATCTGATCGTAGTGCAGTCGTCCCGTGTGTAGCAGTTTGCTGTCAGGATCATCAGCAAGCTATATAAAACCATTGCAGCTGAGCAGATCTATGTAGTGTGTGGCTGCAGGGCACTGGATGTGAGACTGCACACTACATAGATCTGTTTAGCTGCAATGGTTTTATACGGACGACGGTTATATCACACTACATTATATTATGCACATTGCCTAGTATGATTAGAGTGCTTCCTACACAGACCTGGTTAATGTCTTGTTTATATCCTGAAATACGTTGGAACCCTGACGACATCCATGTACCAGTAATCAGAATAAACTTGAAGGGAAAGGCGCCCGTTAAGGGCTAAGATATTGGTTCAGGTTTTAACTTTTAGCGATTTATCATGTGCACTGGTCGATTCATAACTCCCAAGATGCAGGCTGTCAGCGTGTTACAGGAACTCCCGCCCTCACGAACAGTTAAATAATGACATGCATTTATGAAAGATACATAATAATGCATAAACTGTCGAGGGGGGGGGGTGAGCTTATTAAATGACTATTTGTGTGGTGGGATGGAGTGTGGGGCTTCTACCGGCAGTAGAGTACAGTATTTTCCTAAGATGACTTGGGTGGGAATCTTTCAACAGGTCGTTATTCTCCCGTATAGCTACAGGTGCTTAAAAGTTAAAAATTAAAAAAAATTCAAATAAAAAATGAAAACCACACACTGTACTGTACGTGAGATTAGAAAATCAATCTTCTGACAGGAACGCATATAAAATTTGTCCAGCTCAGAAGAGCTTACAATCTTAGCGGATTAGATCGCAAACAATAAATGTCAATATACGTTTTTATTTGACGTGATCTCTGAACGCTCAGGGGGATGTTTAGTAGTCACTTGTGTCTCGGTTGGTGACATAGAAGCCGTGCGTGCGCGTTAAGATATAGCACAAATATGTGCTAAACATTATAAGCTTCTTACAATACCGTAACAGAATTTACTATTCGGCAACGTACACTTCAAAACAGCACACTGCACTCCCCTCCTCCTGGATTACGGCCTGTGCTTCTAGTCTGCATGCCAGACACCTCAGCGCTACGGGACTGAATCCTGATATGAAAATGTATTCTGTATTCACATGCTGTAAAAAGGCGCACACAGCAGGCGAGGGAGACTCCCTACCCCCGCACACAGCAGACGAGGGAGACTCCCTACCCCTGCACACAGCAGGTGAGGGAGACTCCCTACCCCCCGCACACAGCAGGTGAGGGGGACTCCCTACCCCCAAAAGCTGGCCTTGATGGATGAGAAGCTCATGCCAAGCCTCCTTTTTGAGCCCGCACTGGTTTTTCCCAATTCCCTACCTGTGAGAGTCATGAGGTACGCAAACCTCCATACCCACCAACATGCTGGAAGAAACAGGTGACTATCAGCTGCTCATCCTACCGGAAACAACATGATCCTACCGGTTGACTTGTCCTCCACCCAAGTCCATGGATGTACTGGAAATAGGTCTGAATACCCTCTCAATTATCCCACCGTCCTACCAGACGGCAGGGAATGCTGGGAAGTACGTCCCCAATTACCATAGTGAGGTGCTGCTGCTACTTATGATGGTAGCGATTTCACCACTTGATGGCAGCCACCATCGAATGGTGTCGAATCGATGTCCATCCGAGGCTAAAACACAGCTGAATTCAGTCGATTAGCAGAGAATGGCCGCAGGTCGCTATAGTGCATGCGCAAACCATCGCAACATTTTTTTACTCCGATTAGTTTGATGTGATGGTTAGTTACCGTTGCATCAAAAATGTCCATGGTTAGAAGCCCAGCCATCACTCGATGGTGGGCTTCCGATGTCCATCCCTACTTATAAGGCAAGTGGTGTTGGGTTCGAGTCCCAGTTCCAGATCTGACCGGGTCAGGGAATCTTAAATGGTTTTCTAATGGTGCACCAGGGAGGAAAGAAACAAAAAAAAAAAGCTACTGTTACATGTGACAGAAATAAACATTAATCTACCTAATTTTCCATTACGCTTTTTATCGCCTGCCCTTTTTGATAGAACAATACAAATTTTCATCAGTGTGAATGTCATGATTACATAAAACGGTACTGGAGTAAGTGACAAAACATGTATCCGTTAGTCATTCGTATTGCATAATATGAGTCGAGATCTCAGAATTACAGTACGAGCCTCTTTACATCAGAGATTGCAGAGAGTGACAGGCTGGGATATATCCAGCTACAAGAGAGGAGAGGAGAGGGGGGGTTTGCCAAGCTGCACTAATACACCCACTCACTTCCAGAATGTGATACCACTGCCAGCAAGCTTTGTAGTATAAATATAAGACAGTCATTTTGTACAAACACTGCCACGTTCCCCCAGGGTTTGCATTAATAGATGCGGTTTAAAATATTGGTTTATTGAACTTGTGCCTACTGCGCAGAAATGGAGCCCTGTAGCCGGGGGGCTCCTGCTTTCATTGTTGCTAAACTAGCACAAGCTATCTGGGCACGACAGAGATGTGCCCCCCGGGTGACAGGATTGTGCCCCGGGGACAGTGACTGCTGAAAGATCTGCACCTTCTGTTACCTTCACTGTTTAAATAGTGCGTTTACTAAATAAGATGGGACAGGCTCAGGGAACGTGATGATGCCAGGAGTCTGCAGCCAGCGATGGGGGAAGCTCCTGTTCTCCTGGTGTATAGAGGATTGGAAAGTGCATCAGAGTATACTGGCGCTATACATACATGTGCAGTGGTATAATAGTATTATTATTGTTACAGGATTTCTTGTCTTGAGCAAACGTGTGACACACAATAATTACAGGTTGAGTCTCCCATATACAAAATGCTTGGGACCAGGGGGATTTTGGATAACGGAATATTCCGTATTTTGGAACATTTGAATACTGTAACGAAACATCTTGGGAATAGGACCCAAATCTAACCCCAAAATGCATTTATGTTCTGTATACACCTTATACACACAGACTGCAGATCATTGTATACAATATTTGCAATAATTTTGTGGCTCAAACAAAGTTTGTGTACATACATGAAGTTCATTTGTGTTTCATATACACCTTATACACACAGGGACTCATTCAGACCCGCTCGCAAGCGGGTCGATGTTGATGCCCTGCGCAGCGGACGCACTGCGCGTGTGCAAGCCCCGGAGCGAGAGAGAAATTCTCTCGCTCCGGGGCTCACTACAATAGGGGTGGCTGTCGATGGTGATCGACAGCTCGCACCGCTTTGTAGGCGGGGCAGGGGGGTGGCTACACAAACAGAGGCATTCCCGACGGAACGCCTGCCGTTTGGGGGCGGCCCCACTGACATCACGAGTTATGTCAGTGGTAAGCTTCCGGCTCTAATAGAGCCGAAAGTTCACTGGGGCTTGCGGTAGACGAGACGCTACCATAAGGGTCTCGTCGCAAGCCCCGATGGCCGCGATGGTCTTATATTTTTTATAATTTTTTGTACATTAGACCTGATTCAGACCCGCTCGCTGTGAGCGATTTTCGCCCATCTGCGCATGCGTATAATTCGCAGTGCGCGTGCACAAGCCATTCATTGCGATCTGATTTTGGTTGCTCGTAAGCCACTATCAGGTCGCTGTTTGAGTGTCAGATAGCGCCGTTTGTGGGTGGTAACAGGGGAAGGTGCTTGTGAACGGGGGAGTGGTGTTGCGAACGCAGGCGTGTCAGTCCGCCATAACGCCGTTTAAAGGGTGTGCATAATTAGCAAAGTAGCGTCACTGTACACGTCACCTGCATGTATTTTAGCCCGCACTGACCGCAGAGCTTGCGGCGGGGAAAGGCAACCCTAAGGGCTGCGAGCTGCTCCGAAGGCATTTCCCGGAGATGATGTGTGTTGCGAGTTGCAAAGGGGCGTCTTCAGACACTCGCACTTTGCCGTAGCTCGCTAACACACAGTGGGCATTCTTACGCGACGTAGTGCGAGTGTTTAATTTACATATCCGACCCCTTTTTGCCAGCGAACGATCGCATCCTGCGAGCGGGTGTTGATGAGCTCCATTGACCCATTAAAAAGCAACGGTGTCAGTATCTCAGTCATGCTAAAAAAATACCTGTATTTCAGAATATTTGGATATGGGAGACTCAACCTGTATGTAATCCTGGCAAGGTACTAATGGCAGGCGTCGAAATCCCGACGCCTGTCATTAGACCTACGCCTGGAGCCCGCCGCCCGGCATACTGGACGGAGGTAAGCCGGGCACGGACAGCCACGCACGGGGGGGAGGGTTAGGTTTTAGGGGTGTTGGGGGGACTTAGGTTTAGGCACCCCCCTGGGAGGGTTTGGTTTAGGCTAGGTTAAGGGAGGGTTAGGCACCCTCGGGGGGAGGTTAGGCACCCCCCAGGGAGACAGGTTTAGGCTGCGGGGAAGGGGGGGGGGTTAGGCACTTTGGGGTGGAGATTAGGGTTAGGCACTTGGGGGGGGTGGTTAGGGTTAGGCACCCCTGAAGAGGGTTAGGGTAGGGAACTAGGTTAGTGATACTTACCTAATTAACGATCGGGATCTTCACCTCTGCCGGGCTTCCGCTGTCGGGATTTGAACCGCCGGGCATGCGGCTGTAATACCTACTACACCCAAAATAACCTGTACAACTATATGCTCTGTGTTCACATTTTGTGTTGTGCAGAATTGTGTACATTGGGCCTGATTCAGCAGCTTTCACAGATGCAACTGGGTACACAGATCAGACGATTGTACACTAGTGCGCATCGTAAAAGCCGCACTGTGCATGTGCTGCGATCACACTGCGATTACTGACACACAGAGGAAGCCACAGCGGTGTGAGTGACAGACTGTGAGCATTTGGGGTGGTGGTGACGGGGGAGTGGTCATAAAAACGAAGGCGGCTTCATGGGTGTTCATAAATTAGCCACTGCGATAGCACACGCCCCCTGAGTACTCACTTTGTGCAGTTTCTGCAGCTGGTCAGACCTGGTGTATATTGTGTGTAAAGGGAGCGATGTGCATCGATGGGATATACGCCTGAGTGCAACGTAGTGCAAATGTGAGAAGGCAGCAATGGGCGTCTCTAGGCGCAGCTGAGTTCCGTAAGGATTCACAGCTGCATACGCAATAGTGATCCTTGCTGAATCAGGCCCACTGTTTGCAGTTTGTACTGGGAAGAATTGTGTACACTGGACCCGATTCATTACGGATCACTATTGCGATCGCAGCTGCAATTACGGACGCACGTTCTGCTGCAAAAAAATATGCTGTTTGCAACTGCTCAGCCATCCGAAATACCTCGCAGTCCTGCGTATATATATCGGTAACATCGCCCCCTCACTCAGAATTACAGCAGCTCTGACCTGTCTCAGAAATTGCAACACTCGTCGCACGCAGTGAGTACACAAGCTGCATATGCCGTCAGAGTGGCTAATTTATGCACGCCCATTTAACAGCGTTCACGCGTTTCTGCAACCACTCCCCCGTCACCCCCCCCAAACGCTGACGTCCCATCACTCACTCTAAGATGGCTTTCATTCTGCGTGCATGATCACAGTTCGATCGCAATGCTAACCTGCATACGCATGAGTACGCACCATCAGCCGGTCTGCGTATGACGTTGCAATTGTGATCAGTGATGAATCTGGCCCACTGTTTGCAGATTAAGTTGTGCAGCATTGTGTACACTGTTTGCAGATTAAGTTGTGCAGCATTGTGTACACTGTTTGCAGATTAAATTGTGCAGCATTGTGTACACTGTTTGCAGATTAAGTTGTGCAGCATTGTGTACACTGTTTGCAGATTAAGTTGTGCAGCATTGTGTACACTGTTTGCAGATTAAGTTGTGCAGCATTGTGTACACTGTTTGCAGATTAAGTTGTGCAGCATTGTGTACACTGATTGCAGATTGTTGTGCAGGAGTGTGTACACTGATTGCAGATTGTTGTGCAGGAGTGTGTACACTGATTGCAGATTGTTGTGCAGGAGTGTGTACACTGATTGCAGATTGTTGTGCAGGAGTGTGTACACTGATTGCAGTTTGTGTTGTGCAGCATTGTGTACACTGATTGCAGATTGTGTTGTGCAGAATTGTGTACACTGATTGCAGAATTGTCTATACTGTTTGCAGTTTGTGTTGTGCAGAATTGTGTACCCCGTTTGTAGTTTGCGTTGTTACAGTTTGTGTTTTGTAGTTTGAAAATGTTACTAGGCACAACACAAAGAGTAACTAGCAATGGCTGACTTGCTAAGTTGTTGGTATATTTCCACTTATTTGCCAACTTTCTGGCTGCCCCCATCGGGAGGGGGCACGGTACAGGTGGATGGTGAGGGAAGCATGATGGTGCGATTGTGTCATCGTGGCAACGATGACGCAATTCAGCATGAATCACATCAGTCGTACGGAATGTCTACTTCATCGGGAAGTTGGCGGCGCCAGGCTCCAGGAGACTTGCCCACTCTTACGGGTGACGGGACAGTAGGCACATATGTATTTCCACTACGAATATTATGCAAAAATTAAACATGAATTGCTGTAAAACAATTATCAATTAACAAATGTGAATATGTAAATGTATGTGCATATAAATGAACTAATATATATATATATATATATATAAACTGGTGAATTTGTAGGGTAATGTCAATTATCCATGTCAAACTGGACTCAAGTAAAGCCTAGACGTAAGGGCAGGTAGTCATCCTGGGGGACATAGGAGAACCACAGGGGCACACTGGTCACTCAGTATATAGAACGCTGGTCACCTTCCTCTACGTTACACAGAATCTGCAATCGTTATGGGTGCAAATATATTTCACATTCTCCGTAACAAAAACATTACCTCACAAATTGTTATATTCCCGTTGGTAACGGTCACGGCCCGTGTGGTTACCCGCTGCTTGCACTATTTTGGCCAATTGCGGCGCTGAGGAGAGCGCAGAGGCGGTGTTTGGGGGTCAGGCAGCCAGTGAGTGCTTTGGGGGGAGGGGTTTCCTCCGGCTCTCCCAGCGCTTGCGCTAGCCATACACGATAGCCGTTATATATAGTAAATAATCAGCTATACTGCTGTTGCCCAGTGATGTTACAGTGCCCAGCACATGTACCCTGTTACTGGCTCACTTCATCCTTCCTACCTGCATCTGCTGGATGACCAATGTCAGCAGTAATGAATCCAAAATGGGCTCGGAGCAACTGGACGTTTAGGTGTTAAGTCTGCATTTAGCTCTGTACTAGAATCACACCCTAGACATGTGTCTGCTTTATTATTATACTGTAGATAACTGTATGACCTTCAGGAAACATGAACAGCCCCGCGGCCTGTACATATTGCCAGTCTCAGCGGAGGGGACCTGACTGATAACCCCACTTGTTAGCGATTTTCCTGCCTTTCACAGTCTATACAAATGCACAGGCTGGGGGTGGGCCCGTATGTATCAAACGATGGCCCTGATTCAGATTTGGGAAAAGAGTTAAGGTGCGTACACACTGGGCGATATTTTTTACGCCGAAACGATATCGTTAGGTCATCCAAAATATTCAGTTTTTTGCTAAAAAACGATCAACGATAACGACAAGCGATGAGCGCTCCCGCTGGTCGTTGGTCTTTGACGTTCATCGCCTGAACATGCAGGCCAACCTGACGATATTGGCAGGTTGAACATTTTCGGGAATGAGGGAGTCCAGCACTGGACGATATCGTTCATGATATCGTTCAGTGTTTGCGCTCAGTGTTGTTAACGAGACACTGAGCACTCCCCTGCCGGGGACACACGGGACGATGTCGCTCATGGAGTTAATCGTCTAGTAGTGTGCACGCACCTTAAGTAAGAACAAGTACTGTAACTGTGCATCTTGGTAATGCCATGTTGCACTACAGGGGAGGCAGATTTAAAATGTGCAGAGAGAGTTAGATTTGGGAGGGGTGTCTCCAAACTGACATCTAAATTGCAGTATAAAAATAAAGCTGTCCAGCATTTGTGGGCTACATGCAAAAGCAGCCAGTATTTACCCTGCATGGAGAGAAAATAAATGTATGTATGTATTGCATCACATGCATTGCAGCATGGTTTGTCCAGATACACAGTAAAGCTGGGCAGTGCCGTCTCTGGACGGCAGTGCGTCCTGTGCATCAATGTCGCCCCTCCCGCTCCCACCCCGCCCCCCTCCTCCCCCTGAGCGCTTACCTTTCCATCCAGGCGGTGGAGGGAGGGCGGGACCTTTTGCCGGGGGTTCTTTGTGCGCCGCGCACCAATGCAGGAGGTCTCTTCCTGCAGACCTCCGGAGCCGGAAAGTGTATTACCGGTGACCCTGGAGGCTTCCGCCCTGTGCAGAGGCACCGGCCGCACCACCCTGCCTACGGCCCTGAAGCTGGGTACACATCAGCAGATATGTTGTGCAATCCAGCGGATTGGGCCGACACATCACCGACATTGGCCAGAGAGTACTAACGACCAAGCGCGCTCCCATTTAGTCATCAGTCGCATCGTCAGATCGGCCCTACATGCAGCTCAATCTGACAATCCGGCTGACGACCCCATGCAGCGGGACGCAGCTGGTGCCGACATGTCGGACACAGCATTGTGTAATGTCTACCAGCCACCTGATATGTCGGACCGTTGGCAGTGCGGTCGTCTGTCGCATTGCTGGGTACACACATCATTTAGCGTGTACCCAGCTTTACTTGCTCTGTCTTACTCTATTCCCAAATCTGAATCAGGCCCTGGTCTATGTCTGTACTGTATGTCTGTGCTCTAGGTCTGCGCTGTATGTCTGTGCTCTAGGTCTGCGCTGTATGTCTGTGCTCTAGGTCTGCGCTGTATGTCTGTGCTCTAGGTCTGCGCTGTATGTCTGTGCTCTAGGTCTGCGCTGTATGTCTGTGCTCTAGGTCTGCGCTGTATGTCTGTGCTCTACGTCTGCGCTGTATGTCTGTGCTCTACGTCTGCGCTGTATGTCTGTGCTCTACGTCTGCGCTGTATGTCTGTGCTCTACGTCTGCGCTGTATGTCTGTGCTCTACGTCTGCGCTGTATGTCTGTGCTCTACGTCTGCGCTGTATGTCTGTGCTCTACGTCTGCGCTGTATGTCTGTGCTCTACGTCTGCGCTGTATGTCTGTGCTCTACGTCTGTGCTCTACGTCTGTGCTCTACGTCTGTGCTCTACGTCTGTGCTCTACGTCTGTGCTCTACGTCTGTGCTCTAGGTCTGTGCTCTAGGTCTGCGCTGTATGTCTGCGCTGTATGTCTGCGCTGTATGTCTGCGCTGTATGTCTGCGCTGTATGTCTGCGCTCTACCTCTCTGCGCTCTACCTCTCTGCGCTCTACCTCTCTGCGCTCTACCTCTCTGCGCTCTACCTCTCTGCGCTCTACCTCTCTGCGCTCTACCTCTCTGCGCTCTACCTCTCTGCGCTCTACCTCTCTGCGCTCTACCTCTCTGCGCTCTACCTCTCTGCGCTCTACCTCTCTGCGCTCTACCTCTCTGCGCCCTACCTCTCTGCGCCCTACCTCTCTGCGCTCTACCTCTCTGCGCTCTACCTCTCTGCGCTCTACCTCTCTGCGCTCTACCTCTGCGCGCTCTACCTCTGCGCGCTCTATGTCTGTACTGTACGGATAGTCCAACTTCTGGCCAGAACGGTTTGCAACAACTGATCTGGTCATACGACATTACGACATGAGAAGAGCTGTTTTTACTTAATGCAGGACCAGCCATGTCGGAGGATTCGGACAGAAATAGAACAAAACGCCAACATATACCTGCAATTTATATTCTAAGATGCATTAAATTAATTACAAAATAATCTCTTATAACTTTATGAAAAGAAATCTGAAATCGAATAAGCAATATTGAAGCAAAATCAGCAAATGTGTGTCTAAATCTCTCCTAGATATCCAGATTTACTAAGAATCACATCTTTTACTTCTGTTGTAGAGCTGCTGTTATTTGGTTTTTTTTTCTCTCCTAGATTAAGACCAATTTGCAATTTCTCGCATTTCAGTCACATTTTCCTGCTTTGGACCAGAATTTGTGTGTTTAACAATTCATCTTCCTGACATTTACACGATGGCAGCGTTCTTTATGCCAGTCTGTAAATGTCTCTATCGGCTCAGCTGGAGCGAGAGGATTTTCTAGCTGGATAAAGAACATCTCTTGATTTAAAGGGGAAGAGGAAAAATCTCTGACGGGACCATTGATGCGGCACCTGGGCATGGACAGACACAAAGCTGGCAGCACCTTGTCTCTTTCTTTATAAAGCTAAACTAATACATTCCCAATTGTCCTAAATACCTGGTGCGTTCTTTTCCCAGGAAAAGCCGGATGTAGCAAATCAAGAGAACATGTAGTTCCACAACAGCAAGGGTGCACTACAAGTTCCAGCACACGCTAGCAGTTTACTTGCCTCATAATAGCGGTAGAGCAACAGGATGCCCATCACCACCATACAGCAAATTTGTGTTAGCAACTACTGTGACCAAAAGATGACGCATAGGCCAACACAGGGGGGGTTTCCGTCTGCCTGGAAACCCCCCTCCCCAGCCCACACCATGACCACAATAGAAGTAGTAATATAATAGATTGTTACTAGCGCTGCATGTTCTTCTCAGTATCACAAATGAAATAATTAGCACCACCTGTGGAACTTTTAACATGTATCAGCCAGTAATAAATAACCTGTGCACCAACTAGAAGATCTGGAAAACATGCACTGTTAGAGATGCATTGCTATAGAGCCCAATATGTACATATATGTCCAGGGCAGTGCTAGGTTATTCTGCTGTCCCTCCAGGCTCCCGGACTTGCCCCCATGCTCTGGAATGGTGCCCACACCTAAAATAAAAACATTCAGCTCAGGCAGGATGGCCGTACTGCCGCATCTAATGGCTTACTGTGATCACTGGTCCTGTATATGGTGCAATTATTGGTTAAGAACTAATTCTACCCTCTTCATTGACAGGCCACACTCGTTCTAAAATTAAGCATTTGGAAACCCCCCTCTGGAAATCCTGCGTTTGCAACTGTGACGGGGCTGTTATCTAGGCAACAAAATAGACTTATATTTTCTTTTTAACGTGTATTGTTGCAAAAAACGACAGCAGACTGACCCCAGGGTGATGTCATGAAAACGCTGCCTCATGGTTATTGAGCTGTTATATTGCGGAGACCTCCCTATTATACTACATAGAGGGAAGAGATTGCCACATGCACAGTGACTAAAACATATTTATATCCTGCGCCCAGATCAGCTAAACAATGAGAATTAGTCTATACAAATCGCATCAGCCAATATTCATGTTATCTTATCAAAAGATAAAGGATGCCATGCACATTCATCAAACCATTACAGCTGGCTTGGGGAGTACCGATATACAGCTGTTGTGAAATGTACAGACACTGTATACAGCTGTCACGGAGTGTACAGATATACAGCTGTCACGGAGTGTACAGATATACAGCTGTCATGGAGTGTACAGATATACAGCTGTCACGGAGTGTACAGATATACAGCTGACGTGGAGTTTAAAGACACTGTATACAGCTGGCGTGGAGTGTACAGATACTGTATACAGCTGGCGTGGAGTGTACTGACACACTATACAGCTGTCACGGATTGTACAGATATACAGCTGTCACGCAATGTACCATTCTACAGCTGGCACTTAGTGTACCGTTATACAGCTGGCATGGAATGTACAGATATACAGCTGTCACGGAGTGTACAGACACTGTATACAGCTGTCACGGAGTATACATATATACAGCTGGCGTGGAGTGTACAGACATACAGCTGTCACGGAGTATACATATATACAGCTGGCGTGGAGTGTACAGACATACAGCTGTCACGGAGTATACATATATACAGCTGGCGTGGAGTGTACAGATATACAGCTGGCGTGGAGTGTACATAAACTGTATACAGCTGTCACAGAGTATACATATATACAGCTGGCACGAAATATACAGCTGGCACGCAGTGTACCGTTATACAGCTGGCACGCAGTGTACTATTCTACAGCTGGCACGCAGTGTACAGTTATACAGCTGGCATGGAATGTACATATATACAGCTGTCACGGAGTATACATATATACAGCTGGAGTGGAGTGTACAGATATACAGCTGTCACGGAGTGTACAGACACTGTATACAGCGTCACTGAGTATACATATATACAGCTGGAGTGGAGTGTACAGATATACAGCTGGCGTGAAATGTACAGATATACAGCTGTCACGGAGTATACATATATACAGCTGTCACGGAGTGTACAGATATACAGCTGGCGTGAAATGTACAGATATACAGCTGTCACGGAGTATACATATATACAGCTGTCACGGAGTGTACAGATATACAGCTGTCACGGAGTGTACAGATATACAGCTGGCATGAAATGTACAGATATACAGCTGTCACGGAGTATACATATATACAGCTGGAGTGGAGTGTACAGATATACAGCTGTCACGGAGTGTACAGACACTGTATACAGCTGTCACTGAGTATACATATATACAGCTGGAGTGGAGTGTACAGATATACAGCTGTCACGGAGTGTACAGACACTGTATACAGCTGTCACTGAGTATACATATATACAGCTGGAGTGGAGTGTACATATATACAGCTGTCACGGAGTGTACATATATACAGCTGTCACGGAGTGTACAGATATACAGCTGTCACGGAGTGTACAGATATACAGCTGGCGTGAAATGTACAGATATACAGCTGTCACGGAGTATACATATATACAGCTGTCACGGAGTGTACAGATATACAGCTGGCAGGAAATGTACAGATATACAGTTGTCACGGAGTATACATATATACAGCTGGCATGAAATGTACAGATATACAGCTGTCACGGAGTGTACAGACACTGTATACAGCTGTCACGGAGTATACATATATATAGCTGTCATGAAATGTACAGATATACAGCTGTCACGGAGTATACATATATACAGGTGGAGTGGAATGTACAGATATACAGCTGTCACGGAGTGTACAGACACTGTATATAGCTGTCACGGAGTATACATATATACAGCTGGCATGAAATGTACAGATATACAGCTGTCACAGAGTGTACAGACACTGTATACAGCTGTCATGGAGTATACATATATACAGCTGGAGTGGAATGTTTAGATATACAGATGTCACGGAGTGTACATATATACAGCTGGAGTGGAATGTTTAGATATACAGCTGTCACGGAGTATACATATATACAGCTGGAGTGGAGTGTACAGCTATACAGATGGCGTGGATTGTACAGATATACAGCTGTCACGGAGTATACATATAGTATACATATATACAGCTGGCGTGGAGTGTACAGATATACAGCTGTCACGGAGTATACATATATACAGCTTGCACAGAATATACAGATATACAGCTGGCGTGGAGTGTACAGACACTGTATACAGCTGTCATGGAGTATACATATATACAGCTGGAGTGGAATGTACAGATATACAGCTGTCACGGAGTGTACAGACACTGTATATAGCTGTCACGGAGTATACATATATACAGCTGGCATGAAATGTACAGATATACAGCTGTCACAGAGTGTACAGACACTGTATACAGCTGTCATGGAGTATACATATATACAGCTGGAGTGGAGTGTACAGATATACAGATGTCATGGAGTGTACAGACACTGTATACAGCTGTCACGGAGTATACATATATACAGCTGGAGTGGAGTGTACAGCTATACAGATGGCGTGGATTGTACAGATATACAGCTGTCACGGAGTATACATATAGTATACATATATACAGCTGGCGTGGAGTGTACAGATATACAGCTGTCACGGAGTATACATATACACAGCTTGCACAGAATATACATATATACAGCTGGCGTGGAGTGTACAGATATACAGCTGTCACGGAGTGTACAGACACTGGCCCTCATTCAGAGCCACTCGCTATTTGCGGTCGTTCGTTCTAAAACAAGGGGTGGCTATTCAAATGAACCGTTCGCTGTTTGCGGTCTGTTCACGCCTCTATGTCTGAACGAGCGAGCAAAACTTGCGTTCGTTTTTTGGAAAAATACGCCCCCTGGCCGCTCGCATCCTACGTCATGTCCGCTATTTATTAGATTAATCGAATACATCGAACAGGATATGAACTGCTCGCTATTCTTGTGGTTGGTTTTTTCAACCGCTATTTTGCGAGCAGTTCTGAGTTAAAAAAAAACAAATGACGTGGTCAATGACGCTGCTATGTTAATTATGCACACCCATAAAACGCCCGTTTTGACCTGCGTTCTGATCTCCACTCCCCGTTTTCAAGCACCTTCCCCTGTTACCACCCACATACGCCTCATTCTGTCACTCAAAATAGCAGGCACTCGCTATATTGTGTACAAACGATTTTCGGCCACACTGACTGGTTCGCGCATGCGTACTAAAAACCGTACGCATGCGCAGATGTGCGAACATCGCTCGGAACGAGCGTACTGCCGCTAGCGAGTGGCTCTGAATGAGGGCCTCTGTATACAGCTGTCACGGAGTATACATATATACAGCTGGAGTGGAGTGTACAGATATACAGATGGCATGGAATGTACAGATATACAGCTGTCACGGAGTATACATATATACAGCTTGCACAGAATATACAGATATACAGCTGGCGTGGAGTGTACAGACACTGTATACAGCTGTCACGGAGTATACATATACACAGCTTGCACAGAATATACAGATATACAGCTGGCACGCAGTGTACCATTATACAGCTGTCACGGAATATACATATATACAGCTGGCACGGAGTGTACAGACACTGTATACAGCTGTCACGGAGTATACATATATACAGCTTGCACAGAATATATAGATATACAGCTGGCACGCAGTGTACCGTTGTACAGCTGGCATGCTATATACAGATATACAGCTGTCACGGAGTATACATATACACAGCTTGCACAGAATATACAGATATACAGCTGGCACTCAGTGTACCATTATACAGCTGGCACGGAATATACATATATACAGCTGTCACGGAGTATACATATATACACAGCCTGCACGGAATATACAGATACACAGCTAGCGCGGAGTGTACTGATATACAGCTGGCACAGAGTGTATAGATATACAGCTGGCACAGACTACAACGCAATAAAAGGATAATGTGCCAATGCCTGTGCTGCCGCAATGCTTATTAGATCGCCACTGAGACCCAGCAAATCTTACTTTTGCTTTTTAATAGATGCCCTAGACCAGGGGTGGGCAATAAGCAACCTTCCAGCTGTTGCTGAACTACACATCCCAGCATGCCTTTCTACAGTTTTAGCATGGCCAAAATAGCAAAACTATAGCAATGCATGCTGAGATGTGTAGTTCTACAACAGCTGGGGGGTCAGCTAATTGCCCACCCCTACCCTAGACCTATAAACAGCACAGAGCTCCACAGAAAGGCAGAAGGACCAATCTCTCGGCACCCTTGTCCATCTCTGACCTCATTTCTGTCCACACTCCCTGCCGCACCCCCCCCCCCTCTTCCTCCAATCGCCGCCTAAACTCCTCTCTGGGCACCTACTCCTACCAATCACAGCTGTGAGAGGCCTAGTTGGGTGCGGTACACAAGCCAGCCCTGGTGAGAGGTGGGTGCATATATAACTGCAATGTAATGGTGTGCTGGGTATATACGCCGACGACCGGATGTTTTCATCAAAACATGAACAAAACGCACAGAGAGGTGCAGTATATTATTGTTAGCGCCGATAGCGATAGTCTCTCTCTTTTGTATACATATATGGCATAAATACTGCCACGAAGCTAGTACCATCTACAGTACAGGTAACACCGAGCACGGGCACAGTGGTCTTCTGTTTTGTTTAATAATTGTAACTACACTATAGCCCATCTCCTAGACCTCTCCCGTCAGCCTCCCTTGCCGGAAATCACTTTTTCTCCAAGTAAGACTTTCCCCCAATTCTGCCAGCTTCAAACAGGCGCTTAAAACGCACCTCTTCATCGGAGCCCTCCATCCCTCCGGAATCGGTATGGAATCCCGGCTGCCGCATGGCCGGCAGTTCGATTCCCGGCAGCGGCAGCCCGACAGATCAGCGGAGCCCGGCAGCGGAAGCCCGACAGCGCTGGAAATCCTGATCGTCCCCAAGGTAAGTATAAACTAACCTAACCCCCTATCCCTCCTTAGGGATGCCGAACCCTAACATCCCCCCCCAAGTGCCTAACCCTAACCCTCCCCTTCCCCGCTGCCTAAACCTAAGTCCCCCGGGGGGGTGCATAACCCTAACCTCCCCCCGGGGGTGCCTAACCCTAACCTCCCCTTCCCCTAGACTAACCCTAACCCTCCCGGGGGGTTGCCTAACCCTAAGTGCCCCCGGGTGCCCTAAACCTAACCTTTCCCGACTGCAAACCATCCCTCCTACTACTCCCTACTCCCCTGTCCTAAGCTCCTTCACAATTCACCTCCCAAATGTTCATCCCTCCTCTTAGCATGTTAGCGCTCACAAGCAGGGCCCTCATGTTTCTTCGCAGCACTATCCTTGCTTCCAGTGATCCTCGTACCTTTCACCGACTGTGTGCTCACCCTTCACTGGGTACATTCTCACAGTATGTGGAATTAACCCCCCACGGTTCTCCTACACTTGCTGTAAAGACACAGGGAGTCACCCTAAACTTGCCATTGCTGGTTGATGCGCTGTACTGTACCACAGTTATGTGAACAGTCAGTAATTGTACCACTGTTATGGGTATACAGTCGGGGAGCCGGCGGACCTAATTCTAACAGCCGGCTTCCCGACTGTCATATCCCGGCAAGGGTCTAAAGACAGGTGTCAATATGCCGACGCCTGTCATTAGACATACGCCGGGAGCCCGACGCCTGGCATCCCGATCGAAGGGACGCCGGGCGCTAAGCGCGGATAGCCGCGCGCGGGGGAGGGGTCGGGTTAGGTTTAGGGTTCCCAGTGGGACTTAGGGTTAGGCACCCCCCCCGGGAGGTTAGGTTTAGGCTAGGGGAAGGGTGGGTTAGCGTTAGGCACCCACGGGGGGGACTTAGGCACCCCCCGGGGGACGTAGGTTTAAGCGGCGGGGAAGGCGTGGTTAGGTTTAGGCACTTAGAGGGAGGATTAGGGTTAGGCACTGGGAGGAGGTTAGGGTTAGGCACCCCTAAGGGAGGGTTAGGGGGTAGAAATAGCTTAGTATATACTTACCTGGGGACGATCGGGATTTTCTCCTCTGCCGGAATGCCGCTGTCGGGATTCCAACCGCCGGGCATGGGTCCGGCGGTAAATCATACCGATTCCCTGTTATGTCAGTCTCTCTGTTTTTGTATTTTCCATGTATGGCACTACGAGTTTTTAGAAGTGGAGATGTTGCCCATAGCAACCAATCATATTCTACTTAACATTTATCTAGCACCTTCTAGAAGACAATAGCTAGAATCTGATTGGTTGCTATGGGCAACATCTCCACTTCTAAAACTCTCACTTTAGTAAACTTACCCCCTGCTGTCATCACGATTAATACCAGGAAAGCGGTCACTTTATTACACAGTCCGTTCATACTCTCCCTATATTGGTACCGATAAGACGTTTGATTGCGGATCCATTCCATCCAAAAGGTTCCAAAGAGGATTCAGGAGATATTGCTCTATGTTAAAATACTTTGGGACATATGTATTAATTATCAGGGTCTAGACCCGATAATTAAAAATGTAATATCGCCGCTTATCGCGGTAATATTAAAATGACTGTTCACCCGTATGTATTAGTAATCACAAGCAGAGACAGGGGTCCCGAAAGGGGTCTATCACTGCGGTGTTAAGGGAAGTGATCACTGCTGTCATATCTACAGTACATACATTCAGGGTAAACGTAATATTTGCGGGTGTTTTCTGGGGATATCCCGCAAATATAAATTGATAAATAGACCTTTATATACCAAGTTAAGTGAAAATTTTACATGCTGATATAACAGAGATTAATTTCCTCCACATATACACAATCTGTTAGCTCTTATGTACATGATATATTTGTGCATTTGCATTGATCTTTATAAGTTTATATAGTGTTGAAAATTTGTGTGTGTGTTTTTTTTTTCATTTATATAGTACAATAACTATGATTTACATACAGTAGGACCGGATGCGGCTGTGCGATTTCCGCCTTGGTGAACCGCCGCAGGTTGATATTATGCGCAGATTTTTATTATTGTTTTTTTTTTTCTTGGATTAATTTTTTACAACAGTTATTATTCTTGATTAAGGGACACGCGTGGAGCCAACAGTAACTTGGTGGTTAAATGTTACATGACATAAGAAAACTCTTGTAGAAATTGCTCTGGTCTCAGTGAAAATTGCAATAAATACAGCAGGGAAATACACCTAAAGATGGGTTTGTGAATTCACTTTCCATTATTCTTAATGCTCCGTCCTATTGTCCTCTGACATATTGTAACGCTCAACTGCACGGTTCTATTTACACAATAAAGAGCAAATCCACATGGTGTACGCACGGCGCACGAAGGACGCCGCAGAGAAGTAAACGAGACAAATATTTGTGCAATACATCCAGGCAAACAGAGAGAGATAATAGACATTGTTTCGGCGTGGAATCCCTGGTAACCTCCTGGGAGATCGCCGGGCAGCATAACCCGACCTGTGTGCTGCTGGGGCTGTGCGTTAAGACGGAGGCACAAGCGAGGGCGGCGATGTCAGATTATTATGCGTCCCCTGTTATTACAACAGTCAGGGATTTCCCTCCCTCCGTATCCTGCTCCAGCAATCACTCGCTCTGTAACACAATTTCCATCTGTTGCTGTGGCCCTCGCCTAACCCGAGCCGGTGATAATCTCGTAGACGACGAGAACAGTGTGACCTGTGAATGCCAATGAGAATAGTGTTGGAAATGATGTGGGATTGTCCCTTAGGTTGATTTAGAAGCTGAATGATGAGAACATTTACTAGAAACACACATTTTTCTGGCATTCATTACAAAACAAATGACTGTCCCTATGGGCAATAGAGTAATGGTATGCAGGCCCAGGCATCTTTACTACACTTTACATCTACATTTGCTTCAGTTGCATCAAATAGGCCCTTTCGGCGCACAAGGCCTTGCGCAACTCGGGCCTTGCGCAACTCGGCCGCGGCGAGCTTCTTCCTCTTTCAAAATGTGCAACTTATTTGCAGAAATAAAACATCCGGGAGCAACAAATCCACATTGCGAGTGCAGCCTGATCTTTTTGTCATTCGTACTGTAGACCTGTGTGCGAATGTGCCTGAATCCGTACACCAAGCGCTACGATGTAGCGGACGCGGGTTTTTTTTCCTCACGCCGAGTTACGTTGTGCTTCACCTGCGACTTTGTAAGTGTATAAAGCCAATTCCTCTGCCGTTAAAGTCGCAGCCCGGCGTCCCTGGTACACTGTGAGCATCTTTTCTCTGAATCTGTGATGCGACTAACACAAAAAATTTGAAGACAAATATTGTACCGCCATTCCTCTAGGAGCACCTGACCCGCGCCGGGCATCTCGCGCCATATGGCGTACGGACAACCAGTATGTGAGGACATCCCTAAAATATATTTGTATTTTATTGTAGTGTGATAGAGTATTTCCTGTCCCTCATGTGTTCTGCTACAGTACTGTTACTTGTTCTATGGCCATTAAACCCAGGACAACGTTCAATATAAGTTGACAGCAAGGGACTATGGACCTCATTCAGAGCCGGACGCTATTTGCGCTCGCTCGTTCAGAAAAAAGGGGTGGCTATTCAAATGAACCGTTCGCTCTTTGCGTCTGTTCACGCCTCTAGGTCTGAACGAGCGAACAAAACATGCGGTCGTTTTTTTGAAAACTACGCCCCCTGGCCACTCGCATCCTACGTCATGTCCGCTATTTATTAGATTAATCGAGTACATCGACCAGCGTATGAACTGCTCGCTATTCTTGTGGTTGGTTTTTCCTACCTCAATCATGCGAGCAGTTCTGACTATAAAATAACCCAGTGACGTGGTCAATGACGCTGCTGTATTAATTATGCACACCCTTAAAACGCGCGTTTTGACCTTTAAGCACGCCTGCATTCTGATCTCCACTCCCCGTTTTCAAGCACCTTCCCCTGTTACCACCCACATACGCCTCCTCCTGTCACTCAAAATAGCAGGCATTCGCTATTTAGCGAACAAACGATTTTTGGCTGCACTGACTGGTTCGCGCATGCGTATTACGATCCGTACGCATGCACAGTTGTGCAAACATCGCTCGGAACGAACGAGCAGCCACTTACAAGCGGCTCTGAATCAGGCCCTAAGGTCCTGATTCAGAGGCGCTCGCTATTTTTTAAAAAAAAATAAAAAAATCTGCCTCCAGGCCGCTCGCATAGCTGTTGGTGACCACCCACAGCTTGTGCGGGTGGCCTGGCAATGGTCGCGATTATCGGGACCATTGGGTTTGCGACGAGACCCTTGTGGTAGGGTCTCGTCCACCGTAAGTCCCAGTGAACTTCCTGCTCTAATAGAGCAGGAAGTTCACTACTGACGACACGAGTGATGTCAGTAAGGTCACCCACAAACGGCAGGTGTTCCTTCAGGAACACCTCCGTTTGTGCAGCCACCCCCCCCCGACCCGCCTACAAATCGAGGCGAGCTGTCGATCAACATCGATTCTCACTCGCTCCAGGGCTCGCGTGTGCGCACTGCCCGACCATCGATCCGCTTTGCGAGCGCCATGCGCTCGCGAGCGGGTCTGAATCAGGCCCTAAGACCAATGGTGAGTAAGAGTCCTATCTGTAATGTAAAAACCACAGAAAGGACTGTACGGACAAACTTAGCTTTTTCGGAGCTTGTCCTGGATAGACAACGCCATCTGAAAGATGGCTTCGGCAGTTCTGTTACGATGGAGACAGCACCCCGCCCCAGCAGACTCCAAGCAACTCCCCTTCCCTTGTATCAAAATTATAGTTTGCGCAGGAACAGGGTCACAATCCTCTATTGCTGAAAACCTTTCGCCTTTCTTCACATTCGCGGGCATCGTGCCATCCGAAGATCGCTCTCCAGCTAAACTGTAGCTTCCAGGATACAGGGGCTGAAGCCAAGTCAAGATGGGGTTATAGCAATTGCAGCCAAGCTCTGAAAAGCAAAACTTTCTGGAACTTGAGAAGTTGGTCCTCACTGAAGACCCTATTGAGAATGTTGGGCCCTGTGGTCTTCAGTGTTCGTTTGTCTGGCACAGAATATATTTGAGAGCTCCTACGTTAAAGTATTTGTTGATTGCCCCCTTGACTTAAAATTGCGTAAACCAGGAGGAAAGAGCAGTTTTATAAATAGTCTCTATCTCTCTACAAGGAAACATTGCAAATCGCCCCAATCCAGTTTCCCTCCACGAAAAGCACCCTCTAAACGCTGCTGGGAAAAGCGGTATAGGGGTGACCCCCGCCGGCTGCTGTTCTCACGCACTACTGGTGGTCTGTGCTCTCACATGGACCCGGCGCCCTAGCGTTGTGTGGACACTGTTTACCTTCTGCCCAGTTCGGCTCCTAATTGGCCGCCTGGCTGCGTGTAGTGGCTATTACATAATGAGGGAGGGCGCGCGGAAGGCTGCTGCCATAGAGGGCGCTCTTCCCTCACTGTGTTCTCCAACACGTCAATTACTCCCAGCCAATCAGCACTGGGATTGTACCTCGAAAGCAACGCCTCTTTTTTTGCTTTCCACGGGAGCTGCCGGCAGCCGCTGACTGGCGGGAGGCTGGGAGACGGCGAGGCGGAGCAACAGTGCATTATCATTTGTCCATGGACAAATATATCATCTCACTAACAAATTGGAGAAATGTTACAATAAAAAAATCCCCAAAAACCATAAAAGAGCATGGCTTAGCCGGTTATGTTTCACACACATCTTTTATTACCCGATTCCGACGTATTAACATATGATATAGTCATTATCTAGCGAAGCATTTTCCGTACTTACGTTCTGGATTCAAATTGGCGAAATGTTTGCCGCAGACATACTAGTACATACATATTGCCTTAAGCTAGCATGGCAGTGCTGACAGGTCTATATTATCCCTGTCAGCACCAGGACTACGTTGCAGTGACAGCAATGGTCCTGAGAAGAGAAAAAGGGACTATACCAGAAGTTGTCTGACGGTAATCTACCACCACTTTCTGCTAGAGACAGAAACAGGTCCAACCTCTAAATACCCTGAAAACACACTCAGAGCTCTACGCCAGACCTTTACCAAGATAGCGGTAACTAACTGAGAAAACCGCTGACTCCGTCGTTCCAGCGACCACCCCGAGCTCTGCTAGACAGCGACAAAATATATACACCGGTCTCCAGTCCAATGTGAGCCTGAGTGCCGAGAGTCAGCGAGGAGTTTTGTTTCTTCCTCTGCTGGGAGAGCTGCACAGAACACGAGCGCAGAAGACAGATAGATGGAAGGGCCTCCTCAGTCACGGCTGCTGGGGAACCTTTAGTCACCCCGCGTCAGGACTGCAGATGTGACATTAACAAAGTCCTTTGTGTTCTTGATGCCGCACACAATGTTCCCAAAATGTCCAGGCTGACGAACAACTGGAGCCTCAGATATAGGCCTCAGTTTGGCAGCATTTAACCCATACCTGGCGGCAAGGACAGAAATATTTTGTATGTAAAACATCTGCCCAGGTCTCTCTACAAACTGAGATATGCTCTGTAAAAGTTAGAATAATACCGTAAGGGTATGCAATCGGGAAGCCGGCGGAGGTAAGCCCGATAGCCGGCTTCCCGACTGCTTTATCCCAGCGAGGGTTAAATGATAGGCATCTAATGCTAGACGCTTGTCATTTTACCGAAGCTGGGAGACCGGCGCCCGGCATCCCGGTCTAAGTGATGCCGGGTGCCGCTGTGAACAGCCGCGGGGGGGGGACTTAGGGTTAGGCATCCCCCGGGACCCGGGAGCCCTAAACCTAACCCTCCCCCCCCCCGCGGTTAGGCACCCCTGGGGGGGGGGACTTGGGGTTAGGCACTTCCCCGGCGGACTTAGGTTCAGGCGGTGGGGAAGGGGGAATTGGGTTTAGGCACTTAGAGGGGGGATTAGGGTTAGGCACTGGGGGGAAGGTTAGGGATAAGCACCCCTAAGGAGGGTTAGGTTAGTTGATACTTACCTGGGGACGATCAGGATTTTCAGCCGTGTCGGCTTGCCGCTGTTGGGATTTGTTGGTAATTTGTATGTATTCCTACTGTAAGTGTGGAAATCTGGGATGATTTAATAGTGTATGGTAAATGCACAGACGTATTCTACCGGCTCTGTCAGATATGATTTCACAATGAGCCCCGTGACAAAGGACACATTAGATCAACTAGGAGGATATATTTTATATTAGTGTCTGATGTTACTTTCTTCATTCATATTCTCTCTTTCTCCCCTCTCTCATGTGCCCGGCATTGCCAGTAGCGTAGTATATCTCAGTGATGAGGATGGCAGAGTGCCCTAGCTGCCAGCTCATGTCACAGATAAGAGGGCAGTAGAGTCATGTAAGAAGGTGAAGGGAATGGACTGTCTAGGGATGGGAAAGTCAGAGAGGAGGGGTCTGCCAGAGCCCCACCCCTCCACTCAATACACAATTATCCCTCCCAATGGTAGATAACCCCTTGGATCACCAACACCAGCCATTGAGGGCAGATTACCTGGGCTGGGGGCTCAGTGTGCACAACTCCTGGTATCCGCTCATCAAGTCCTCCATGCCTTATGTCACCCACTCCCACACTGTCGAAGAGCGCCATTGATCGAAGCCTGTCCACTAGCTATTGATCAAGCTGAGAAAAGATTATTGATACACAGCCAGGAGATGACCGAGCCAAAAAAAACAATCATTGATAGAGCCAGGAAACAGTCCTAGCATAGAAAAGCCGATCAATGGATCCAGGACGACAGAGCAACTGTAGACACACAATAGTCTATGTACTAAGCCCTGGAGAGAGAGAGAGAGAGAGAGAGATAAAGTACCAACCAATCAGCTCCTATCATTATTCAAACGTGACAGTTAGGAGCTGATTGGTTGGTACCATATCCCCATCCAGTTTGTCTCTCTATGTCACTTAGTACATAGAGGTCCACAGAATAAGATCTCCGTGAGAAACATTAGTAATAAAGCAGTAATTAGATACACTTCCACATCAATCAATAAACTACATACACAACCAAGCATCACACCAGCCACAAAGGCATCTAAAACAGTTCACACAGATAATGAGTTCTCCGTTATATTAGCGTGAGCAATTTATTGTATCTGCAGCACAAATAAGGTGACATGCGTTGGTGGCAACAGTGTAGCGTTATATAATTCCGACTACATAGACCTCATTGTTTGAATAGGAAAGGCCCTAAACAAATATAACCCTAAGGCCCGTATTAAATTTGAGCTGAGCCGCAATACTTTTTCGCCTCCCGGACTTTTCGCCTACATCGCGTATCATCATATTCAATTTGAAAGTAGGCGAAAACGGGACCCGGCGAAACTTGAACAAGCGGAAAGTCCTGTCAGATTTGGGGAAATCAGCCTGGCACCCCCCAAAAGATGCTCTGACTTGGGCGTTAGCTATGGTTACCCCCGATTTGGCTTTCTGAAGGTATTAGGTGTTTTAAATGGGCTCAATAGCTGCTAAATAGCGTTTTTGTATACGTGGTGCAGAATAGTATTCAGGAGGTTTTTTTGCAGAAATAAACTTATCCCAGCAAATTTGGGCTACTTGAAAATGGGGGCCAGCATATTTAAAAGTTGCTAAAGTTAATTTGAAAAAATCGTGAAAAATCCACCTGTCGCAAGCCCCTGCAATGAATAAAAACACCTGGGGCATACTTGGGGACCCCCCCAGAGTCAAGTTCACTAGTTTGTAACTTTGTCCCCCAACATTTTTTTTTTGTGCCCCCAAATTCAAAGTGATTTTTTTGTGTTATTAAGTCTTTTGAAAAAAAAAATTGACACAGTTTTCCTTTGGGGGACTGTCTGAAGGCTGCAGGGGGGTTCCCACAACGTTGCACCCCAAAACCCCAATTCTGCACTTTTTTCCGCCTGCTATTCATAGGCGAAACTTTTCCGCCTATTACATTGCATTGACTTTCCGCCTAGGTGGAAAGTCTTTCAAATTGAATACGGAGTAAAATAAAAACAGGCGACAATGATGTCATCGGCGAAAAGTTTCCGTCAAAAACACGCGAAAACGGCTTTTCGCCTCAAATTGAACACTGGCATTAGACACCAGTACATAATTGTCTAGGAGACGTCACACCAGTAGGGAACGGTCACCAACAAGGGCTCATTCTCAACAAGAAAGGTTTCGACTTAAAAAAAGGACAAGGCTAAATTGTGAAGCAAAGAAGTTATGCAAACAAACATCATCATTAAAAGGCAGCAGGCTTCCTACCCAGGTAACAGTCTACCAGAGTTTTCATGTGCTATATTAATGATCTGGTTTGCGACCGGAGCCTACAGTAGGTCTGCTTTAAAGAGCATTTGATCTGTTCTGAAGCTCCGGCAATTGAGATAATAACCTGCTGTTCCAAGGGTTCTTTTCTTTTCTTCTCTGAAGCATGTTACTAAAATACTCAACAAAATAATTACAGGGAGCCATGAAAACAATATCAACACTGGTCATGTAATACTGACTCACTAAGGCTTTCTAATCTGTGTATTATTCAGATCATGTTACAATGTTACAAAAGCAATTAACAGGAAGGAGAGGAGAGGGGCTACTGTCCCCGGAACGTTAAACTGGGTACACTACACCCCTAACAGATCTATCTGCAGATGATGGCTGTTCATACACGCTGAAGCACCATCACCTGGCCGCGGGTCCTGCTAGCCGGTTGTCGAGACGTGCCCCCCTCCGCTGCAAGTGTACGGGCGGTTATGTGATCGCTTGTACACACAGCACGATGGACAGATATACAGTCAGGTGCATAAATATTGGGACATTGACAGAATTTTCATGTTTTGGCCTCTATTCACCACCACAATGGCTTTGAAATGAAACAAACAAGATGTGCTGTAACTGCAGACTTTCAGATTTAATTTGAGGGTAATTACATCCAAATCAGGTGAACGGTGTAGGAATTACAACGGTTTCTATATGTGCCTCCCACTTTTTAAGGGGCCAAAAGTAATGGGACAAACTAAACAATCCTAAATCTAACTTTCACTTTTTAATACTTTGTTGCAAATCCTTTGCAGGCAATAACAGCCTGAAGTCTGGAACGCATAGACATCACCAGACGCTGGGTTTCATCCCTGGTGATGCTCTGCCAGGCCTCTACTGCAAATGTCTTCAGTTCCTGTTTGTTCTTGGGGCATTTTCCCTTCAGTTATGTCTTCATCAAGTGAAAAGTGAAATGGCCTTTGCATAACATTCCACTTTTTAGCGTTAAAAAACTCTTTGGTTGCTTTTGCAGTATGCTTCGGGTCATTGTCTATCTGCACTGTGAAGCGCCGTCCAATGAGTTCTGAAAATTTTTACTGAATATGAGCATATAATATTGCACGAAACACTTCAGAATTCATTCTGCTGTTTTTGTCAGCAGTCACATCATCAATAAATACAAGGGAACCAGTTCCATTGGCAGCCCACGCCATGACACTACCACCACCATGCTTCACTGATGAAGTGGTATGTTTTGGATCATGAGCAGTTCCTTTCCTTCTCCATACTCTTCTCTTCTCATCACTCTGGTACAAGTTGATCTTTGTCTCATCTGTCCATAATATGTTGTTCCAGAACTGTAATGGCTTTTTTAGTTGTTGTTTGGAAAACTCTAATCTGATCTTCCTGTTTTTGTGGCTCACAAATGGTTTACATCTTGTGGTGAACCCTCTATATTCACTCTTGTGAAGTCTTCTCTTGATTGTTGACTTTGACACATATACACCTACCTCCTGGAGAGTGTTTTTGATTTGGCCAGCTGTTGTGAAGGGGTTTTTCTACACCAGGAAAATAATTCTTCTGTCATCCACCACAGTTGTTTTCCGTGGTCTTCCGGGTCTTTTGGTGTTGCTGAGCTCTCCGATGCGTTATTTATTTTTAAGAATGTTCCAAACAGTTGATTTAGCCACACCTAATGTTTTTGCTATCTCTCTGATGGGTTTGTTTTGATTTTCCAGCCTAATGATGGCTTGCTTCACTGATAGTGACAGCTCTTTGGATCTCATATTGAGAGTCGGCAGCAACTGATTCCAAATGCAAATGTCACACCTAGAATCAACTCCAGACCTTTTACCTGCTTAATTGATAATGAAATAAACGAGGGAATAGCCCACACCTGTCCATGAAATAGCTTTTGAGTTGATAGTCCCATTACTTTTGGCCCCTTAAAAGGTGGGAGGCACATATAGAAACCGTTGTAATTCCTACACCGTTCACCTGATTTGGATGTAATTACCCTCAAATTAAATCTGAAAATCTGCAGTTAAAGCACATCTTGTTTGTTTCATTTCAAAGCCATTGTGGTGGTGAATAGAGGCCAAAATATGAAAATTCTGTCAATGTCCCAATATTTATGCACCTGACTGTATCTGCCATTGGCTGTGCAACACAGCAGATGCGGTATGTCTGTGAATGACATCGTTCACAGACATATCGTCTGTACACACTGGCCGACAGGCACACAATATACTGGCTTGTAGGGACACGTGGGTACACAGGCACACTTGTAGGTACGTGGGTACACAGGCACACCTGTAGGGACACGTGGGTACACAGGCACACTTGTAGGCACGTAGGTACACGTGGGTACACAGCCACACCTGTAGGGACACGTGGGTACACAGGCACACATGTAGGTACGTGGGTACACAGGCACACTTGTAGGGACACGTGGGTACACAGGCACACTTGTAGGTACGTGGGTACACAGGCACACTTGTAGAGACACGTGGGTACACAGGCACACTTGTAGGTACGTGGGTACACAGGCACACTTGTAGGGACACGTGGGGTACACAGGCACACCTGTAGGGACACGTGGGTACACAGGCACACTTGTAGGGACACGTGGGTACGCAGGCACACTAGTAGGTACGTGGGTACACAGGCACACTTGTAGAGACACGTGGGTACACAGGCACACTTGTAGGGACACGTGGGTACACAGGCACACTTGTAGGGACACGTGGGGTACACAGGCACACCTGTAGGGACACGTGGGTACACAGGCACACTTGTAGGGACACGTGGGTACACAGGCACACTTGTAGGGACGTGGGTACACAGGCACACTTGTAGAGACACGTGGGTACACAGGCACACTTGTAGAGACACGTGGGTACACAGGCACACTTGTAGGGACACGTGGGGTACACAGGCACACCTGTAGGGACACGTGGGTACACAGGCACACCTGTAGGGACACGTGGGTACACAGGCACACTTGTAGAGACACGTGGGTACACAGGCACACTTGTAGAGACACGTGGGTACACAGGCACACTTGTAGAGACACGTGGGTACACAGGCACACTTGTAGGGACACGTGGGTACACAGGCACACTTGTAGGGACACGTGGGTACACAGGCACACCTGTAGGGACACGTGGGTACACAGGCACACTTGTAGGTACGTGGGTAGACAGGCACACTTGTAGGAGAGCTGTCAGAGAAAACCTGGCTTAGCATTGTACGTGATAGCTGAATGAATTGGCCACAACTTTGACCAATCAGCAAGCATACTCAGCACACACCCACAGATCCAGGCGTTTGAACCTCATGCCCAGCTGCCCTGACAGCGCTCTCAGGTAATCAGATATAAGGGGGTGGGGTGGGGGTCCTACATGAATGTCAGGGGGAAGATGAACAGAATTCAGATGAAGACCCTTAATAGCAATAGACATTTGCACTGTGGATTATACAGCAGTGATATAGAAGTAAGAAAGGCAGGGGAAGAGATCACCTCTCACACTAGGTGCCCGCTGCTTGAAGGCAATGTACACTAACAGACATAATGTGCACACAATATACAGTATGTGCAATAACTTTGTTTTTCAGGTGCTATAGGCAAGTAAATTCCATAGCGGTTGGACAAGAACAAAAAGCACCCACGTGGTATAGGTTGGGTGTCGTTAAACACATGGTGGTTGAACGTCCTGTGCCCATCTGTGGGGCACCAGAGGAGGTGAGGTTTGGGGAGGGTAAATTAAAGGAAAGGCATATTAAATGTTGAGATTAGACAAATGACTCCAGGAATAGGAACATTATTACTAGGACACTTATTTGAGAAAAAATTATATATATAAAAAAAAGAGACCATGCAAGGTTTAAATCAGGATATTGACGGAGAAGTCTCTCTGCTGCACAGATGGGGCACAGGACACTCCCAAACACATAAGTGATGTCACATAGCTCTCAGCATGTGGGAGGTCAGAACCAGGATGGGGGCGTGGCTTCAGAACACCGGGGGCGTGTCCACACTACCTACAAATCCAGTTTCTCAGGTATGACATCCTACAATGTCGTAGGTTATTCTTAATTATTAATAAAAAGCACCCACATATTCCTCATTCTGCTATACAATTCACAATCCCCTCAGCCCCCCTCCCTCCCAAAACCTCAATAAAACACAATTTCAACTAGAGACCAGCTGTGGAAAAGCCCATGACCGCCATCATCAGTATCTGTATGATTTGGGGCCTGCGACCGTGTTGCAGTGCACTTATTATAAAACTTGCTTAGTACTAGAAAATCATTAAAAATGAAAAAGGAAGACGAAGGCCGCATCACTCTAATATGAATCTAAAAACATTGTAAATGATATTGCAGGTTAAACGCAGAGAGAGATGATTAGTGCATACGGTGAGGTCAGGGGGAGCTATGAAAGTGAAAAAACTAAATTTGCAACAGTTTCACAGCAAATCGGAAGAAAAAATAAAAGCTCTGATTTCTAAAATCAAAGTGGTAAAAAAAAAAAGAACAGCAGCTATCGGACCCCTGCCAGGATTTTAGAGGAAAATTATTTAACACAAACTGATCCAAATCTACTTAGCACAGTTAATGTGCAGTGTATTGCTGACAAACTTTGTGTAATGTAGAAGACGGGATGCAGTAACAGGGCCAAATGCAATTAACTGTAGGTAAAATCTGTGTTTACTACGACTTGACAAAGCGTACCACGTGGTACTGTAGCCAGGGCCGAAACTAGGGGGGCATGCTGCCGAGGGAGGACGGGTGGAAGCAGGTGTGGATTTGAAGCCTCACACCCGCACCTGCAGCCAGCGGCCCACGGTAGCCAATCAGCAGGCTGATGGTGGCAAGCGCTGTCTGTCTCTCAAGGAAATATTGCAGATGGTTGGCTGTGGGGCGGGTGTGCGGCCTCAAATCCACACCCACTGGGCTGCTGTTGGAAAAGGGGGACCAGGTGAGAGGCTGCGGGGTGGGGTGCGATAATGGGCATTACTGTGTGCGCCGTAAAGGTGTAAGGGACTTAAATGTGTGTGGCATAATGTGTAAGGGGCATTACTGTGTGTGGCATTATGTATGAGGGGCATTACTGTGTGTGGCATTATGTATGAGGGGCATTACTGTGTGTGGCATAATGTGTAAGGGGCATTACTGTGTGTGGCATTATGTATGAGGGGCATTACTGTGTGTGGCATTATGTATAAGGGGCATTACTGTGTGTGGCAAATTGGGGTAAGGGGCATTACTGTAAGTGGCACAATGGGGGGGAGGAGTGCCAAATAACTGCCTTGCCCAGGGTAACAAAACTAGTTTTGGGACTCCTGTAGCTTAGCGCACATGTGCGCGCTCCCGCTTAATGCGCAATTCAGTTGGAAAAGGCTTATCCCAGTATTATGGTATTGGGGAAAATGGTGAAATCAGACTGTACCCCCAAAAAAGTGCAAACGAATATAGGACATCAGTATTAGTGGCCAAAGGCAAAGTATATTTGGCTCTTAAAATGGAATCAGTATGATTTACCGCCGGCCACAAGGCCGCGGTTCTAATTCCGACAGCAGCAGCCCGGCAGAGGTGAAAATCCTGGTCGTCCTTAAGGTACGTATTAACTATCCTAATTCTACCCCCTAACCCTCCTTTAGGGTGTCTAACCCTAACCTCCCCCCACCCCCCCAGTGCCTAACCTCCGTCTAAGTGCCTAAACCTAACCCCCCCTTCCCCGCAGTCTAACCCTAACTCTCCCGGTGGGGGTGCCTAACCCTAAGTCCCACCCGGGAGCTCCTAACCTAATCCGCCAGTGTCAGGCTCCCGGCTTAGGTCTCGGGATTTTCGACGCCTGTCATTTGTACCTTGCCGGGATGAAGTAGTCGGGAAGGCGGGGGTCGGCATTGCGACCGCCGGCTTCCCTTTAAAATGTGTCAAATGGCTGATTTTGCCATAGACAATGATCCTCCAATTGTTATGTGATTTTCTTTTTCCTAAGACCTAAAATTGTGCAGAAGTGAGGGATTGCTCCAGGGGCGAGCAGACCAATTTATCTTGTAGCTATAAATATGAATGCTGTAGTTCTCATTATCTTTTGTATTCAAAGATATTTTGTGTTATTTCTCACTTACACAAAATGTGTATATTGATGGCCCTCCTATTGTTTTATCTGTATGCTGCTAAATGTAACACTCATTGCTTCAATAAAAATATTTTGAAAATAAATAAATAAATAAAAATGATGCAAAGCCAGTTGTATCAGCAAATTAAATGCTGTAGATTAATTTGGAGTGCATACAATGGATGTCAGTTGATTTTTGTTAAAAAAAATAAAAACTACACCTGTAACTTCCATGTGCAAGCTTAAAAACACCTGTCCCATTAACACAACACCCCATACACCTGTCCCATCAGCACAACACTCCATACACCTGTCCCATCAGCACAACATCCCATACACCTGTCCCAAATCTTTTAACCTATTATTCTGTATTTTGCAGAATATCACCCAACATGTCCAAAATGTCGACATTAGGGTAAGGCTGTGGGACGGACTGGAGGGTTAGGCACTAGGGGGTGGTTAGGGTTAGGCTATGGGGTGGGGGAGGTTAGGGTTAGGCACTAGGTGGTGGTTAGGGTTAGGCTATGGGGTGGGGGAGGTTAGGGTTAGGCTCTAGGGGGTGGTTACGGTTAGGCTATGGGGTGGGGGAGGTTAGGGTTAGGCACTAGGGGGTGGTTAGGGTTAGGCTATGGGGTGGGGGAGGTTAGGGATAGGCACTAGGGGGTGGTTAGGGTTAGGCTATGGGAGGTTAGGGTTAGGCACTAGGGGGTGGTTAGGGTTAGGCTATGGGAGGTTAGGGTTAGGCACTAGGGGGTGGTTAGGGTTAGGCTATGGGAGGTTAGGGTTAGGCACTAGGGGGTGGTTAGGGTTAGGCTATGGGGTGGGGGCGGTTAGGGTTAGGCACCAAGGGGTGGTTAGGGTTAGGCTATGGGGTGGGGGAGGTTAGGGTTAGGCTATGGGGTGGGGGAGGTTAGGGTTAGGCACTAGGGGGTGGTTAGGGTTAGGCTATGGGGTGGGGGAGGGTAGGGTTAGGCACTAGGGGGTGGTTAGGGTTAGGCTATGGGGTGGGGGAGGTTAGGGTTAGGCACTAGGGGGTGGTTAGGGTTAGGCTATGAGGTGGGGGAGGGTAGGGTTAGGCACTAGGGGGTGGTTAGGGTTAGGCTATGGGGTGGGGGAGGTTAGGGTTAGGCACTAGGGGGTGGTTAGGGTTAGGCTATGAGGTGGGGGAGGTTAGGCACTAGGGGGTGGTTAGGGTTAGGCTATGGGGTGGGGGAGGTTAGGGTTAGGTACTAGGGGGTGGTTAGGGTTAGGCTATGGGGTGGGGGAGGTTAGGGTTAGGCACTAGGGAGATAGTTAGGGATAGGGGAGAATACTAACCGGCACGCCGCTGGGACCTTAAGACGGCGCTGCAGTCTGGACCCCGTGAGACACCACAAGACTACCAGGGACTGTTTGTCCACATTTCAGCAGTGCGCACATAAAGAATGTCGACATGGCGAATGATGACATTTTGACCATGCCGACGTGATGAATGTCAACCTAGTAAACCACACCCGGGAAGACCGATCCAGCGCCATTTCTGTCTGCCTCCTGTCACTGATGTGAATGATTACATATTCCCCGTACAACAGTGCATAATACGAATAATGCTATATAAATACACACTAATAACTATAATAGTTGTTACCTTGGGAGGAAATTCCTAAAAATAAAGGCAAATAAAGTTGCTGTTCTTCAACATGCACTTACCCAGGACGGAATCGGTATGAATTACCGCCGGCTTCCAGACCACATCCCATCACGAAGAAGCCTTATTTACGGTTTAGACCAGGGCTGTTACTCATAGGAATGTTTGTGCACTGTTACTTACAAGGAGACTCTATACAATATAAAATATATATTGAATTGATATACCAGAATGGTTAATGGGGGTAGGAAACTTGTGCAACTCCAGCTGCCGTGGAACTACACAGCCCAGCATGCCCTGCCACAGTTTTATCAAAATTGGGACAGCTGAGGTACCACTCAGTGCTGGGGAATGACAATGAATTCTGCAGACGGATGTAGTTGGCAGAATGCCGGCACCAGAATCCCTACACCCGCCATAATCCTGGCGCCAGCATCCCCACAGTAAGTATTGGGGTTAAGGGGAGGATTAGGGTTAGGCACTAGGGGGAGGGTTAGGGAGAGGGTAAAGGGTTAGGCACCAGGGGCAGTGGCGTAACTACTGCCACCGCAACCCCCGCGGTGGCTTGGTGGCACCGGGTAGCTTGGGGGCGCCGGGGGCAGTGGTTACGCCACTGCAACTGTGAGCGCTGGCCTCTAAGTGATCGGAGGCTAAGGAAGCGTTCCCAGTAATGCATTGCGCGGGTGATGTCATGACGTCACCCGCGCAGTGAGGAACCTGAGCGGCCGCGTCTGCTTCAGCGCGGGAGTCGGGAGAGACAGGCCGGATGACAGCTGCAGCCTGCACGGAGTCAGGTAAGTAGGGGGGGAACAACTACAGGGCGCACTAATTGAAGGGGCACAACTACAGGGGGCAGTGGGCACTACTTGAAGGACACAACTACCAAGGCACTACTTGAAGGGGAACTAATCGAAGGGGAACTAATCGAAGGGGCACAACTACAAGGGGCAATACTTTAAGGGACACAGCTACAGGGGGCACAACTACAGGGACACTACTTGAAGGGGCACAGCTACAGGGGTACTACTTGAAGGGGCACAATTACAGGGGCCACTACTTGAAGGGGCACAATTACAGGGGCCACTACTTGAAAGGGCACAACTACCGGGGTAATGCTTTAAGGGGCACAACTACAGAGGGCACTGCCTATGGGCACAACTACAGGGGGCCCTGGATAATGGGTACTACTACAGGGGGTATTGCATAAGGGGCACTATTACAGGGGGCATTGCATACAAGGCACAACTACAAGGGGCACTGTATAAGGGGCACAATTACAGGGGGCACTACTTGAAGGGGCACAACTACAGGGGCAATAGTTTAAGGGGCACAGTTAAGGGGGCACTGCATATGGGCACAGCTACAGGGGCACTACTTTAAGGGGCACAACTACAGGGGGCCCTGGATAATGGGTACTATTACAGGGGGCATTGCATATGGGGCACTAATTTGATAGGTTATAAACTATGTTCCCAATAATCTGGGTCTACATGGACATAAAAACTGTGCAACCTGTCTTGAGCTGAGGTGACAGACTGGCAGGAGTGGAGAGGAGGGTTGATGAAGTAGATCTGTCAGGGTGGGATGTAATGGGCATTATTGTGTGGCATATAAGGGCATTACTGTGTGGCATGTGTAAGGTGCATTGCTGTGTGGCATAATGTGTTGTAAGGGGTATTACGGTGTGGCATAATGTGTTATTGGGACATTACTTGGTGAGTCATAATGTGTAAGGCACATAACTGTATCATGAACATGAAACCGCACACATTAAACGTCGTCTTTGGGTGTGTATGTTTTTTTAGGCGGGGGCGCGGGGGGTGTGCCTGAAAGTTTTTGGCATGGGGAGCAAAATTTATAGTTACGCCACTGACCAGCGGGAAGGCTAGGGTCAGGCACTAGGGGGAGGGTTAGGCACTGGGGGGGGGGGCAGGCTCTAGGGGGAAGGTTAGGGTCAGGCACTAGTGGGAAGGTTAGGGTCAGGAACCAGGGGGAGGGTTAGGGTCAGGCACCAGGGGGAGGGGTAGGGTCAGGCACTAAGGGGAGGGTTAGGGTCAGGCACTAAGGGGAGGGTTAGGGTCAGGCACTAGGTTGAAGGTTAGGGTCAGGGTCAGGCACTAGGGGGAGGGTTCCAGTTAGGCACTAAGGGGAGGGTTAGGCACTAGGTTGAAGGTTAAGGTCAGGCACTAGGGGGAGGGTTAGGCACTAAGGGGAGGGTTAGGGTCAGGCACTAGGGGTAGAGTTAGGCTACAGGGGGGGAGGGTTAGGTTTAGGCTGCGGGGAAGGTAAGTTACCGGCCAGTGTCGGTATTCTCAGCACCGGCATCCCATACCCAACCCCTGCAGACAGGAGCGTGAGTTGGCTTGCAGGACAATCTTCCAGGTGCCGTGGTTCTTGTTGTCATCCTCTCTCATATCTAGGGCGGGATGCATCCAGCCAATCAATAAAATTAATAAAATAAAAAAGCAGCTCTCCCGGTAAGAGCTGTTCTTTGCGATAAAAGGACTCCGGGTTTAGGACCCAAATGACACACGTGCGCAGAGGGTGCTGGGAGGGATCCGATTGGCTATTGACCACAATATCTGCAACAGTGCATCCCGCCCATATTGCGATATGGTAAGCAGCTTTATTCCTGGCGACAAGACCCGTTCTCTCCAGTGTTATGGCCAGGGGTGTATTAAGAGAGGAGGGGGGGGCTGTGTGCAGTCTCCGTCCGGGGCCTCCTCCTGGTGACCGGCAATGAGCGCAGCACCACAGCAGTAGACTCCTCTGAGAGGAGGGGGCCACGGATGGAGATTGTGCACGGGCCCCCTCCTCTGTCTCCAGCAGCGTACTGAAAGTAGCACCGCAGCAGTGGACTTTGGCCACTAGTCTGTGCCCAGCGTCTACTGCGCAAAACGCAGCCATTTTTCCAGCGATTTTTACAGCGCCGACATGGGACTCCGGAGAGGTAAGTATTAAAAATATGGGTGCAGGGTGTGCGGTGTGAGCCCCCCTGGACCCATTATAGATACGTCTCTGGTTATGGCTCTTTGCGCACGGGTAAGTATGCCCCAGCAAGAGAGACCAGAGAAAGGAAAGAAAATAAAAAACTGCCAACTAAGGGAGGAAAGTTCTGAGAGAGGGAAGTGAGACAGCGCAGAGAGAAAGTATAAAGACAAAGGAAGGATAAGGGGAATAGCTGAATATAAGGAGAATAATCATTACAGATAAGCAGGGACCGGCAGCGAGGAGGAATGAGAAGAGAGGAGAACATCAGATAAACCCATGAGAAGGACACAAACTGGAGGAAACTTATTCAGTGGGATTCTAATAGAATCAGAAGTCAGTCAGTTTACCATGATGTAGTCAGCTAGTGAGTTACTACTGTATAACAGGGTAAGTTATTCCTAATATTCACTCAAGGCCTGATTCAGAGCCGCTCGCTCTGACAAGAGCGCTCGCTCTGAATCAGGGCCGGGCTTTTTTTTTTTTTGGAGCGGCCTCTTGGCAAGACCATCGCGACCATCGGACTTGCGACGAGACCCTTGTGGTAGGGTCTCGCCCATCGCAAGCCCCAGAGAGCTTTTGGCACTAACAGAGCCGGAAGATCTCCACTGACATCACTTGTGATGATGGCGAATGCTCCCGCACTCAAGCTCTGAAAATATTGTATTTTCGGAGCTCGATGAATTCTGTCCCCATAATAGTGTATGGGGACAGCGGGCCATTCCGGGAGAGGAAGGTAAGCAGGAGATATCTGTGATCTAGTGTATGGGGACAGTGGGCCACTCTGCAAAAGGAAGGTAAGTTGGAGATATCTGTGATACTAGTGTATGGGGACAGTGGGCCATTCTGCAAAAAGAAGGTAAGTAGTGGATAACTGTGATACTAGTATATGGGGACAGAGGCCATTCCGGGAGAGGAAGGAAAGCAGGAGATATCAGTGATCTAGTGTATGGGGACAGCGGGTCATTCCGGAGAGTAAGGTAAGCAGGAGATATCTGTGATACTAGTGTATGGGGACAGCTGGCGATTCTGTGAGATGAACGTAAGCAGGAGATATCTGTGATACTAGTGTATGGGGACAGCAGGCCATTCCGGGAGAGGAATGTAAGCAGGAGATAACTGTGATACTAGTGTATGGGGACAGAGGCCATTCCGGGAGAGGAAGGAAAGCAGGAGATATCAGTGATCTAGTGTATGGGGACAGCGGGCCATTCCGGGAGAGTAAGGTAAGCAGGAGATATCTGTGATACTAGTGTATGGGGACAGCGGACCATTCCGGGAGAGGAAGGTAAGCAGGAGATATCTGTGAAACTAGTGTATGAGGACAGCGGGCCATTCCGGGAGAGAAAGGTAAGCAAGAGATATCTGTGATACTAGTGTATAGGGACAGCGGTCCATTCCGGGAGAGGAAGGTAAGAAGGAGATATCTGTGATACTAGTGTATGGGGACAGCAGGACATTCCGCAAAAGGAAGTTAAGTAGGAGATATCTGTGATACTAATGTATGGGGACAACGGGCCATTCCGGGAGAGGAAGGTAAGCAGGAGATATCTGTGAAACTAGTGTATGAGGACAGCGGGCCATTTCGGGAGAGAAAGGTAAGCAAGAGATATCTGTGATACTAGTGTATAGGGACAGCGGTCCATTCCGGGAGAGGAAGGTAAGCAGTAGATATCTGTGATCTAGTGTATGGGGACAGTGGGCCACTCTGCAAAAGGAAGGTAAGTTGGAGATATCTGTGATACTAGTGTATGGGGACAGTGGGCCATTCTGCAAAAAGAAGGTAAGTAGGGGATATCTGTGATACTAGTGTATGGGGACAGCGGGCCATTCCGAGAGAGGAAGGTAAGCAGGAGATATCTGTGATACTAGTGTATGGGGACAGCTGGCGATTCTGTGAGATGAACGTAAGCAGGAGATATCTGTGATACTAGTGTATGGGGACAGCAGGCCATTCCGGGAGAGGAAGGTAAGCAGGAGATAACTGTGATACTAGTGTATGGGGACAGAGGGCATTCCGGGAGAGGAAGGAAAGCAGGAGATATCAGTGATCTAGTGTATGGGGACAGCGGGCCATTCCGGGAGAGTAAGGTAAGCAGGAGATATCTGTGATACTAGTGTATGGGGACAGCGGGCCATTCCGGGAGAGGAAGGTAAGCAGGAGATATCTGTGAAACTAGTGTATGAGGACAGCGGGCCATTCCGGGAGAGAAAGGTAAGCAAGAGATATCTGTGATACTAGTGTATAGGGACAGCGGTCCATTCCGGGAGAGGAAGGTAAGAAGGAGATATCTGTGATACTAGTGTATGGGGACAGCAGGACATTCCGCAAAAGGAAGGTAAGTAGGAGATATCTGTGATACTAGTGTATGGTGACAGCGGGCCACTCCGGGAGAGAAAGGTAATCAAGAGATATCTGTGATACTAGTGTATAGGGACAGCGGTCCATTCCGGGAGAGGAAGGTACGAAGGAGATATCTGTGATACTAGTGTATGGGGACAGCAGGACATTCCGCAAAAGGAAGTTAAGTAGGAGATATCTGTGATACTAATGTATGGGGACAACGGGCCATTCCGGGAGAGAAAGGTAAGCAGGAGATATCTGTGATACTAGTGTATGGGGACAGCCGGACATTCCGGGAGAGGAAGGTAAAGTAGGAGATATCTGCAAAACTAGTGTATGGTGACAGCGGGCCATTCCGGGAGAGGAAGGTAAGCAGGAGATATCTGTGATACTAGTGTATGGGGAAAGCGGGCCATTCCGGGAGAGAAAGGTAAGCAAGAGATATCTGTGATACTAGTGTATAGGGACAGCGGTCCATTCCGAGAGAGGAAGGTAAGAAGGAGATATCTGTGATACTAGTATATGGGGACAACGGGCCATTCCGGGAGAGGAAGGTAAGCAGGAGATATTTGTGATACTAGTGTATGGTGACAGCGGGCCAATTTGGGAGAGAAAGGTAAGCAGGAGATATCTGTGATACTAGTGTATGGGGACAGCGGCCATTCCGGGAGAGGAAGGTAAGCAGTAGATATCTGTGATACTAGTGTATGGGGACAGCGGGCCATTCCGGGAGAGGAAGGTAAGTAGGAGATATCTGTGATACTAGTGTATGGGGACAGGGGCCATTCCGGGAGAGGAAGGTAAGCAGGAGATATCTGTGATACTAGTGTATGGGGACAGCGGGCCATTCCGGGAGAGGAAGGTAAGTAGGAGATATCTGTGATACTAGTGTATGGGGACAGCAGCCATTCCGGGAGAGGAAGGTAAGTAGGAGATATCTGTGATACTAGTGTATGGGGACAGCGGGCCACATCGGGAGAGAAAGGTAAGTAGGAGATATCTGTGATACTAGTGTATGGGGACAGCGGGCCATTCCGCAAAAGGAAGGTAAGTAGGAGATATCTGTGATAGTAATGTATGGGGATATCGGGCCATTCCGGGAGAGGAAGGTACGTAGGAGATACAGTATCTGTGCTACTAATGTATGGGGTGTATATCTGTGACATCTCCTGATTTACTTTCTTGATGAATGGCTCGATTATTTAATTTTCACAATTGCAGGTGAAAATGTAGATTGTCATCTGCTTTTGTGAAAATTAAGTGATGATGAATAGGCCCCTTAGGGGTATATTTACTAAAGTGATAGTTTTTATTAGTGGAGATGTTGCCCATAGCAACCAATCAGATTCTAGCTATTATCGTCTAGGTGCAAGTTAAATGTTAAGTAGACTATGATTGGTTGCTATGGGCAACATCTCCACTTCCAAAAGCACTCACTTTAGTATACATACCCCTAAATTCCCAATGGTTTGCGTACTACTCTGATTGTGAGAGACCTGCGCAGGATCTGTACTGCGCACGTGCAGGTCTCCCTCTGGAAGATCGCTCGCAGTTGCCCCGAGCCAGGGGCAGAGGAGGGGCAGCATCTTGGGCCATTGTACAAAACGGGGCATGGCCAAGGTATGCCTCTTCCGTTGCAGACTTCCTGGCCTCGGCTAGGGAGCTGCGAGAGGCAATCTAAGTAATCTTAGGATCACTCATATTGGCGGTGGTTTTGCAGAAGATCGGATGCTGCGTCTTAGGATGCAGCACTCGGCTCTGCGATGCAGTCAGGAGATGTCTACTTATACCAGGGGCCGATTGCTGCATTAACATATTAGCTACTCGTGCGGCATTGCACAGGTGCTTCCCCGCGGCTGTACAATACCGTACCACTCCGAATCGGGCCCTTAATTATATAATTTATTTCTTTATCCTTGATAATGTACGGCCAACACTATTCTGTAATAGTTTATTATGAAGGAACTTTAATGTCCCCTGTGCCCCATTACAACGATCCTTCCCCAATTCTGATTCTGAAACCTCGAAATAAAAAATCAATGAACCATTAGCGTCCAGCTCATCAGGGTTTCTTTCTGGTTGGGGTCTCCCTGAGTCGGGAGCAGCAGCGACCAGGACCGTACCCGCAGACCACTGTACGAGTAGGATGCTGGGGACATCACACTTCACCGGATTTTTTTCTTTTTCGAAAGGGTTTATGTCAAGGTGGAGGGAAGGTTCTGTACCAGACGTTGTCTAACAGCGGGTACAGCCCTGAAAATACAGGCCTGCGAAATTCAATCAGCACAAGACTAATGTATGCTAATTTCATTACAGATGTGCACGCCTATCCTCCAATCGCGCCAAATTGCCTCGTACGGCGTGCCACCAGCTTTGTGACTAAACCACGTCATGAGTCCCGCCACATGCTCCAGCACAACATCTGTGCCTCATTTGCATCACTAATGCAACATAATTACAATGCATGGGTACCCGGAACATTGGAACTGGCATTGCATGCAGCTGATGCGTGCCACTCAGACGCTACCGGAATCGGTATGATTTAAAGCCGAACCCATGCCCGGCGGTTGGAATCCCGACAGCGGCATCCTGGCAGAGGAGGAAATCCTGATCGTCAAAGGTAAGTATATACTAACCTATTTCTACCTCCTAACCCTCCCTTAGGGGTGCCTAGCCCTAACCTTCCCCCCCCAGTGCCTAACCCTAATCCCCCCTCTAAGTGCCTAAACCTAACCCCCCTTCCCCGCCGCCTAAACCCAAGTCCCCGGGGGAGGGGTGACTAACCTTAAGTCCCCCCCCGGGGGTGCCTAACGCTAACCCCCCTTTCCCTAGCCTAAGCCTAACCTCCCGGGGGGGTGCCTAACCCTAAGTCCCCCCCGGAAACCCTAAATCTAACCCTTACCCCCCCGCGGCTATCCGCGCACGGTGTCCCTTCGATCGGGATGCCGGGCATCAGGCTCCCGGCGTATGTCTAATGACAGGCGTCGGCATATCAACGCCTGTCTTTAGCCCCTTGCCGTGATATGACAGTCGGGAAGCCGGTTGTCGGGATTAGGTCCGCCGGCTTCCCGACTGCATACCGTTGTGCTTAATCTGTGACTTTACACCAATTCCTTAGTGACAAAAATACTAACCCTAAGCTCAGGACACTACAAGCATCATCTTTGGATGCCGCTATGATGCTAATTAGAAGATAAAATTCAGGATAAAGCTTGAAAGTCCAGGAATCGCAATGCGCGGCAGAGCATCTAAGTTGCGCTATGTGGTGCAAAAAAGCATCGGTGTATGAGAACACATCTATACAGTATATTACTGGTTTGTGCCAGTGGAGAACAACATTGCATGTATCAATATTCATTTAGGGCATTACAATATGGTGGCCTAGGGCTTAGCAATCACTAAAAATGTCTCCCAAGTCTCTTTTCTCCACGTGCAGAAATATGATAGTGTTAGCTGTCAAGTCGTTTCATGTATTGTTACCGTGCACAGGATACATTTTTCCCTATCCCTTGGGTAAACATTCAGCCGGTTAATAACGCTGCCTCTCCACCACTTGACTACATCACAAATTCAATACACAACACAAATCATTAAGTGAAGAGCAGGACAAGTAGCTTCCTGATCAAACAAGAAGGAGATGGGAGAGAAGAACGAATATATATATATATAAACAGTATCAATAGACTGCTCCAAAGTGATGTTTACGCTGACAACTTTCTGAATAATTGGAAAACCTACAGACACATTTATACATCGAGTTACCGAACACTCAATTCCTGCTCGCTACGCAGTATAATTTAATGTTCCCGGACACATCTTTAATTATATCATATATCGGAAACGGAGTGACTTTCTCCCCTCTGTATCTCTACCAATGTGTGTTTAATACAGATAGGTGCAGCTGGGCAAATGGGGAAAAAAACAAACAAAATAAAAAAACACCCCAGCAAATTATCTTTAACGGCTTTTCATAGCTAATGTTCTCTTACTGTACTAAATCTGCGGTCAGTAATTACATTACCAAACACATTAAATGCCGGGCTCGCATAAGAGAACCCAATTGGAATGTAACTTTGTTTTTTTAAATGTCAGTTCTACTAAATCTTTAAAGACTATTAATTCACTTGCAAATTGGAATTTAGAGGAGAAAGGAAAAAAAAATACAACATTGCAACGCGGGAGACAATAGAGAGGATGCAAGTGGTACAGAGGGTCTGGAATAGCGGTATTCTGTACATCCCAGAACAGAAGGGTCAGCGCGTGCCCCTGGACAGTGGTGTCTGATACTGGCTGGTCTGTTAACGTTACACCAAACACCTCTGGTTCGGTGGATTAATGTTCATATATTAGGCAGCTATTAATAATAAAGATGCTCGAAATTTGTTTTAAAGTGGTTCTGAAACCAGTTTCTCCACTTGGTTCTAAAGTCGAAAATACCTGGTAACTTTACTCACATTTATCCTATCTACAGTTCAAGATTTTAATAGTGTTCATTCTAGCACCCTGCCTGTCACAACCCCAGTGCAGTTCCTCTTTGCTGCCTGGGGTGTCGCTCTCTGCTCCAATGCTTCTGGCACACTCTGGTCTCTATCTTAAAAGTTTGTTGCATCGGCTGAGTGTACTAGAAGCACCAAACCAGACAGCGACACCCCAGGCAGGAAAGAGGAACTGCACAGGGTGTGACAGATGCAGGGTGCTAGAATGAACACTATTTAAGTGTTCATTCTAGCTTTGAACTCAGTTATGTGTGCTGTTAAAATGAATAAAGTTACAAACATAAAATTTCAACTACGGCAGTTGTTCCCAAACTGTGGCCCCGTGGCACTCTGGGGCGCCTCGGGACACTTGCAGGGGTGCCTCAGGTTGGTGGTCCAGCACCAAATCAAATAGTTTATGGTCAATGTAATGTAAATATGTGGACAAACAATAACAAATTTTTGGCCTTGGGGTGCCGTGAAAACAATGCTGATACTCTAGGGCGCCTTGATTCAAAAAAGTTTGGAAACCACTGACCTACAGTATAATTGGTAACATTGTATTATTTTGTAAGTTTCAGGGGTTCTTCTTTAACCCAAATAAAACAAAATACTCAAAAGATCTTTAAATAAATTCTTTAAGATAAAATCAGTAAACAAACATGGGTACAAGTGAAAAAATATGAGATATGGTAAGAACTTACCCTTGTTATCTCTATTTCTACGAAGTCCATAGGGTTCCACAGGATAGCTTGGGGTATAGGTGATAACGTCAGTCTTCAGGCACCACAGAGTTAAAGTTTTCAGCCTCCCAGGATGCATCTGGGTCCCTCTCCTATACCCCGCCCCCGGGCCAAGGCATCTCAGTTACGTCACAAGCCATAGGCCGGAGGAGGAGAAGAAAGAGAGAGAAGAAAAAAATCTGGACACTCACAAGAATCACATTCTCACCATAGGGAGACGGAAAAAACGGTGACCAGAATAAAGCCCATCTGCAGTACAGGTGCGACAGGGCGGGAGTCCTGTGGAACCCTATGGACTTCGTAGAAATAGAGATAACAAGGGTAAGTTCTTACCATATCTCATATTTTCTACTTCAGGGTCCATAGGGTATCCACAGGATACCTTGGGGATGTCCCAAAGCAGTATCCTTTAAGGGTGGGGACGCTCCTGTGCTGAGAGGAGAATCCGCCGCCCGAAGGAAGCATCCTGAGAGGCAAAGATGTCAAAAGCGTAATACCTCACAAAGGTATTGACAGATGACTACGTAGCAGCCTTGCAGATCTGAACTGCAGAGACACCACGTCTAGCTGCAAACGAAGGACCCACAGACCTAGTGGAATGAGCCCTCACCAAGGAGGGAACTGGAAGACCTTCATGAAGATAAGCTTCTGAAATTGCCATACGAATCCAGCCTGCCAAAGTCTACTTTGAAGCAGGCCAACCCTTTTTACGGAAGTCATAGAGGACAAACAAGGCGTCCGACTTCCTAAAAGAAGAAGTGCGGTCAACATAAATTCTCAATGCCCGCACAACATCCCAAGTGGCGTCACCCACTGAAAGTCCAGGTGAATTGAAAGCCGGCACAACAATTTCTTCATTGATGTGAAAACTAGATACCACTTCGGGAAGGAATCCCGGACGAGTGCGAAGCACTGCCCTATTCCTATGAAAAATCAGAAAAGGGGGTCTACAAGAGAGAACCCCTAAATCCGAAATCCGTCTGGCCGAGGCAATGGCCAGAAGGAATATGGTTTCAGCAGTAAGCCATTTAAAGTCCACTGAGTCCAGTGGTTCAAACGGCGGTCCCTAGAGAACTCTCAGAACCACAGCCCAATTCCAAGGCGCCACCGGTGGAACAAAAGGTGGCTGAATGCGAAGAACACCTCGCATAAAGGTGTGCACATCAGAGAGCGCTGCAATCCTACGATGAAACCAGACTGACAGGGCAGACACCTGCACTTTCAGAGAAGCCAGGCGAAGTCCATGATCCAGTCCAGCCTGTAGGAAAGCCAACACCCTAGACAGGCGGAACTCCCTAAGGGAATAACCTCTAGGTCTACACCACCGGAAGAAAGTATGCCACACACGATGGTAGATTCTTGCCGAGGAAGGTTTACGAGCTCTTAGTATGGTTTGCACCACGGAGCTAGAAAAACCCTCTGGACCTTAGCATGACCGTTTCAACAGCCACACCGAATCAGGTCCGGGTGAAGACAAGGACCCTATGACAGCAGATTCGGTCGTAATGGTAACCTCAGAGGAACGTCTACTGACAGACTCTGGAGGTCGGAGAACCAGTGCCGTCTGGGCCACTCGGAAGCTATCAACAGTAGCGTTCCTCCTTCTTGATTTGAATTTCCGTAATACCCGCGGAAGGGAAAACGGAGGGAAAAGGTAGGCAAACTGGAACATCTACTAGACGGACAGGGCATACACCAGAGACGCCTTTTCGTCTCATGTTCGAGACCCGTACATCGGCAACTTGTTGTTGTGCCGGGACGCCATGAGGTCTATCTCTGGAAGACCCCACTTGTCCACCAGACTCCGAAAGACGTCCTGGTATAAAGACCACTCTCCCGGTTCCTCCTTGCTGGTTTAAATAGGCCGCCGTGGTGGCGTTGTCCGACGGGACCTGCACAGGGTGACCCTGGAGAACCGGCTGTGCCCGCTGGAGAGCTCTTGACACCGCATGGAGCTCCAAAATGTTTATTGGAAGCTCCGCTACCGCCCGAGTCCACCTGCCCTGAAACAAGTGTGGACCCGTGACAGCTCCCCAGCACCGGAGACTGGCGTCCATTGTTAACAGGACCCAGTTCACCACCCAGAACGGGCGACCCTTGTTGAGGTGGGTCGTCTGCAAACACCAGGTTAGAGACAGGCGAACATCCGGAGTGAGCCCCATCGTCTGGGACTTGAGACACTGAGGCAATCCATTCCATCTGGACCGGATCAATAGCAGCAGAGGTTTGGAGTGAAATTGGGCGTACTCCACCATGTCGAATACCGACACCATTGAGCCCAATAACCTCTTTGCCAAGTGTATCGACACTCGACGACACTGCAGACAACTGCGCACCCTCAACTACAAAGCAAGGATCTTTTCCTCCGTCACAAAGATCTACTGCTGCCTGGAGTCCAATAAGGCCCCGAGGTGCAGGATCCTCTGAGACGGGGTGAGAGTGGACCTCTGCCAGTTTGTCAACCAGCCGTGACGTTGCAGTACCGCAATCGTCAGATCCAGATGTTGTAAAAGAAGCTCTGGAGACCCCGCTATCAACAGGAGGTCGTCTAGATAAGGCAACAGTCGGACTCCCTGCGTCCGGAAGGAGAGCCGCCATGACCGCCATGACCTTGGTGAATACCCGTGGAGCAGTCACCAGGCCAAAAGGCAGTGCCCGGAACTGGAAATGTTCGTTGCAGATTGCCAATCTGAGGAACTGCTGATGGCGCAAAAGAATAGGGACATGCAGGTAAGCGTCCTGGATGTCCAATGACACCATGAAGTCCCCAGGTTCCAGTGCCAGAATAATGGACCGCAGGGTCTCCATCCGAAACAGAGGCACCCTCAAGGACTTGCTGAGGGCCTTTAGGTTTAGTATTGAACGGTAAGACCCATTGGGTTTCTGCACCAAAAATAGAATGGAATAGAAACCCAGGCCCCTTTGGGAAATTGGAACATGCACTGCGACCAGCACCGGGCGAACTGAAGCAGGCGCCCCCCACTTTGGGGTCCCCCAAAAGGAGGCCTGGACCGTCAGGCCGCAGGTTTGTTATCTGACCTAGGAGCCGGACGTCTGGTACTCCAGACCTGATTCTTGGGCTTGGACAATTTCTTGGCCCCAGCCTGCCGTGGACAGGACTGTACTTTAGGCCTACCTTGGGCCCTGTGAGGCCAAAAGGACGACCCACCAGCACTAGAAGGAATTGTAGCAGACAGAAGACATGCAGATTTTGCTGCTGCCAACGTAACTACAATTTTGTCCAGATCTGGACCAAATAGTACCTGTCCAGACCTTCTAATCCCTTTTTGGAATCCGCGTCCGCTTTCCAAGAACGCAACCATAAGGTGCGACAAGCAGCCACGGCTGCAGAGGAGATAATAGAGGTGAGCATACAAATATCTAAGGCCGCTTCATTAATGTAAGTGGCCGAGTCTCGGAGATTACCCACCAACTCGGTCTGTTCAGCCGAACAGTCAGAGTCCAAAGACGCCTCCAAATTATCCGCCCAGCGCTCCATAGCTCTGGCTACCCAACACACGGCCAGAGCCGGTCTGGATGCTTCCCTGCAAGGGAATAAACGGATTTGAGGCAGATCTCCACCTTGCGGTCAGTGACATCCTTCAAGGATGACATTGAAGGCATAGGCAACGTGGCACTTTTGACTAGGCGTGTGACATGTGAATCCACTTGCGTAGGGGATTCCCGCTTAGAAAAATAATTGACCGCCTCCTCTAAATGATCCACTAATTGATCAGAAAGAGGGAACACCGTAGCCTCACCCTTAATATCCTTAAAAAGACATATATGAATGTGGCCACCAAAGGATCAATATCCTCAATAACTAAAGCCGAGCGGACAGCTCGAATAAGACCAGGGATATACACCTTGGACTTAGCGTCCGGCTCTTTGGTACGGAGAGGTTCTTGGTCAGATAGATCCAGAATCTCCCCATGATCTGACGTCTCATCGTCATCCCCATAAGGAGCAGATAAAGACGCCACCGGCCGTTATGAGGCCGCAACACAGACTCCCCCTGTAAAACATTGGACAAATGCTGAACCGATGTAGTTAAGAGTATTAACCCACGCAGGCTCCGGAGAAACCTGGGAAGGGACAGGGAGATTGTGGGGTACCATCAATTGTCTCGGGAACTCCCGCATGTGTGACGACACCACTGACTGCTGGGACAAACCCGTCTGGGTAAACGCAGGTGGCGGAGCTAGCTGGCCCACAAGGGTTGTAAGCGCCTTAGCGAAACAAGCCCAGGGAGGTTCCTGTACCGGGACCGTGACCATAATCGGCCGTGACAGTGCCAGGCACTGGGGGCTTAACCCCTCCGCGTTACCCTCCCCCTCCGCTATTGGTACCTTACATTTAGTACACATGAGCAGGAGAGGAAAATCAGTCTCAGACATGATGGTAAGTATGTGACACTCACACCTATACGTATTGGTATAGTGTGAATAACACCCTGCACACCGCGCACCGCAAGGGCTTTGAGCAGAGCAAGATCAGGGACAGTAATAAAGCTGACAGTAGAAAGTGAAAGTACAGACAGCAGGGCTAGCAGATTAGTCACATACAATGCAGAAGAAACAAATCCCTGCACTATTAGCGCTGATTCTCAACTACTCAGACCCTCAGGCTGGTAGGACTCAGCGCTGCATACACTGACCTGTGACAAACAGAGGAGAGGTATGCTGGGGGACCCAGACCGCAATGCCACCGCTCACAGGCTTCCAGCAGTGTTCACCATGCTTTAAAGATGGCCACCGAGGAGCAGAAGATGAAGGAGGCCGGCCTGGGGAGGACAGCTGACACACTGTGGCCAATCAGGCAGAGCAGAGAGGCTGTGTGCAGCAGGGGAGGCGCCGGCTGTGAGACAGGGAAAGCGCGCTCCCCTGGCATGCATTTAACCCCTGGGACGCCGCAGCGCATGCCGCTCAGCAGCGGCCCGCTGTCCCAAGGGGTAGTGGAAGCGCAGGTTGGTCGCCTGGCTCCACGCTGCAGCCAGTCCTCAGGGAGCCCCCTGCCTGGGGACTCAGGACCATGTGACCAGCGGGGACCCACCGCGGGACCCCGCTGCTTACCTGCATACCCTTGGATCCGGCCATGGTCCAAAACATCTGGGGACACCGCTAGCCGTGACCCCAGATGTCTACCAGCATCCCCGGATCAGTACCGGCGTTCTGGTACCGGCGGGGTGTAGGGGAGACGGCATGGACGTCAGTACTGACTGTCCATGCTGTACTCCCAGATGTGCAGCCAGCGCTGCCTTTAAAATAAACTTCAGGGGCTCTTCATAGCCCCCCTCTGCACAGTGCCTCCGACTCCGGCCAGGCACCGACGAAACTGAGATGCCTTGGCCCGGGGGCGGGGTATAGGAGAGGGACCCAGATGCATCCTGGGAGGCTGAAAACTTTAACTCTGTGGTGCCTGAAGACTGACGTCATCACCTATACCCCAAGGTATCCTGTGATACCCTATGGACCCTGAAGTAGAAAGTTGGCAGATACATTTACAAATCTTTTTAGATGTTACAGCCCGGTTTCCACATTACAATGGCAGAATTCATAGCTAACCTATGAATACAGTAAACTGTGATAATTATGTCATCTTTACAAGTACCTATTGTATCATAATAGGATTGGTTAAATTATCTCTAAAAAAAATAGAGCTTTTAAACTTACTCGAGCACTTTATAACCATACAAAATTTTTATGACGACTGTTTATTCTCCCTATTTATTCATCAGAAATACCCAGGTGGCTCCGAGTATCTTTCAAGACCAAGATAAAAGCAGCAGCCAAAAAAAATGAGGGAGGCTGGACGCAGGGCCCACGATGACGGAACTGTGGCTTCACGCCCCTGCACCACCCCGCGTGTCTGCCTATTCCCAGTGCTAATTTAGTTTAGAAATCGCCATAAATATTGGAGCAATTCATCATGGCTCCTCTCCATAAGTATCTCTTTTGAAAATTTGTCATTTCTGTGGAGACAGTTTTCCGGAATAGAGATACGATCCTGCTGCCTGGCTTCCATATAGTATATATGTATGCAGCGGGCAGCAGAATCAATCAGAGCCCAGCACCCTCTGTCCACTCTTTGTGACCCATTATTTCCACTTCCTGGGGACCTATCGACCATGGAAATGTGCAGGAGAATGGGGGCAACATGCTCCTGAAATATGGTGGTCCTAGGTGTACGGGAACCCCGAAACAATCCCTCAAAACGGCATCCAACTTGAACCAGGGTTCAGGAACCAATCAGCGACCAGCAGCTGTTTAGGAGAACCAGTCCGCACCCAGCGCCCCAGGTTACACTCTTCGGGAGCCATTAACTTAGCTTCCCTGAAGGTCTATCGTAAAAAAGGTGACCCTAGAAATGTGCAAGAGAGTGGGGGCTAATTTCTCCCAGAATTTGGTGGTCTGGGAACGCAAAACGATCCCCCAAAACCAAAGCCACCAGGGATACCTGCAAACTGTCCCTTCACTCTCCCCCGCTCCTTCCCCCTTCCAGGGTACCGGAGATACCAGCAGCTACAGGAGTCAGACTGGCAGTGACTGGCTGCCCCAGGCTAACATATGGCTGCAGGTGCCGAGGAGGGAGAGGAGGGAGGTAAATGTAGCCGGAAGCAGTGAGTACACATTGAGGGGGATCTGAAAAGACCTCTCTCCCACACAATCGGGGGCTGTACGCCATCTGAGGATGGTGTACAGTTACACTCACAAGTTCAGAGAAAAATGCTTTTTCAATACTTGTTGCATAGCACAATTTCTACGTCCCCATACTAAAGTATGGGGATGGCGGCCACTGTCGGGAAAGAACTGTAACCAGGAGATATCAGTGATATCTCCTGTGTTACTGGTTTCACGAATGGGTCCGTTACTTGAAATATACAATATTAAAGGAGAAGTTTGTCAAAAACCATACTTTAGTGTTTAATTTACCCTTAAGTCTCTGCCTCCCAAACGCTGCTGGCAGGAAGCCCTGTGCCCTTCCATGTAGCATGCGTGGGATTGCAATGCACTGAGTAAAAAAGACACGAAGGGCGTCTGCTTTTGTTTTCTAACATTCACAGAGTACTATAGAAGGGAGCACCTGGAATTATTATGCATCTGTGCTTATGACATAAGTGAAGCATCTCCCTTTATACATCTGGCAATCATAGACCTCATATTCCAGATATATTATTAAAGAGCTCAGAGGGGAGGCTCCTGCTTCCATCAGCACATATTAATTGAATCCATACTGTGAAAATCTAAACGGTTATTGACTTCTCCAGCGAGCATGCACAATTCAGCACAAGGTAATTGCATTATTGTAACAACCTTTTTTATTAATTGCCCTAAACATTTAGGAGCCAGCAGTTTGCAGTCAGAACCAGTTCATAAATAATGCCCGCACGCCCAATTATTTATTTACAATTAAAGCTGTACTTTTCTTGCCTAGCATAAAAGAGCAGAGAAAGAGAGAGAGGGGATACAGTATTATGGTGTAGGGGCAAGGTGCCACCTTTCCTAGAAACTGGGATACAGCAAACCTAGATGGGCAGCTACAAACCTCGGGAAAATTGCTGGGTTACAATATGTCCTGTGCTCAACATGTTACACGTTTCTGTGAATGAGAGAGTGTCAAAAGCAATATTATTTACTCTAAGCACAATCCCTGCTTCCCCCAACCTTTATTACATATATTCTATATATCATTTATTTTGTGTGTGTGTGTATTAATGAGCTTCAATGGTGGGATGTGTCTAGATGGTGCAATCTATGTCCAAAAATAATATGCATGATCCAATTACTGCCACCTGGCTGTTTTGAGTGGCAGTAATCGTGCCGCTACAACCAGGGGCACACAGTAAATCAGAATCGTCACCTGTGGGGGATTTTACCTAGGGGTCGCAGGGCTTCACTCCCACCCCCCTCAGTAAAATCCGCCACCTCCAGAGAAACAGTGGGAATGATTCAATTGTTTGTGGATGGCGATAAATAATGGGTGCCCATTGTTCTGGGTACCCATTAATTATCACAGTCTTCACACCCTATTAGACTGGGTTTAGTCGTGTAAAACGGCTAAATCCGTCTCAAGTCCTGGTTAAGGCAACCAAACTGCTGTTTGGGTGCCCTAACCACAGGTTTAATCGCAAATTTTTGCTCACACCCTCCTGAGGGTACGAGCAAAACTGCCGGCGCCTATTGCTCCGTCGGATGGCCTAAACCAGGGGTCTTTGTGGAGCTGTTCCCCCGTGACCCGCCGATGGTTATTGTAGTGCGGACCGGAGTGAGTGCACTAGTGCTGTACAATATATTATAGTGCACTAGCGCTGTACAATATATTATAGTGCACTAGTGCTGTACAATATTTTATAGTGCACTAGTGCTGTACAATATTTTATAGTGCTGTACAATATATTATAGTGCACTAGTGCTGTACAATATATTATAGTGCTTTAGTGCTGTACAATATTTTATAGTGCACTAGTGCTGTACAATATTTTATAGTGCACTAGTGCTGTACAATATATTATAGTGCACTAGTGCTGTAAATATATTATAGTGCACTAGAGCTGTACAATATTTTATAGTGCACTAGTGCTGTACAATATTTTATAGTGCACTAGTGCTGTACAATATATTATAGTGCTGTACAATATATTATAGTGCACTAGTGCTGTACAATATATTACAGTGATTTAGTGCTGTACAATATTTTATAGTGCATTAGTGCTGTACAATATATTATAGTGCACTAGTGCTGTACAATATATTATAGTGCACTAGTGCTGTACAATATTTTATAGTGCACTAGTGCTGTACAATATATTATAGTGCTGTACAATATATTATAGTGCACTAGTGCTGTACAATATATTATAGTGCTTTAGTGCTGTACAATATTTTATAGTGCACTAGTGCTGTACAATATTTTATAGTGCACTAGTGCTGTACAATATTTTATAGTGCACTAGTGCTGTACAATATATTATAGTGCACTAGTGCTGTACCATATATTATAGTGCTTTAGTGCTGTACAATATTTTATAGTGCACTAGTGCTGTACAATATATTATAGTGCACTAGTGCTGTACAATATTTTGTAGTGCACGAGTGCTGTACAATATTTTGTAGTGCACTAGTGCTGTACAATATTTTATAGTGCACTAGTGCTGTACAATATTTTATAGTGCACTAGTGCTGTACAATATTTTATAGTGCACTAGTGCTGTACAATATTTTATAGTCCACTAGTGCTGTACAATATTTTATAGTGCACTAGTGCTGTACAATATGTTATAGTGCACTAGTGCTGTACAATATGTTATAGTGCACTAGTGCTGTACAATATTTTATAGTGCACTAGTGCTGTACAATATTTTATAGTGCACTAGTGCTGTACAATATTTTATAGTGCACTAGTGCCGTACAATATTTTATAGTGCACTAGTGCCGTACAATATTTTATAGTGCACTAGTGCTGTACAATATTTTATAGTGCACTAGTGCTGTACAATATTTTATAGTGCACTAGTGCACCAGTAACCTGTAATGAAACTGCAAAGAACATTTTTTTTTTTATCTTAAATTGGCAAATACAGCAGAGGGCTGCGGCACCCTATCAACACCAATATGCTATGAGACTGCTTTTAATACTACTTCAATTTGCAAACCAATTTTTGTGGCACTTGAAAATGTAGAGCTTATAACACAATTTTGTACTTAAACAAGTGGATGTGTTAACCTAAGCAATTTGCAAGAACGCTCGTATGTCAGAAGTGCACAGAATGCCACGCAGTGATTATAAAATCGTGAGAACATAATAACGGTTTTGTTAGAGTGCCAACGTCAAGCGAAAGTGTATATTCCCATTATAAATGGCAGAGTAATTCAACACATCCCAACTATTGTAGAATGACGTAATACATCCTAAGAGCAGAACGCACAAAGCAGCATAATCTCCATGAGAGCTTAGGCAGAGGATGCAGAGCAAGTTCCCCAATCATTACAGTATTTTCAGGCTCTTACATTTCAATCAGTTATCACAATGGAAGTGTATCTCAGCGCAGAGGCAAGCTGCACGTTCTCTAAGACGCTGAGCAGCGCTCAATATTATTGCAAAATTAAGCTACTCAGTGCAAGCCTATCATCAGATCATACTGTATCTCAGAGGAGCCATAGGAAGCCCTTCAGAGAAGAAGGTCACACTGTGCATTATATTCATGCCGGGGGCCTGAACTTATTCAACAATTAAGTTTCTAAGTAATTAGAACTTTTAAAGCACATACTTACTATTTACAGGAATAAACAGTTATATAATGTAAATTAGTATTAACATTGACTGATTGAGGACCATTACTTGTGTAAGAACATGTACATGAGTAACGTACTGTAATGTCTCCAATGACACCATACCAGCACTTGCAAGACGTTGGCGCTGTTTTTTAGATGCTGACTGCTCTGCAAGTGATGACATTGAGGTGGTCTGTGGCCTTATGTGCTATTGACCAGGAATCAACAGGCCGACAGAAGCAGAGGTCCCGGCAGCGGAAGCCCGACAGCGCTGGAAATCCTGATCGTCCCTAAGGTAAGTATAAACTAACCTAACCCCTTAATCCTCCTTAGGGGTGCCTAACTCTAATCCCCCCTCAAGTACCTAACCCCAATCCCCCTTCTAAGTGCCTAACCCTAACCCCCCACCCCTTCCCCGCTGCCTAAACATAAGTCCCCCTGGGGGGTGCCTAATCCTATGTCCCTCCCAGGGGTGCCTAACCCTAACCCTCCCGGGGGGTGCCTGACCCCAAATCCCCCCACCCCGGGTGCCCTAAACCTAACCCTCCCCCCCCCCCGCGGCTGTCCGCTCGTGGCGCCCGGGGGGGGGGGGGGAGGGTTCGATCGGGATGCCGGGCGCCTGTCTCCCGGCATCGGGAGAATGTCAGGCGTCTACATCTAGACGCCCGGCATTTCACCCTCGCCGGGTTATGACAGTCGGGAAACCGGCTGTCGGTATTAAGGCAGACGATTTCCCAATTGCATTCCGTTGACCATGGTAGGTGAAACGCAATAATATGGTGTCCCTGGTGTTTAACGCAACATCAGCAGGTAAGAGCCAATAACGGAACTGCCCCGAACTCCTAGAGATACAGTAACTGCATCTATAACATGTTATATTAATGTAGGCATGGTGGGGTGTTATTGGTGATATAGGATTATAGGGTGGTATATTCAGAAGCCATTTTCTTCCAACCTTCTGTATCTAGTCTTTTTTTTTCCCTCCCTCTAGTAAAGAAAGTTCAAAGTGAAATAACAAGTTGGGTTATTCAATAAAGACTTAGGACCTCAATAATGTGATATCACCATTTCCCATCAATTTCCCCTCTTCTTATGTTAATGAATAAAAACTCAGCTTAGTATAGTTACTGCCGCAATACAATGTCACGGTTACAGAATACACCTAAGTTACTTTTTTCCAAATAAATCTCCAATTCATCCAAAAAATGTACAAAACTGTAGAGTCTGAAAAGAACAGGGAATTGCTTTGAAAGTCGATTTTCTCTATAAAGCACTAGGAAAAACGTTTCAAAAAATAAAAAGGAAATTTCACATGTTAAATAAAAGGGCGCTATTCAGGATTTAGTGGAAAGACAATTTTCTGTCAAAACCATCATAATATAATATAGGCTTTTCACTTGGTTTGGGCCATTTATCAAAAGGAATAGGTATGTGATGTCGGCTGTCGGGATTCCTCCTGTCACAATACCGACAGTGGCATCCCGATGGTTGGTATCCCGACCAGTGGCAAACACAGGATTTCTATAGGGGGGTTTCCAAATGCTTGATTTTAGAGTGAGTGTGGCCAGTCCATGAAGAGGGTATAATAAGTACTTATCCATCTTTAATATGTTACATACAAAGTGTATTGTGTTGCATAATTCCAGCATAAACAGGACCAGCGATCACAGTGAGCCATTAGATGCGGCAGTAGGTCCATCCTGTTTGAATGTTTTTTTTTCAGATGTGGGCACCATTCCAGAGCATGGGAGCAAATCCGGGAGTCTGAGGGAGCGGCAGATGAACCTAGCACTGCCCTTGACATATATATGTACATATCGGTCTCCTCATGTACTGGATAGTGTATTATTATACAGTATTAATAATTAACCCTATTGATGGTTTATAGCAGTGCACCCCTTACAGTGCATGTTTTCCACATCTCCTAGTTGGTGCACAGGTATATTTATTACTGGCTGACACATAAAAGATCCACAGTTGTTGCTAATCATTTCATTTGTGATACTGAGAACAACATGCAGCACTAGTAACATTCTATTATATTACTATTTCTATTGTGGTCATGGTGTGTGCTGGGGAGGGGGGTTTCCAGGCAGACAGAAACCCCCCCTGTGTTTGCCTATGCAGACAGGGGTCGGGTAAGTACACTTAACCACCCCCCTTCTCCCCTTAACCATCGTTTCTTGTAGCCTAACCCTCCCACCCCACGCCCTAACCCTCCCCATTAGTGCCTAAACCTAAGTCTCTCCCCTTAGTGCCTAACCCCCCTCCCACCCCGAAACATAACCCTAACCCCGCCACGATCCCTAAATCTAACCCTTGCCACCCCTACCCCATACGCGGCTAACGCTAAGGGCTCCCCGGGCTTACTTCGTTCGGGCTGGCGTCCTTTGGTGTTACGGTGTCAGGATTAAGATAGGCATCGGTATTTCGACGCCTATCTTAAATCCCTTGTCGGGATTCGGGATTGAGACCGGCGGCATTGCGCCCACCGGTCTCATTACGACATCCCTATCAGAGGGTTATCACCAGAGAAATCAGAGGTTTCACCGGGCTTAAGCCACTTGCCGTCAATAAATCACCTTATGGGGACAGCAGCTTAACTATACTAATCAAGGCATGAACCCCAACTTTCTGCGCCCTTTTTCAGGTTGTATACATGCAGGGACACAGTGTACAACTAGCCCTGAGGGAAACCAATTACATTTTGGTTGACGCGGTCGTCGTGCGGACTGCTGCTGCTGACCACTGAACACTGTATGAATCATATGTGACCTTCTCAATAAACTTACTGAACATGAGTGCTGGCTCTGTTTTTTGTTTTTTTTTCCCAAGAAAGTGAGTGCGTACATACATTGAAACGTTCATTTAAATTACTGTGCATTGTGCAGTTTCCCTTTGCATATAATATTTATATAATATACAAACACTTAATAATAGACAGTGAGCAGCACTTGTTTTTTTTATAAACTGTATAAATGAATTATATTATAAGACTGCACAGATACAGCTGTAGGAACCTCCTACAGAGAATAAGCTAAAATCTCTTATGTGTGTTTTTTTAATTAATTGCTTAACATTGTTGTCCGAGTAGCTTATACAAGCATGGATATCCTTAAAACCTGGACTGTATTGGTGGAGTTTGGAAACCTTTGCCCTATAGAATAAAGCACAGAAACGTGCAAGCTCTGCAGATCAGACCTGTTTCTCTGAGTGTATATTAGGCTGGCTCTACTTGATGGAGTTTAAATGAGGCTGAAAATCTATTAGGCACGGTGAGCAGTAACTTCAGCTATTTATAAGGGAAGGAAAAAACATTGAGCATTCGGTCTAATCAAGTTTAGCGCGGATGTAAGTAATACGGAGATTACGCCGCTTGCAATGAGGCAGGGTGATGTCGTGGGCTATAAGTGGCACAGAACTCCAGGATAGAGCGGAGCAGCAATTTACAGGTCCAAGGTTCTCTAGCCAGAGCCCCGGAATTACCTCTTGCCAAAGCTCAATGTGTAAATTCTGCTCCACTAATTCTGTGCTGTTAATTTCTGGGTCACCGCGATGCTCTCTCCGGGAGCTGACGTCTCGCAATCTCTGTCACCCAATGTTCTAATACAATAGCAATTTTTAATGCTGCTTACGTAACGACATGCTGATACTAAAAACAGACAGTAAAAAAAGGTACAAAATACATCAAAGGAAAAAAAAAAAAACACTGATTTTATTTTAATATGTTAAATGTGCAGTATATAACCCCCTATCCTAGTCATTGTTTGCTAGAAACAGCCGGCAGGAGTGTATCTAACACTTACCATACGCTGATCATTTTATCATCATTACAGGGCTGGATGTATGCGGTAGACAGACTACACCGAGAACCTCCCTCCTCCGTGACCTCAGCGTATAGTGTATACAGGGCCGCAACTAGGGGGGGGCTAGAGGTGCACATGCCCCGGGTGCCAGAATGCAGGGGGTGAAGAAGGGCTGACTCAGCCCCTGCACACCCCGTGCAGTCTTGCAGTGCGCGGTGACTTGGGGCTACAGATTCCATGCGGACCAGCAGTCCGCATGGGCTCTGCTGAAAACGGCCATCCAAAAATGGCCGCCGCCAAGGAGGAGACAGATGCTAGAGGTCCTACTAGTGTCTGTTAGGCAAGCGCAATGCACATAGCGTTCCCAGAAGTATCGGTAACGCTGGCGCTGCAGGGAGAAGATGAAGAATGCTGCATCTTCTCCTGTGAAACCCCCTGGCAATGAGCATAAACCCCATGGCAACGAGCATGAAACCCCATGGCAACGAGCAAGAAACCCCATGGCAACAAGCATGAAACCCCTGGCAACGAGCATGAAACCCCCTGGCAATGATCATGAAACCCCTTGGCAATGAGCATGAAACCCCCTGGCAACGAGCATGAAACCCCCGACAACAAGCATGAAACCTCTGGTAATGATCATAAAACCCCTGACAACGAGCAGGTAATTTTAAAGTAATTAAAAGCCTTACTGTGAGGCATAAAATGGTGTTGGGCAAATATGTAAGTGGCACTTTGGTAATAGGCATTACAGTGGGTGGCATAATGTGTAATGGGCATTATGGTGTGTGGAATAATGTAAGTCACTACACCAGGGACGTCTGACTAGTGCACTGCCTTATGGAGGAGAAAGGACAAAATCCAGATACGGGAAGGGAGGGGGGCGCAAAATTACTGCCTTGCACCGGGTGACAGATATCCTAGTTTTGGCCCTGGTGTATACAGTAAGTGGTATGAATGGGTAATAGACCTATCACATACTGTACTGAAGAGCACTGACACTGGGCTTACAGCATGTATAGGCAGCAGGGCGGTGTGCACATGGACCATCGAAGATGACGACTCCGGAATCCATACAAATAAAGGACTTATTGATTAAGGAGTATTTTCTGTATAAAGAGGCGCAGTCTGCGATGTATGTGGTCTCCTGCACGCAATTGTCAATGAGCCGATCAACAGTACCTGAAAGCTTTTCAACAGGAAGCCTGTGGTGCATAGTACACAATGTATCATAATACTGTATTACAGCACAGTAGGACTGGTCAGGGAATTGTTGTGATCTACTAGTAGTCAGGTCTGTTGTCCCAAATGTCCCAACTAGCAGAACCATTGAAGGGGGGGGCAGAGTAATCTCCCTGATCGCACCTTAGCCCTATTATGAAGCTTTAAATGGGATCATTAGTATAATTTCCCTGCATTGGGTATAAGGCACAATGATCCCTATGGCTACATGTATTTTCTGAATAGTATCAGTGTGTTTTCATTAACAAGTAGATATTACTGACTGCTTTGGGGCTCATTTACATTTGCATGTAAGTCAGGTTTATGACACGCCCCCCAGATGTGGCAGAACACGCCCACTTTACCGCCGCGCTCATAGGTGCTGCTTTCACAATCTCCCAGAAATTATTTTTCAAAAGTAGACAAGTATGTCCCACGTGCCCAACATGGCTTGGTTAAAGCCAAACAATATTTTAATTGAAATACTTTATACAAAAACAGCAGAGTTCAAATCTATCACACATACAGATACGGCGGCCTTGTGCAGAAATAGCGATTTCATTTGGACACACCAATCTGGCCACACACAACCGTACAATTGTTTTCAAGTCCTGGGCGATACACATTCTCATACTGGGTCTGCTGCAGTCATAAAACAACTTTTTGATTATATCTTAATAAGATCTTGCAATAATTGATAAATGAGCGGACATTATCACTCCATCAAATGACACAAAATGTTCCATATATGGACAATTTAAGCAATTTGCGGGGAGGAAAAAAAAAAAAATTCCATTACATGCCATTCGGCCAATAAGCAGAGTCTTTGCGCGATTCCAAAATTTGACGTTCTACAATGGCTGGCTCCTGATTTTTGGATGAATTCTATCACGCTCCTGTATGTACAGAGCCCTTTATCATACAGGGAAAGGCAGCGTTTGATGTTGATCATAAAGAAACTAGTAGACCCTGGGGTATTGTAAAACAAACGTAATTAGGCAAAGAACAACATTTGGTTATTACACAAAAGCTCTTCGATGTTCCCAAGGTGTCTAAAGACGGGAGTAACAAACAGCACAGCAAGATGGGTGGGTTTATGTTTGACTTCACTATAGCTGTCCTACAGATCCGGAAGGATAAAAGGGGGCTCAGCCTGATTAGTCATGTGATCGCCCTGGAAATAAGGTGATGCGCCCTTTAATGTTTGTACCCAGCGCAGAGATGGAACGAGCGCTCTTTGACAACAACCACGGCAGCGTCCTTTACACAAGAATCAATATTTTTATTCAAGTAAATTTTCATGAGATTAGAGTGAGATTACAGAAGAGGCTGAGTCACTGCGCTCATTGCTACGAGCCTCCGTCTAACTGGCGGGTTTATTCTTTTCATTTAGAGTCCTTAAGAGAAGGATGAAAGAGGTTGTTAAAGCACGCTATGAGGAAGAATAGGCAATTAGCCCCTCGCTCGGCGGGTCTCTGAAAAGTACCAGGATACTATGGTAATAATTTAGGATTCCAAAAAAAAAAAAACAACTCCTTGAAAGGGGGCAGAAAACAAATAAACATATTATGAAGCAGACGCACTGGAAGACACAACGCAACAGGCACGGAGGCTGGCTGAGGTCTGCGCAGCGCATCGTGCTCGCTCATAAACGAACACGTCCGTATGCGCCTATACAGAATTGCAGAATGCTGCCACTTATGCCCACCAGTGTCCGGAGACGTGCGGCGGGGGCAAAGCACCAAATGCAGGTCAGGCAAACCTGAGGACATGTGTATATACGCCTGTTAGGAGGGGTATACTTTGTACCTGTTATTTACAAAACAGGAGCAAATACACGCTGATGGCAATGACAGTAAAACCAGATGCCCTGATGCTACAGAGGCCCAGTATATGGAAAAATGGGGGGGCAGGGGCGCTGAGAGGAGGGGGTACTAACTACCTGGTCCTGCACTGTGCCTCCCCTGCACACGCTGCTGTGTGCTGGGCTGCAGTCGGATCAGGGAGGCTGCTGCCGGCTTCTCTGTTCCGAGGGGGGTATATTGCAGAACCGTACCCTCATCCCCCCCCCACACACAGTTTTTCACAGCACAGACAATACGACCTCAAAATTACCGGAGCCCGTCACACCTCTCTGCGGCCCTAAGGGGGGGGGGGGTGTTACGTTATTTTTACGCTCATCTTGCATCATGCTTGCCTACCCTCCTGAATCGTCCGGGAGTCTCCCAAAAAAATTGGGTGCCGCTCCCAGGCCCCCCGGAAAGGCAGGCGAGCCGGCTGTATAAACCCTGGCAGCAGGGGGGTGGGGGGGGTGGGGGGCGGTGACGCGATTCGCGCTGAATTTCGGCATCGTAGCCCCACCCCCTGCTTCACGATGCCATTTATCTCAGCATTGTGAAGAGGCCCCCAATAATGTGGTATGCTCCAGACCACGCCCATTTTTGCCACGACACGCATGGGGGGGCCATGTGGTTGCCCGACAGCTCCCTCCCGGAAGGAGGGAGCCAAATGTCGGCAACCCTGTTTTGCATACAACTCCGCATACGTCCCACAATATCTCGTCTATTTGTATTCGAGGTTCCGGCACATAACTTCAAACAAATACTCAAGATAACAACATTATTCAGTTCGAAATTCCATGGTAGTAGGTTTTCAGAGCCTATAAACAAGAACACTGAGTAGCAGCGTCGTAACTAGAGGGGGGATCATGGGCAAAGGCAGGATTTCTAGCGAGGGAATTCCAAATGCTTGGCTTTAAAGCAAGTGTGGCCGGCCCATGAAGAGGGCATAATGAGCACTATACCAGCTATAATATACATCATACGAAGTATAGTGTATGTAATAATCCTGACATATACAGGACCAGTGACCACAGTAAGACATTTTATGCGGCATGTAGGGCCATCCTGTCTAAGCTGAATGTTTTTATTTCTGATGTATGCCCATTCCAGCAAGTTCGGGAATCTGGGGGGGGGGATGGGCAGAAAAAGAACCTGACTCTGAGGGGATCTTGAAAACATGCAACTTTAGTATTATATGCTATTTCTATTGTAGTTATCATAGTGTGGGCTAGGGAGGGGGGTTTCCAGGCAACCGGACCCCCCCCCCCCTTCCCGCGTTTGCCTATGGGGAGTGGCTCCTGGCTAAGGGGCAAACGGCGCCCTTGCGGAGTGCGCTGCGCCGCTTTGTGGTGAAGCAAATATATTTATTTTGTAATCAGGCATGGGCCCTGCATCACTCCTCCCGACATACTATATGCTGCTGGGGACCCTGCTTCTCCCACTATATAACTGTCTGTGGCTTCCTGCTGTCTCCATTCTACTTTTCACATCCTGTCACTGCCCCTGTCACATGCAGCCCCGTCCTCACTAATACATCACTCACCTCCTGACACACTCTGTGCTGCTGGGGACCCTGCTCCTCCCACTATATAAGTGCCAGTCTGTGGTTTCCTGCTGCCTCCATCCCCCTCCTCACATCATGTCACTGTCACATGCAGCCCTGTCCTCACTAACACATCACTCATCTCCTGACATACTCAGTGCTGCTGGGAACCCTGCACCTCCCACTATATAACCCTCAGTATGTGGCTTCCTGCTGCCTCCATTCCCCTCCTCTCATCCTGTCACATGCAGCCCTGTCCTCACTAACACATCACTCATCTCCTGATATACTCTGTGCTGCTGGGGATCCTGCTCCTTCCACTATATAACTCTCAGTCTGTGGTTTCCTGCTCCTCCATTCCCCTCCTCACATCATGTCACTGCCCCTGTCACATGCAGTCCTGTCCTTACTAATCACAATCACTTGAGTGCACAAGTCTCTGACTGCACCAAGTTCAGCATTCTCATCCCCTGAAATATTATGTGCTGCTGTGAGTATTCGGATGATCTCATAAGACGAAGGTTGTACTGTCCCCCGTCCACCTTATACCTGAAAGCAGCTTAGAGTAGTTCCAACCTATTATGCATAGAACCGCACAACCCGTATATCATACATAAAAACTGTAACACGTTCAGTATCGCTATCGGGGGTGGAATACCCCAAAGGGAATCCAGCAGGACAGCAAAGGAGAGAAGGGGTTAAGAATAATTCTGTGGCTGCTGCAGTTGTCTGAGAGAACGTGAGGGAACCCTGCTGCGCTAATCCTTTAATTGTCTGGCCACTCTTACAGTTATCGATTAACAAATGAGATTCACTTCCTATTTAATGAATGAGCCAAAGCATCAAGTTGAACTTTATTACACTTTTGTTGAGATGTGGGATGTATTGTAATAATGTCCTGGAAGTGCTCCAAGAGTAAATATAATAAAATGCAGCAACCGCCCTGGGAAAGGCAACGAGACAAGGAATAGCGAGCGTTAGAGGGTGCGACGTCACACCGCACTGCGGGCCTCATTCAGCGTCAGGAGCAGGCACCTGGGCATACCATACAGTGACGTAGGGCGTGGAAATGCTTTATAATAACACTGCGGTTTAGAGTTGAACTAGGGCCCCATCAACCCTCCTCCCAAATATAACCTGTCCGAACATTTTACATTTGACCCCACCCCTCCCTTACAGCGCACCCACGGGGCAAAGTGATGTTTAATAACGGAGGTCCTATAAGTGCAATGATCAATATACTGTAGATCTAGAGAGCTCCATGAAATGTCCCATCCCCGGCCATACCCGGTCCAGTTACCGCACTATTATGCATGGAATGTAAGTTATATAAAACTTTAGATGATCAGAGCCGAGTTTACGTGAGAGAACTTTGCCCCACATACTGTATCTACACAAAGAAGCCTAGAGCCCAATCGCCTACTCTCCAGGAAAAGCCGTGAGGCTTCCAAAAATCGTGAAGCATTTAGGGTTGGTTACGGGATGCCGGTACTCAGGATTCAGACTAGGTGAGAATGCCGACACCTGCAGGTAAGTATCCGAACACTAACCCTTCCCCTAAGCCTACCCCCCACCCCCTTAATTTAATGCTTCAGACCTTTAAATATTACACTGCGGTATCAATGACCTACAGAGTCACAATATTTTGAAAAGAATAACACTGCGCTACCACTTACAGTGTCAGGTAGGCACAGATAACGTGTATTTCCGTTAGGGCGCACAGATAGTATTATAATAGGGGGCACAGATAATATGTATTACAGTTAGGAGGCACAGATCAGATTATAATAGAGGGGCACTGATATGTATTAGGGGGCACAGACAATATTATAATAGGGGAACACAGATAATATGTATTATAATAAGGGGACACATATGATCCTTACAATAAAGGGGGCACAGATCATATTTGTATTAAACTAGAGGCTTCACATCGATTTAGTGGGTGTAAAATTAGTGCACATGGCCGGCGATTTGAGCTGTAACCCTGCAGACCACTGGGTAATTAATCCAACTATTTGCAAGGACATATTCAGTGGTGATTGCAAACCTGCTGGTAGCAGTCATGGGGGTGTCCAGGGAAACTGGACCAAAGAGATTCTCTAGTAATCATGAGGCATTTATATATAACCCATTTCTGAAGCACATAACTTTGCATGACATAGTGGTAGTTATAAAGGGAATACATAACCCTCCCCCTAACCCCAGTACTTACCTTCGTGATCCCGGCGCCGGTATTCTGACTAGTGTCGGGATTCTTGCCTTGGCATTCTGACTGCCGGAATTCCAGCTATCGGCATATTGACCGCATCCCATTAAAAAGAGCTATTCATAGGGCATCCATGCCTGAAAGTCCAGAGATCAGCACTAAGCTACTTTAAAAGTAGCCAGAGCGATGCCAGATGTGAGATTTAGGATTAAAGCCACTTCCCATATGTAATATCACTGTACCCACCTGAGCAGGGTCTGCTTGATTAGAATCACAGCATGTCTCTAACAGCAGAAGAAATCAGGTGCCGAAGCTGTAGACTGCGAAGTTTACATCGTAAACTTAATCTGTGATGTCACAGAGCCCCTACTGCTCAATCCTGTGACATCACTTATAGGCGCAATCCCAGCAGATCTCTAAGTGTCCACTTTGCATAAAACAGTGCCTCAGAGTTCTCAATGGCTTGAAGTACAGGTATATGAAGCAAGGGGATTTAGTTATGAGACCGGTGGCCACGATGCAACTGGTCTAAATCCCGACAGGGAAAGCCCGACAAGGGACTTAAGATAGGCGTCGAAATACAGACGCCGATCTTAATCCCGACGCCGGAACACAGGCGGACGCCAGTCCAAACGAGGTAAGTGCGGGGCGCTCTTACTGTTAGCCGCGGTTGGGGAGGGTTAGGTTCAGGCATCGAAGCGGGGTTAGGTTTTGGGGGGGAGGTTAGGGTTAGTCACTAAGGGGGGATGGTTAGCGTTAGGCACCACTGGGGGAGTTAGGGTTAGTCACTAAGGGGGGATGGTTAGCGTTAGGCACCACTGGGGGAGTTAGGGTTAGTCACTAAGGGGGGATGGTTAGCGTTAGGCACCACTGGGGTAGTTAGGGTTAGGCACTAACGGGGAGGGTTAGGGTGCGGGGGGTTAAGGTTAGGCTACAAGGAGAGAAGACTAGGGGGAAGGGTGAGTATACTTACCAACCCCTGTCGGATACCAACCATCGGGATGCCGCTGTTGGTATTGTGACAGCCGGCATCCCATACCCATTCCGAAGCAAGTATATTACAGCGGCAGTCAGTGTGGCCTTCCCAATTCCCGGCTATAGCTGGTAGCCTGCTATAACATGCCACAGGAACCAGATACAACATACATGAACTAGCTGTAACACTCCTGCCTTTATTATAACCATCCAGATTCCACGAAACATGGCGTGCATGCAGGAAACCCAGGCCTTAAAGGAGAAAGGATCATGACGCATACCATTTAAATGAATAAGGGAGCTGTCACATTCCATACAGCGATTCTTTTACTATTCATTTAAAAAACAATAGTATCTGTAATGAAACCCCCCCACCCCTGGCAAACCCGTGCTGGACTTATCTGTGAGTAAATTAGCTTTGCCCCCTGTGCGAGGGTCAGCCTCGGTTTCTGCTGACACTTGTCTGGTCTGCGCACAGTACGGAGGAGATAAATCACCGCGGTGGTTCTTGTATTACCGGACAGCTAGGTAACAGTGTTACACCGCAGAGCATTTGTCTTCCCTTTTATTCCATAAGATGAAAAATTGATTTTTCCTTTTTTTTTTTTCTGTTTTGTTTTAAGTACAAACTGCGGCGGTTGTGTGACAGGTAAGTACATTGCGATTCACTTCAACTTGCAAAAGACCCACTAGATTATAGATTGTAATCACAGCATTCTTGTGCCACTGTACAGTAAATAGATTTAGATGCACCATAACCAGATCATCTATGCTGTATGTCTGCATTATGGAGAACCACCTATCGGATACGCAGACCTCTTTCCCTAGTAGCAATTCTGGGCCATGACGCGGGAAGATTGTAAGAAAAGGGCAACACAGCTACATTTTAAATATTCACTTATTTTTTTTTTATCCATTCCGCAAGCAAACATAAAGGCGACACCTGAAGGAGTTACGCTATTAATCAGTCCACACATGCGCTGACGGTGTAGCCGGTACATACCCTGTAGCCAAATAAGAGGACACTCCTCCAGAGGCGTATTAAGAAAGGAGGAGGCCCGTGTGCTTTCCCTGTCTAGGGCCCCCTCCTCCCTCCTCCACGGCCGGCCACCTGCTGACCGCAGCAGTAAACTCTGGGCACTAGTCTGTGCCCAGAGTCGTCACAGGGAAAATGGCGAAACAGCCGACGCGGGACTTCGGAGGGGCATTACAAAATATGGGTGCAGTGTGACCCCCCCCTCCGTGTGCCCCCCCCCACCCTGCACCCATTATAAATACGCCCCTGCATTCCTCGTCCAAAGGGATCACAACTAAATGGGCGCTATGCAGGGCCTGATTACCATTGGGGCGCTTAGGACTACAGCCCCAGGCCTCTAGATAAATCTTTAACTACTATAAAATATTGGCAATAATGTTACAGTGTATATAATAATATAGTTACAATGTTATAGCACTGTACGTACAACCCACAGTGCGTATATTAGAATGGTACAAGTTTACAACGCTACAGTGTATATAAAATAATATGGTTACAGTGTACTAGTGTACACTATGAATGCTTGAAATGGTATGGTGTATAGAATAACGTTACAATGTTATAGCATACTGTATATAATAGAATATTACAGTGTAAATAATATAGTTACAATGTTATCGCACTGTACGTACAACCCCCACTGCGTATATTAGAATGGTACAAGTTTACAATGCTACAGTGTATATAAAATAATATGGTTACAGTGTAATAGTGTACACGATGAATGCTTGAAATGGTATGGTGTATAGAATAACGTTACAATGTTATAGCATACTGTATATAATAGAATATTACAGTGTAAATAATATAGTTACAATGTTATCGCTCTGTACGTATAACCCCCACTGCGTATATTAGAATGGTACAAGTTTACAACGCTACAGTGTATATAAAATAATATGGTTACAGTGTAATAGTGTACACGATGAATGGTTGAAATGGTATGGTGTATAGAATAACGTTACGTGTTTTATTTGTATTCATCCTAATTTATGGTCAACGACCTCAAGTTTTATATAATAGAATGTTACAGTGTATATAATAACGTTATGGATACAATATTACTGTATATAATCTTATGGGTAAATGTATTTCGTAATAAACAGTTGAAATACAGTGTGCACGGAAAACTGTTGCAGAACAGAGGTATCCACATACATCTTACTTCCTTGCGCGTCAAGCGGCCCTTCTAGTCGCGCCCTTTCCGTGCGACTTTTTCCCTTTAAAGGCATCTTACTCTCACAGCGATGCAAAATGATAATCGGCATGTCTATATTCTGTGTGTAACTGCGGCTGTGTCTGTACGCCAAATGCTACGTTATAGTGTCACAGCCGCTGACATGTAACGTAGCATTGTGCATGCAGATACAGCCGCTGACATGTAACGTAGCCTCTCGCATGCAGATATAACAGGGGATGGCTACAGATTTGGGGAGGGTGCACGTTGCACATTGGGTCATGTCGCACAGTGCAGAAGAATCTGTGGTCTGGGCGAAGGTAACCGTGAATCCCTTGTAGTTCTCTATTATTAAGACCTCTGGGTTTTCTACAAGCGACCGCCCAGGCCACCCAGGCTACTAATTCATACATTTATTTACTCTGTAAATTATTTATTATTCCCAGCATTTGTCATTCAGTGTAAACTGCAATCTCATATATTAATAATGATTCAACAGCAAATCCATGGTAGCTCGGAGATGTGGTAAGTGATGGTAGCAGAATTGCCCAGCGTTGAAAGACAATTAGACGTACGCTACGTCTGTACAGATTAAAGGGTGATGGCAGCTAAATAGGTTTATTTTTATCCAACATCACTCAACTTGTGGGTCCCAACCTGCTTCTATGTCACCCTCAGCCCATCGCGGCACACCTCTATCCAGGCACGGAGAGCCAGGAACAAGGGGTCTCAATCGGCGCTGTATCGGATACTTACACCAGCGCCGCTTAAACGGAGACACAAGAATTCTGCTCACTTCCGCCGTCTCTTATGTGCACTGGGAATAAAGAAAGGTCTCAGGTTGTGAGACCATTATCAGGGCGCATTGTGCTTTTGGTTACGTGCTGCTGCCATTATAGCCCTTAATTCTCGCTGAGGGCCTTATTCACATTCAGTCTGAAACATTCGTTGTTTTTTAATTTTGTCTCAAGTTGCGATTATTTACACATGCGCAACACAAGCATTTTTTTCTTTAGTCTCCCCTAGGGTGCTGAGACCAAGGATGGAATGAGTGTGGGTCGAGGTCGAGAGAAGTGAACGTAAGTGTCATCACAGTGCAGCGACGGTACAATAAGGGCGCGCATTCGCGACTGAAACGGCTGTGAAAAATCAAACGGCCCTCAGTAGAAGATGATAATGATGAAGGTGTGTGACAGGACACAAAGAGGGGACTTCGATTGTTTTATTTGTTTAAAACATTGTAATAGTTTTTGGGCGCCCACATAGAGCCGTGTTCAATATGGGAGCGAAAAGTCCATGCTGGACTTTTCGCTCCACATCGGAGCTTTTCCTGGGATAAAGTATAGGGCGCGAAGCCAGCCAAAACGGGACCCGGCGAATTGGGATCGGCGAAAAAAAACCAGGGATTTTCGGGAAATAATTGTAGGACCCCCCTAAAGATGTCCAGATATGGGGGATCACTATGGGTACCCCCGTTTTTGCCTGCAAAAGAAAGTCGGATTTTTAAATAGCCGCGCAAGATGTTTTTTCCCAACATTGAAGAAGTGATGCAGAAGAGCACTTAGGTTATTTTTTTCGTTTTTTTAAGTTGTCCCATCAAATTTGGGGTACATGAAAATGGGGGTAAGCATTTTTTTAAGTCCCTAAAATGATTTTTCAAAATTCTGCAAAAATGCCCCTACCGCTAATAATCTATTCTAGAAAACACCGCCGCATACATGGGGACCCCCCCTGAGGCTATTCCGATAATTTAATAATTTTTTCAAACACTTTTTTTTTAAACCCCAAAATTAAAGTAAATTTTTTGGGGTGTCCCGATTTATTTATTTATTTTTTTGACACAGTTCATTTTTAAATGACATTAGCAGGGGTGTAGGCTAATTTTTTTAAGCCTGCGCCCCTAAACCCCGATTCTGCACTTTTTTTCGCAATGTTTTTTTTCAAATACTTTTCGAACTTGCGAAAAGTCTTTATAATTGAATACGGGGATAATTGAAACATGCGAAAATGACGTCATCGGAGATAATTTATCACCGATTCTGACTTTTCGCATCCAAACTGAATACCCCCCATAGACAGGGTTTAGTCGCATAAAACGGCTAAGCCCATCAAAGTCCTGCTTTGGGTTCCCAGACTCCCGTTTGGGCGCCCAAAGTGCCGACTTATCGCACATTTCTGTCCGCCTACCCCGGGAGGCTGCGAGCAGAAATGTGTGCTCCTGCGGGCGAAAATAATTAAATTCCCCCCAAACAGTGAAAACACAACTATTTGTGCAAAACCCGTAAAACTGATGCAGCAGTGATCTTACGCTACAATTCACACCTGTTTTACACACGTTTCTCACTTATTTGGGGATGACGATACCTGCACATATTCTAATATAATGACATTAAAAATAAAATCCTATATGCGCCTGAGACAATTTGATTGTTGAAGGATCCATTCCACTTGAGTAATCATCATCTGCTATTGCACGGTGTACGGTTATTCAACACTTTCTATGAATGTGCGCAGAAACCTCGCCTCCCAGTCGCAGTGTCAGCAGGGTACGAAAATGGAGCCGCAACCAAGGGGAAAGAGTTGCAGCATTTTTGCGTAAAGATGTGAATGGATTTTGCGATCACATTCTGCAATCCTAGATGTGACTGGCTCTGTACAAGGACCTGAGCGATGGGGGTTTCATGGAAGGAGGAGAAGGAAAGGTGCAAAATACGAATATTTGAATCAGTGCAAGACTAGTACACATCCAAATCATTAACATAGCAATAAGCAATAAGGAAGCAAACCATTTCCTGACACACTATTAAGTTTATGATTCCTGTTCAGCATAACCAGCTCAGGCTCCAGGTTAGGACGGGGTTACGGACTGAATTTGTTTACATAATCCTCCTGTCCAGAAATATTCTCCCTGTAGGTTGCCTGCTGGCTCTTAAAACTGTGCAGTCATCACAATGCAATATTAAAAAGACTTAAGTTCCACAAGAAAAAAAAAAAAAGAAAACTTCGTATTTGTGCAGAATCTCGTTTTCCACGACGTTACAATCTGTTCTCAGGATGCAAAATTCCTTTGCAGCAATTTCAGCGAGTTAGCAAAAGGCTCTGAGATTGCACACAATGACCCAAGTTGGTGATACGAAATGTGTATGAGGTAAAGGGGACACGCGCCGTAACTGTGCCGTTGGGGGAGACGAGTAGGGGCCGCGTATATATGCTTGTACCGGGACAGTGGCGTATCTATAATGGGTACAGGGTCTGCAGTGCACAGAAACCCCCTTCATGAGACTGAATGGGGCATTCTAACATAGGGCAATCACAGTGAGAGTGCGTTCCTACGCTTGTAAACATACGCAGATTCGGACAAAGGGCCTGATTCAGAGCCGCTCGTAAGCGGCCGCTCGTTCGTTCTGACCGATGTTCGCACATCTGCGCATGCGTACGGATTGTAATACGCATGCGTGAACCAGTCAGTGCGGCCGAAAATCGTTTGTTCGCTAAATAGCGAATGCCTGCCATTTTGAGTGACAGAATGAGGCGTTTGTGGGTGGTAACAGGGGAAGGTGCTTGAAAATGGGGAGTGGAGAACAGTACGCAGGCGTGCTTAAAGGTCAAAACGGGCGTTTTATGGGTGTGCATCATTAATACAGCAGCGTCATTGACCACGTCACTTGGTTATTTTTAACTCAGAACTGCTCGCAAAATAGCGGTTGAAAAAACCAACCACAAGAATAGCGAGCAGTTCATACGCTGTACGATGTACTCGATTAATCTAATAAATAGCGGACATGACATATGGTGCGAGCGGCAAGGGGGCGTATTTTTCAAAATTACAACCGCAAGTTTTGCTAGCTCGTTCAGACTTCAGAGGAACGACCGCAAATAGCGAGCGGCTCTGAATCAGGCCCAAAGACCCATGTTTGTCAGGAAAGCCGGATTTATTTGTGGGTGGTCAGGAGCAGAGATGATAACGCTAATATACTGTAGATGTGTCCTTAGACATCTTTGCTGCAATCGCATTAAAAAATATATTCTCTGCGCGCCAGGTCCTAGTCACATTGCGACTTTGACGCATTTTTGGCAAAAACAAATGCATGACACCAGCAGATTGGCACGAGACCTGGCGGCTCACTCACACCAGGGGGTGGCGTGCTGCGTGGCGTATTGAGGCTAGATGTAGGAGGACACCACTGTAAGGGATGATAATGATGAAAGTCACCAGCCCTAGAGAACCACTTGTGATTGGCGGTTTGCAAACACTTTGCTGGCGCCTTTGCTGAACGCTGAGTTGTTAATAGAAAAACAGTGAGTTATGATGTCATTGCTTATAACTGGTGAATTCTGATGTCATCACGTCAATGTTAACTAGAAAAACCTGGGTTAGAGTACTATAACCTACTTCTGTTTCCTCCCTGGTAGAAGCCCGTGGAGGAGAAGCAGGTGGGTGGACCAGAGCTTTTTGCATCATTAAATCTTGGCGCCCCCACTTCCCACGGTATATTACAGCGAATACCGCCTATTTAAATAGGGAGCGTGGCTAAATGACGGGATTCTCATAGAAGTGCGTCATTAAGCTCTGCCCCCTACTCGCAGACCGGCAATCCCCGAAAAAACTCTCTCCATTTCACTAGGAAGTGGGCGGGATAAGTGCCTACTCTTCCGGGGGAGCAGGTGGTTACCCCAAAAATTGGGAGCCACCCGCAGGTTCCGGGAGAGTAGGCACATATGAATAAGTAACTAGTAATATGGCACCCGGTCACCAGAGCCCGCACCCTGCTGCCGACGCTGCATGGTTCTTCTCTAATAATCCGCCTCATCTCCGTGGCAGAAATATGTGCCCCATTGGTGGGGAGGGAAAAGGCGACGCAGGCGCGCCGGATGCCAATCCGCAGGTCGATCTCGTTTATGCTTGTTATATAGATTATGAGTAGATTACTGCACATTCTTACAGATATTAGAAGTCGGGATTGCTGTCATCTGTCACTCAGTGACTTCTACTATCCATATAATGTACAGAAGGGATAGACATATCCCATATAGGTTACTGCAAAGATGTAATTCTCCTTTTAGTCCAAGGGGGGAGATTTACTAAAGCTTCTAACAATGGAAAGAGGCAGTGCTGCCTACAGCAGCCAATCAGATGCTCGCTATCATTTCTCTTCATTTGCATCCTAGAAAATGATAGACACAATCTGATTGGTTGCCATGGGCAATGCCACCAATTCCGTAAATCTAGACCGGTCTAATGGAAGTACTGTATATATGTAGGTACGTGTATTGACACTAACCAAACTGCCTGGCCAAGAGCAATCCCCCATCCGCACAGCAATTATTCGTAATCAGACATCTCTATCTCTATATTGGTAAAATAAATAAATTAGTAGCTCCGCATTAAATAAGTCATGCTACCAGGATTAAGCCTTTTAATTATCATTTAACGCAGATAAGATTTAATGGAGACAGACCCACACTTATCCAAACAAGAAAATCCTTTTAATCTTCTAATATTAATCAGACATGGCTACGGAGTCTGAGTGTTAACCTACTCTGTGGATTGCTGCCTCCTAAACCGATGCCGAACAATCAACGAAAATTACTTTAAGCCATTTAAAAAGGCATTTATACACAATCATGACAATCTTAACCATGCAATTAGATGCCACTGCAATTAACAAGTAACACATGTACGAAGACTTATATCCTATCCACGGGCATCGAAATACATGCATTTACCAGCAGTTATAACCCGAGTACGGTGCCTGTAAATGGGGGATATTACAGCTGCCCATTTCCAGTGTTACCCTACCCACTCGTGGTGCAATGTCACCCTCATTGATAGGTGTGGTGCCAGTCCAACAACTAATGGAGATGCATGTACCATGAAGCAAGTGGGTATAAGGCTACACAATGTTCCTTTCGCTTAAGGGCACAGTAAGGGATATGCGTTTTGTTACAGGTTCATTCCGGGGTGTAGCCAAAGTGTTGACACTTCCGGGAAAATTTACTAAAGTGAGAGTTTTTAGAAGTGAGTTTTAGAAGAGATGTTACCCATAGCAACCAATCATATTCTACTTAACATTTAACTAGCACCTTCTAGAACAGTGGTCAGGGAACAGGAGTAAATTACCCCACATGGGGTAAAAATGAAATTCCTGGGGTTAATGGACAGACAGCCGGGCATGCATATGAATCATTCTATAATATAGAAGGATTCATATGCATGCCCGGCTGTGCCGCAGGGAGGCTCTAAGCCGGACGCCCGCTGAGATGTTATTACCAGCGGGGGTCCGGCTCCTTCCTTGCAGCGCTGCGGTAGCCGGAGGCTGGAGCTCTCTTCTGCACTACAGCTACCGCCTCTCTCCATGCGCACTATGACGTCTCTCCCATACTTCCGAGGAGCAGCCGGGCGGACAGGATGGCGGCGGATGCAGGAGCGGGGATTAAGGTGAATGTTTTTTTTTTTGTACAAGCGGCACTACAGGGGCATTATATGGGGGCACTACTATATGATTTCCTTCCTTTTAAATCAAGGGGGTAACCTCGGCGTATCTAAATATATTTTGGGGTAAAAGGTAAAAAAGTTCCCAGACCCCTATTCCAGAAGATAATAGCTAGAATCTGATTGGTTGCTATGGGCAACATCTCTTCTAAAACTCACTTCTAAAAACTCTCACTAGTAAATTTACCCCCGACAATGTTAAAATGTCGAAAGTGAGAGGAGATATTTTGATTTGGCACTAGGGGGAGGGTTGGGGGTTAGAATGCGGGAGGGGACAGGTAGGGTTAGGGGTCAGTCTGCAGGAGGGGAGATTATGCTTTGTGTGTCGGTAATTTATGAATTTAATACCACCAGCGGCTGGACTTGGAACGAATGATATTGCCTTTAAAGAAACATAAAACACAACAACAACAAGAATGGATTGAAAACAGCGGGGTAATAAAAGTGAGATATACCAGCCAGAGTTGGGGTCCGGCACCCATAGGATTAAACCTGCACAAAGTAAATGTTGAAGTCGAATAATTGCATGCGACCGCAAGTCAACTGTTATCGGATGATTTGGTCATCCGCTGTCCGATTTATGTTGGTACACCACGACGCACCATTGCGTGCGCACGCACCCAGTGTGCGCACGTATCCACACATTCGCACAACACTAAATAGCGAATAATATACAACACTCTCACACTGACAAACACAATATTCATGCAGGGTTTAGTTAGTAATCAGAAACAGCTTCTGTATACATGTCTGAGAAAAGCAATTAAAAAAAAAATACACCAAGATACTGTGAGTGTTTTACATATAAATTGAGAAGCCCCGCATACAGACAAGTATGGCTGTGGCAATTGAAATACAACCCAGACACTGATATGCACAATTGAATTTGTCTGAATGAGAAGTTAGAAACAATGGTCAGAGGTTTGCTTAAGAAGTGCTGACAAGTGTATTCTAAATAGGCAGAGGAAAACCTTTGAATTAGCTATCAGACGAAGTGGCAACGGCAGTCATCTGGGGGTCTCCACCCTGCTTGAAAGTGAACCTCGCTGCTTGCTTGTAACACCTTGCACTGTAGTTTTAAAATATGTTAGAAAGGGATAATATATATATTAAATCCATCATAAATACACTGAATTGCATAACACACACATAGACTTACATGCATAACACGCACACATAGACGTACATGCATAAACACCGCACATTACGCACAGTTGCGCTGTTTATCATAAGCACTCTACACATAAATGCACCACGCCTATTAGCAACTTTACTCAAGATTCTCTTACACCTACACAAATTTCCTAAAAGGTTCCTTAATATAAAGGCTAATATTAGAAGGTTTATTCGTTATTGTATAATGTTATAAAATGCATGTATTTGATATCTAAGGTTTAGTATGTAGTAGCCACATCGTGTTTGGTGCTATTCTAAACCACATTTTATTTGCAGATCTCTGGTTCCATCGGCAAGGAGATCACAACATGCGCCTGCAAGTTATGGATTATAGAGAATTATGTGTTAGAATATACTTTGTATGTAGTGTCTATTGATTAGTTAAAACACACCCAAAGAGCCATTGGAGGGCTGAACTACCATTGTACCAACTGACCTATGACAGAAGAACCAAGAAGAAGAACCAATAGGATTATGCCAACTCGTTTTAATTGTATTGCCTAATCTCTGCAAGGGTTTATATGCAAGCACCCTGGACCTGCTAGTCAGTCTTCATATTCTTTCTGTTGACGGAGGCTTCACCTTTGATGCTGGAAATCTGGATCCAGAGCGCCTGCGTAATGTATTGACTGTACCTTATGTATAATCTTTTGCGCTAATTGTATTTTAGATCAAGGCGTGTATCTGCTTTTTGGTGAATAATATCTTTTTGTGCTTTGCAACCACAATCAAAGTCTGGAAAGCCATTATTTATTGTGCGACTTATAACGCTAAATAGCGACATTTTGGGTATAAAGGTTATTAGGAATTGATATAATGAATTACTGATTACTGGGATAGCAAGTTACAAGGGACGCCTTTAATCCCTCAAATATTCTATCTGCCGACTGCTTATTACATGGAAAAAAATATATATAAAAAAAAGCCATCTGTAACAAAAAAGGTAATTCATTGTAACGACTGTCAGCACAAAACTCCGAAAACTGCCATGCTTGTGGCTTGTAACGCAGGCAGTCCCGTGGGTTCCTCGGGGTCAACAGCGGTGCATATTAATATTATCATTTATTTATAAACCGCAAACATATTCTCCGAAGCAACAAAATTAGATTATTAACCAAAATGACAAACCGGAATCGTCAAGTTGGCTGCGGCCGCACTGGGAAAACAATTCAGTGACAAGGTCATTCCACGCTGGGTTGCTTAATTGATGTAATACTAAAATACGGCTTGTGTTTCAGTAGATGAAGTTTCCCGGACCACACTGTCAGATACATCTCACCGTCAGACAGACAGACCAGATACCTGTCATCAGAGCTGGATTAAGGCTTTGGTGGGCCAGGGGCACTGAATACTGGGGGGGTCTTAAAGACCGCAATTTTGGGAGACAGGAATCGGGTTTCGTGCACTAGCTTTCGGTACATACAAGAAAAGGGAGCGTGATCACACTTCGCACGCCCAATTCATGTCACGCAGAGTGCATGCAAATCGCTTCTCCTACTGCTAGGCAGTCTCCCCCCTAACGCTCACAGCAGGTGGGAGTGCTTGCTCCCTATCATTTCTCCCCGCAAGACAATACAGCTCAAGGGGGAAGAGGGAGTACTTGAAAAGCAGGGGACTGTCCCGCCAAAATTGGGATAGTTTGGGGGTACACATACATACAGTACATAGTCATACACTAATATATATATATATATATATATATATATACACAGTGTTCCCTCTAGCTCCGGCGAGAGGCAGGGCGCCGGAGCTAGAGAGGGCATGCCCGTGCGTGCGCCGAATGCGCGCGCGCGACCGAGAAGGGGGCGTGGGCATAGGAAAAGGGGGCGTGTCTATAAGACGCGTCCCCTTTTCGTCACTCTTGGGGGCGTGCCCGGCACTTACGGACGCGCCGTGCAGCCCCCAAGCCCTGCAGACAGGGAGAATAGATGCCGGCGCATGCGCCCGGCGTCTATTCTCTGGCGGTGGCCGGGTCACCGCATGTTTCTCCACCCCGCGGGACGCAGTCAGCGGGACACTGCGTCCCACGGGTGAGAACGGCTCCCGTAGGCTGTTAGGGCAGGGCGCTTTTTGCCCTCCAGAAGGAGGGCAGGGCGCCGCGCCCCGCTAAAACAGCCTAGCGGGAACGCTATATATATATACACACACATACAGTCACACATGCATAAAATCACACACATATACACATACAGTCACACACATACACATACTTAGGCACAACTATACACAATACATACATCCATACAGTATATACACACATACACAGTCACCTACAGTGCATACATGCATAGTTATACATACATAGAGTGCCCCCTCCCTGAGTCAGGCTTACCATATAGGCTGCTAGACAGCTTGGTCTCCTCCCCTCCTCTCTCCCATGCTGCAGGCACTGACAGAATGTACAGTGACGTGTAGCCCCACCCCCAGCTTGGACTCCTCCTCCCTCCTGCTCTACAGCTGCCTGTGCAGTCCTACGCTGCACTGCAGCTGATTAAAGTATTAGGGGGGGGGGGCGGGGCCCTTAATCCGGCTCTGCCTGACATGCTGGATACATCAGAGCCTGAGTCAGAGATGGACACACTGCTGATGTAAAAGTTTTTGAATGCGTCCTTGTCGCACCGCACACGCGCCCCTTTTGTGTCCGTGCAGAGTTCCAGTTCTAATTTCAGATGCAAAAAGTGTAGTGGTCATTCCTGCGAGGCGACAGGGAGGTGTCTTCGTGCTCGCGCAGGCATGGTCCGTCATATGAGTATTAGTAGCACTTCTATGTGGTGATAACCTTTGTTGTAGTACACAGTGATGTTCTGATAGAAACTCGCCACTAACAATCTCACTGCGTACACACTTAATGATTGCGTACCCAGTGATGCGACCCACAATCTCAGCGCCGACGGGCCGAAATATATCGGTAGGTCCGTACACACTGGGCGATCTGGTGATCCACCGGACCGCGTTGCATGGGATCTTCAGCTGCATCGTCTGATCTTCCTGCATGTACGAAAGATCAGGCAATGCGGCAGATGACCTCACGGGAGCGCGCACTACACGATGTAGTGCATACACACTGCAAGATATTGACGATTCGTTGTTCCGGTGCGTCGGAATCGGCCAAATCGTTAGCAATATCGTGTAGTGTGTAGGGGCCTTTAGAGATGTTCCTGACCTGCCACTTGTGATCGCACTATGGATTCCTGCCCTGACCTGCCACTTGTGATCGCAGTATGGACTCCTGCCCTGACCTGCCACTTGTGATCGCACTATGGATTCCTGCCCTGACCTGCCACTTGTGATCGCACTATGGATTCCTGCCCTGACCTGCCACTTGTGATCAAACTATGGATTCCTGCCCAGACCTACCACTTGTGATCGCACTATGGACTCCTGCCCAGACCTACCACTTGTGATCGCAGTATGGATTCCTGTCCTGAACTGCCACTTGTGATCGCACTATGGATACCTGCCACTTGTGATTGCACTCTGGATTCCTGCCCTGACCTGCCACTTGTGATCAATCTATGGATTCCTGCCCTGACCTGCCACTTGTGATCAAACTATGGATTCCTGCCCTGACCTTCCACTTGTGATCGCACTATGTATTCCTGCCCTGAGCTGCCATTTGTGATCACACTATGGACTCCTGCCCTGAGCTGCCACTTGTGATCACACTACGGACTCCTGCCCTCTATCATGTGGTCCCCCTGCAACCCTATATAACACATACACTACTCAGCACATGAACTAACGAGACACATAACTAGCGCGGTTCACCGAGAGCAACATTCATCACCAACAGAAGCTGGGTGGTACGTTTCTTAGACGGGCCAAGAGCCCCCTCATGTTGGCGGATATGTTTCTCTTATATGTAAAGCATATAGATATACTAACTGCTAGAACACGGAATGCCATGGCCAGCTGCGGTCAGGTCTGGGCACAATGAAAGATTTTGGTGCATATACCCTTGATTCTGCCTTTAATGTCCGACGATTACATTGTAACGTGATTGTCTTTCTCTTCCAAACATTTGTATCTTCCAATTGTTTTTATTCCTTTATTAGTAAAATGTTTTTTTGAATTTGAATCATTGTATTAAACTTTTATGGAAATTATATATATATATATATATATATATATATATATATATATAAAATCATACATACACCAAGCAGACACTTTTCAGAGCACAGCAATTTATACACCCCAAGCAGGAGAGCGAGGAATTGGAAGCCAATAAAAGTATTTGGGTTAGAAAAAACAAATCCCAGATGTGAAGAATGAATATTGAGTGATAGTGAAAAGTAATATTGATGTCATTTAGATTTTTGATTGTAAAATGAGATTCGATGGAAGCGCTCGGCCTCAGACAGTACAGTGCGGTACGCCGGCTAAGGCCTAACACGACAAGAGAAATGGTTATCAGCCAGCGCACTTCTCAGAAGAAGGGATCAGGTTCCTAATACGGGGTTATCTGTGCCACACTTGTCAATTTAAGCAGCATCGCCGGTGAGGCCACTTAATTCTTGACAGCAGAACATTACTTCGGCTGATGGCGTTGTTGGTGCAATGGCAGATGAAATTCTATTTTTACCTGTGCAATCTCCTGGAGCGGAGTGAGAGAGAGAGATGGCAGCATAATAACTCATGCACGGACGCAGGAAAAGATGAGTCGCATACCCCGCGCTGGGGGTCATTTACTGGGCTCAGCATGCGCCCCTTGTTGCCCACTCCCTTTTCAGGCATGTGCTGTGTAATGGATGAGACATGCACTCAATGCATGTGACTAATGCACAATGGGGGTCATTCAGACCCGCTCGTGAGCGGCAGGACGCTCGCAAGCGGGTCGAAGTTCCCCCACTGCGCATGCGCACGACGGAGGGAGCTCCGTCGTGCGCATGCGCGAGACCCGGCGAGCGACGGGCTCTCCATCGCTCTGGGTCTCGCACCAAAGGGGGCCTGCTGTCGATGTTGATTGACAGCACGCCCCCTTTGGTTCCCATGGAAACGCCTACTGTCTCATGCCGGCCCCACTGACATCACTAGTGATGTCAGTGGGAGTGATTTTGGCTCTGATAGAGCCAAAATCACTCCAGGGCTTGCGTCAGCGAGACCCTACCGCAGGGTCTCCGTCGCAAGCCCGATGGTCGCGATGATCATCATGGACGCTCGCTATAGCTGTGGGTGGTAACCCACAGCTATGCGAGCGTCCATGAGGACGCTCCAAAAAAAAGGTAGGAGGGCCCTGATTCAGAGCGAGCGCTCTGGTCAGAGCGTTCAGCTCTGAATCAGGCCCAATGTACCTAATAAACTTTTGGCGCATCCACCGGTCTTGGCGGCTGTGCCAGCACTGCGGGAAGGGAGAACATTAAGTCATCTGATATACATAATTTGTCCCAGTAATGGTAATCAGACAGCGCTAAATAACCCCACCTGTAAGACGTTTCCAGGCATTGAAATGCGTCTTTTAAAATGTCTCTCTCAAACTTCTCAGCTTCCGGTCACTTTAATTTTAAATCAACAGTACCAAAATAAAGCCTAAATACTGTATCCGATGGACAGGAAATCCAGATAAAAACGTGCAAGCCGACACCTGGAGAAAGCACAATGTGAGGGGTACAAAGCATGGCAGCTGCCACTCCACCAACTAAATCTGTCGTCACGTTTTACATTTTATCTCCCCGCAGCGCGAAAACTGCACCATCTAGGTGGGTTTCCTTCTAGCTGTGAATCAGTGTGGGCCCCCCGTCTCTCTGGCAGCGCAGAAGAGACTGGTTTGGTGCCAGAATCTACTACCCATGTGCAGGTCTCCGGGAAAATGGCATCTGAGACTTATTCTCGGTGAAGTCTCTACTGCACAAATCACCGGGAAAATGGCCACCTTGCCCAGTGGCAGTACTGTGGAGAGGTAAGTGTAACTATATATGGGTGCAGGGTGTGCAGTGTGGGTCCCCTGGGCACAGGGGCCCGTGTGCACCCATTATAAATACACCACTGGGTACTAGGCTCCCCAACATAGAAAACCATATTGGGCCTGATTCCGAGTGACAGCTAATGGAGTCTCAATACTGGCCGCATTCTGCGCTTGGTAGCCCTATGCGTGCATCCGAGCATCTATGCTGCCCCCAGTCCCCCAGCATCGCGCTGCCCCCAGTCCTCCGGCCGCGAGAGCAGCTGTCATCACTAGTAACGACACTTACACCTACCCCATGCTTGGCTCAGGAGATCAGACCTAAAATAGTGCAAAGTATGCACATGCTCAACTCACGATTGGCTACAATTCTGTCTGCACGCCCATGGGACGCTTTCCCACATTCAAGTGCCCCATTGCTACCCAGGAAAGGGTTTCCAAAATGTGCATCAAGAGAACACTGATGTCTGTCCTCTCAGGGTATATAGGCACCCAGGAAGGTACAGGTCAGGCTGCAGGATACACACATTGTAATGCTAATTTTATTTGTGCTTTAAAGTTTCTGTGGTAGTAAACGGGTGAGAGAGGCATGGCGCTAGATAGCGACGGGCGCTCTTCCTGTGCACCATTCTTCTCCCCGCTATGATCCAGAGCTATAAATGCCTAACATCTGTATAAATCAATTTTATCCAGCAGTGCTTAAACGTGACCAATGTTCTCCTCCTTACACTGTAGACGTACGTAAAAGAGTCTGGGCTCTATTTACTACAATCCGCATTGGTAATGCAGATTGTAGTGCGATATTACCGACTGAATTCGCCTATGCGAATTCAGGCAATATCACAGGGATTTACTACAAATCCCTTACAGGGACAGAGCTTGCGCTAAAGCTCTGTCCCTGCGAATCCCCTCCGCACACTTATCACAGTATTTTCGCAAAAAACACAGTGACAAGTGCCGACGCATGCGACCGACCGTCGCTAAGCCCCGCTCCCCGCAACCCCCCCTCCCTTAATTACACTTACCTGCAGTCATCGGTGCTCCGGTGATGTCCTCCGTAGCTCCGGTCAGCTGACATCCCATCCTGCACTGGTACTCGGTCAGGTGACGACCGGGCACCAGTGCAGGCTGGGAGACCAGCTGACCGGAGGGGAGACATCACCGGAGCCCCGATCTTCGGTTCCTGGACTCAGGTAAGTTTTTTTTTTTTTACTATTTTTTTTTTCTTTTCTTTATTTTTAGTAACTTGCAGACAGATCACATTTCCCATTACAATGATGGGAAATGCGATCTGCTTACTAAAAAAAGTGATAATTAGGGGTTGGAGTAGAATTTTACGTATTCTACTCCAATTGCCCTGTAATAACTATAGGTGATACTAAAATAATGTCAAAAGGGTGTGAAAATACCCTTTTCACTTTATTTTAGTAAAAATAATGTTAATAAATAGAGCCCTCTTTCTTTGAAACTCTCCATTCCCCCCCCCCCCCCAAAAAAAAAACCCAGACCTGTGTGCATCTTGCATTGCAGTGATGCTTTGAAGCCATACACATGATTTGTTTACAAAGCTGGTTTGGTTATTTTGCACCAAATTCATAGCTCCCTAAATGCCAGATATCTAGATCTCAATGGGCAGGTGCGGCCTGGTTTGGAACGTGCTGTCAGCGGTATGGTTGGATCGGTGTCATAAGTCTAATATTGCAAAAGTGGCCACAAATTCCGGCATGTGAGCAGCCGAAACGACCATCAATCGCAATCACTGAGATCAGATCGATGAGAGATCAATGTTCTAATAATACAGAGCACAGGTCTGCGTCGCGGTGCTGCCGGACTCTGGCACCGCACATCTCACTCAGTCCACAGCGTATCTTCATCCCGGAAAACATCGGTCATTTCTAGCGAGACGTGTGCTGTCATCGTGATGTGTTTCAATCATAAGCCTGTCACTAATGTACTTGATTTTTCTTATGTATCCAAGGGCAAAACTAAACCCAAGTACTGTCAGGATCAATGACAGGCAGCGTCACAGAGAGATGTCCTGCTCCCTCGGGTTCCCGCAGGATTACACAATGGATAATGAGCAGACTACTGCGTCAGGGGCTCATTACCATATCTGCTTAGAGAGTCAGAAGGGTGCGTTGTAGTATTGACCGCCAGGCAGGGATAGGAGCGATACCATCTTCTTTGTCAGAGAATGAAAATGACGCGATCAGGCATCAGACAGTAAAATTATTATTTGGCAGAAAACTGTTCCCCTCCGTAGCGCCCGTACGTCTATTTACTTTCTCTACACTCGCTACATGCTAATACGTGATTATCCTTATAGTACAGTGCTGCTGTTTACGCCGTGACATTATATAATCCTGTGAAGGGCATATCTGCATTCTGATTCAGTTATTGGCTTGTACGTGAATAGCTGCAACTTTTACTTACGTGTAATACATCGCTGATCTCTCTGGCCTCCTCCTATGCTTTTCAGTCATGTGTTTATATAAATATATAGATTTACATTTAGATAGATAAAGGTCTGTCTTCGGTGAAATGCAAAGAACCATATCTGGTACCAAGACTAATGAGCAGAGCCATATCTGCTACCAAGACTAATGAGCAGAGCCATATCTGCTACCAAGACTAATGAGCAGAGCCATATCTGCTACCAAAACTAATGAGCAGAGCCATATCTGCTACCAAGACTAATGAGCAGAGTCATATCTGGTACCAAGAATAATGTGTAGAACCATATACAATAAACAAGATTAATGTGTAGAACCATATCTGATACCAATACTAACATGCAGAGCAATATTGGATACCAAGATTAACGTCCAGAACCGTATCTAGCAACAAGAATAATGAGCAGAAATGTATCTAGTGCCAAGACTAATGTGCAGAGCCATACAGTATCTGGTACCAAGACTAATGTGCAGAGCCATACAGTATCTGGTACCAAGACTAATGCGCAGAGCCATACAGTATCTGGTACCAAGACTAATGTGCAGAGCCATACAGTATCTGGTACCAAGACTAATGTGCAGAGCCATACAGTATCTGGTACCAAGACTAATGCGCAGAGCCATACAGTATCTGGTACCAAGACTAATGTGCAGAGCCATACAGTATCTGGTACCAAGACTAATGCGCAGAGCCATACAGTATCTGGTACCAAGACTAATGCGCAGAGCCATACAGTATCTGGTACCAAGACTAATGCGCAGAGCCATGTCTGATGCCAAGACTGATGTGCTGGACAGTATCTGGTACCAAGACTAATGCGCAGAGCCATGTCTGATGCCAAGACTGATGTGCTGAACCATATCTGTTACCAATACTAATATGCACAGCAATATATGTTACAAAGATTAAAGTCCAGAACTGTATCTAAGGCACAGAAATGTATCTAGTACCAAGACTAATGTGCTGAACCGTATCTAATACCAAGAGCAATGCGCAGAGCCATATTTGGAACCAAGACTTATGCGCAGAGCCACATCGGATACCAAGATTAATGTGCAGAACCGTGGCTGGTGTTCAGGTTAATGTCCAGAAAAATATCTGGTGTCCTACTAATTTGAATAGTCATATCTGGTACCAGGACTAACGTCCAGAACCAAAACTGACATCAAGATTAATGTCATAGTTGCCAACTTTGTATACGTTTTATGTGAAACATGCAGAGAGAAGCACTGACCATCATATAAGGGCAGCACTAGATGTAGTCACACAGCCCCTTCTGCTGGCTCGTTGGTACACTCATTGGAATTATGTATGTAGGTGCTTTGTACATGATCAGGTTATAGCTGCACAGAAAACCTACCGGAGACACAATATTCAGGCTGATCCGCCTGGCACCGTATCCCTATCTCAGCACAGTAACTGGTCATTAACCGCATCTGCGCTGGCAGCCCGCTGGAAGACATCAGCAGCACACGCATGAGAGGCTGCCATGACACGCGAGGCCCAGATATTTTTAGCAACCGTGTTATTATGGGACAGAGGGGGTCATTCAGACACGCTCGCGAGCAAAGGACGCTCGCAAGCGGGTCGATGTTGCCCCACTGCGCATGCGCATGACGGAGGGGGCCCTGTCGTGCGCATGCACGAGACCCGGATAGCGACGGGCTCTCCGTCGCTCCGGGTCTCGCTCCAAAGGGGGCGTTCTGTCGATGTTGATTGACAGCACGCCCCCTTTGGTGGGCGTGCCGGGGTGGTAGTTGCCAGACGGAGGCGTTCCCATGGGAACGCCTACCGTCTGAAGCCGGCCCCACTGACATCACTAGTGATGTCAGTGGGAGTGATTTTGGCTCTGATAGAGCCAAAATCACTTCTGGGCTTGCGGCAGCGAGACCCTACCGCAGGGTCTCGTCGCAAGCCCGATGGTCGTGATGGTCAAAGACCATCGCGACCATTTTTTTGGCCGCTCGCATATGCTGTGGGTGGTCACCCACAGCTATGCGAGCGGCCAGGAGGCCGCTCCATTTTCAGGTAGGACGGCACTGATTCAGAGCGAGCGCTCTGGTCAGAGCGTTCAGCTCTGAATCAGGCCCAGAGTACGGAGCTGTTGGCGAGGAGCAGAACATGCCAGGGAGGGGCAGAGGTGAGGTCGGAAGGCTGTCGCAGTCGCTCAGAAAATCGCATATTAAAGCCGTAAAGTTTGCAAACAGTACAACTAAGCAAAGGTAGAAAAGGGTTAAAGTAGAACAGACAGCAGAGCTCACAGTCTGTCACCCACATGTCAACCCCGTAGTGACGGAAAGCGTCTTACACCCCAGTGACCAGACCAGTACTTGGCTTTCACCATTCATTTTCTGCTCCATGAATAACTGGAGATTTCTTGGTCTGCCCGAGTGAAGTCAATAAGCTGTATTACCAGGGCAGGTAGAGTTGGAATACATAGATTAATGATTTTGTGAGCATTATATACGAAAATATTCAATGCTGGCACAAGGAAATAATAATCCTTTTTTTAATTAGTCAGTCCCAGGTTCATTTCTAACTATTAATGCAAATAAACTTCTGTTACTTAATTGAACAGTGGGCCTGATTCAGAGCCGGACGCTATTTGCGCTCGCTCGTTCAGAAAAAGGGGCCGGCTATTTAAATTGAGCGCTCGCTCTTTACAGTCTGTTGACGCCTCTATGTCTGAGCGAACGAATGAAACAAGCGCTCGCTATTTTGTAAAGACACCCCTTGGCCGCTCGCATCCTACGTCATCTCCTCTATTTATTAGATTAATCGAGTACATCGAAAGGCGTCTGAACTGATCGTAGTGCTTGTGGTTGGATTTTCCTACCGCAATCATGCGAACAGTTCAGGCTAAGAAACAACCAAGTGACGTGGTCGATGATGCTGCTTTGTTAATTATGCACACCCGTAAAACGCCCATTTTGACCGTTTGGCACGCCTGCGTTCGGATCTCCACTCCCCGTTTTCAAGCACCTTCTCCTGTTACCACCCACAAACGCCTCATCCTGTCACTCAAATTAGCAGGCATTCGCTATTTTGCGAAGACACGATTTCCGACCGCACTGACTGGTTGGCGCATGCGCATTACGACCCATACGCATGCGCAGATGTGCGAACATCGCTCGGAGCGAACGAGCGGCTCTGAATCAGGCCCAGAGCACGGTACACATACACGGCACACAAACGCGGCACACAAGAAAAAACATACAAAATAATTTGTGGCAATACAGTTGGGGGTAAAATGGTTGAACATTACTGAAGAAATAGCACATACTGGGCCTGATTCAGCAAGGAACGCAGTCGCAAATACGCACGCAAATCGGCTGATTGTTGCATACTGCGCATGCGTATGGATCGTAGTGTGCGTGTGCAAATCGGCCACTGCGATCAGTGACTGTGTAGACCCGTTGCAGAGTGATTGACAGGAAGTGCTGCTTGTGGGTGGTAACGGGGTGGGGCTTGTCTGCTGAACGCAGGCGTATCAGTGCGTCTCAATGACGTTGCAGGGGCGTGCATAAATTATCCACTGCGATGCCATACGCAGCCTGAGGCCTCATAGCGTGCGCTGAAGTTAGCAAGGTCAGGGCTTGTGCGTGTGCGTAAGGCCGCGCTGGTACTCGATATTACCGATGGTTTCGCAGTCTTGCTAAACATTACGGATGTGTGTAAGGTAAGGTGGGCAGTCCTTGTGTAGTGCAGCGGCGGTATAGCGATCGCAGTGGATTAGCATACTATCGCAGTTGAACTGCGTGCGTAATCGCTATTGCATTCACAGTAGTGTTCCGTAGTGAATAAGGACCACTACCACATATCTCACTTCTGCAGCACATGTAACCTGCCGTATACTACGTGCAAAGGATGCGCCTCCTATCAGGTGTATAAACACTTCCGCGCTGACCTGCACCTACATGATAATGCTCCTCTATAACCCCGGTCTGCCTGAATATGCGCAGTGCAGATTTGCTACAGATATGTCCTCTCCCGGTCTTTCGTACTTATTTCTGAATTTAGCGTCTTATTCGCATCTTAGCTGCTTTAAAAGTCGCTTATAGTGTCGTGAGTGCGTACAGCAGGATTAGTATTTAAGACGCAATCATTTGGTTTAAAGCCGCAGCTTAAGCACAACACTGCGTGGCACGATGCATGTGGCGGTTTACATACAATTCTGCGTGGCGGGATGTATGTCGCGGCTCACTCGTATCGGTCCTCAGTCTTTTGCCTCTACACCCAGGTTACTGTCCGAGGATTATTTGGTGCGATTTTTATTTTCTGACATTTTACAAACTTGTATAAAAACACTAGATAATCACATTTACACATTTTATTGACCCCCAAATACTGTAAAGACTATTTTGTGTGAAAAAAACATTTACTGTCTATAATTTTTCCACCATTAATAGAAAATATGAAAGTCAACAATGTAACAATCTCCCAATACTTTGCTTATGTTCTATACTGTCCTGCAATCGGAACTGACACTTTTTGGGGGTTGAGGACAATGGGCCTGATTCAATTAGCGCTCGCTCGTCCAGAAAATAGGGGTGGCTATTCAAATGAACCGTTCGCTCTTTGCGGTCTGTTCACGCCTCTAGGTCTGAACGAGCGAACAAAACTTGCGTTCGTTTTTTGGAAAACTACGCCCCCTGGCCGCTCGCATCCTACGTCATGTCCGCTATTTATTAGATTAATGGAGTACATCGACCAGCGTATGAACTGCTCGCTATTCTTGGGGTTGGTTTTTGCTACCACAATCTTGCGAGCAGTTCTGGCTATAAAACAACCCAGTGACGTGGTCAATGACGCTGCTGTATTAATTATGGACACCCATAAAACGCCCGTTTTGACCTTTAAGCACGCCTGCGTTCGGATCTCCACTCCCCGTTTTCAAGCACCTTCCCCTGTTACCACCCACAGACGCCTCATTCTGTCACTCAAAATGGCAGGCATTCGCTATTTATCGAACAAACGATTTTCGGCCGCCCTGACTGGTTCGCGCATGCGTATTACGATCCGTACGCATGCGCAGTTGGGCAAACATCGCTCGGAGCGAACGAGCGGCCGCTTACGAGAGGCTCTGAATCAGGCCCAATATCTCCTGTTTTTCATGAACTTCTCCCAATTTCAAATTGAATCTCACATTTCTCTGGCGCTTCTAATTGAAATGACCCCCTGTATTGACCGCTATGCTTTTGCCGAGTATAGTGTCAATCTAACAAGTGGTAGAACGTAACCATGGTGCTCTATAAAAAAATCTACGTTGAAAACAATTTCTCTAGATGCCCCCAAATCGTGTCACGACAAACCGATATCGTTCATGGCACAAGGCTCTGTTCACAGGCTTGTGGAAGGTGAAAGCGTTCTCCCAACAATGCGATATGGATTACTTACAATAATCTAGTATCTGGAACAGAAAGACTGAACAAGCCTTTGGCATGTATAGTTCATCGGCCAGTGCTACAAGATAGGAGATGACTAATCACGCTGCTAGCCTCTCTCAGTTGAAAATGCAGAGACAACTCTTTTTTCGGGGGGCAATTAGAGCGTGTGACATGGTAACACTGAATCTACTGTAGCTGACCAGAGCAGAGACATGGGACTCAGGGGTATATTTACTAAGCAGTGTTAGGAGACAGAGTGAAAAGTGATAAGGTGCCAGACAATCAGCTCCCATCTGTCATTTTTAAAACACAGCCTGTGAGATGACAGTTGGGAGCTGATTGGCTGGTACCTTATCACTTTTCACTCTGTCTCCTAACACTGCTTAGTAAATAGACCCCACAATGAGTTAGCAAACAAAATAAAAGAACGCTAAAAAAAAAAAAAGTTCTACTTCTACAACGCGATATACTGTACTTGCAAAAACAAAGAGGCAACTTTTGAAATAACATTCAAAGGTTGCAAACTAATGGGTAGAAATAACTGGGAACAAATAAAGGGGCTGATTCAGCAGTGGACGGAATAGCAAAGCCGCACATAAGAGGCTTGGCAACTCCATCCGGCTAAAATTCTAATGCTGAAGAGACACCTCCTGTCAGCTATGGAGATCCTAGTGCCGCAACAGAAATTGCAGCCTGGGGTCACCATCACGACCGATGTTGTGTAACGCCGTCCAGCTGAGTAAGCCTTCGCTTACGCGGGCTGGCCGGCTTGCAAGGCCAGGAGGTCTGCATCCATGGACGCATCTACCTCAAACGCCTCTACCTGTCACTCAGGGGGGTCTGCGTGCGATCTCGGAGAACCCGTTCTGCACATGCGCGGATTCCTGATCATTGGGAATCTGCGTGAAAACTTGAAAGTGCGTTTTCATGAACAATGCTTTCAAAATATGAATTTATTTATTTCACTGTGCTCACAAGAGAAGGATTGAAATACCCGCTGGTCACAAAAAAGTGGAGTTGTTGACCAATATTTGGAATAGAGGATTTCTATCCCCGGGCCCTGCCGAGGATTATCTTGTATCTGGAGATTCCATACAGGAGGTTTAACCAGCTAGAAATGTTTATAGTGAAAACCTTTGCATACGCTCTGACAGAAAACATCACAGCTGGAGTAATAATAGGTCAGGGCTGTGTATGATGATACATAATATCAGAACAATCATGTTACAATTGAGCGAGCGCTTATTACAGACTTTGGTAAAGGTGTTATCCTAATGGCTGCTAGCAGCCGGGCGCAGTGGGCAGCAAAGTCTATTAGTGTTATCCAAGCAGAGCCCCCGCAGAGGCGCAATGAAAAGGAGCATATGCCGAAAAATTCACAGACATTGCAAAATGGAATTAAATACGCTGAGTTATCGTCTAAATGGGCAGGGAAATAAGACTGGCATTTATTTCTTCCCGGCATACATTTTGGAAAACGTTGCGGTGGCGCTGACTGCTGCTAGTGGACGTATTAAGACAGACATTGGCAGCTTTATGCTGTTTATCTGTCACAGAACTATAAGGCTCAGCATGACCTGATAGAGGTGGTTTAATTTTATAATTATTATTAACTTTTATTTTTAAAGGAACCACAAAGTGTACACAGTGCCACATAAAGGTATACATAGAAAACAGTATCAGGGTATCAATAAATCCAATATGCAAAATGCAACTGCAGATCAAAGCCTAAGTACATAGTCAATATACCATGGGGCCTATTCATCATCACTTCATTTTCACAAAAGCAGGTGACACTGCACATTTTCACCTGCAATTGTAAAAATGAAGCTATCGGGCCATTCATCACGAAGGTAAAGCAGAAGATAACACAGATATCTCCTACTTTTCTTCCTTTTGCGGAATGGTATGGGGACAGAATTCACCAAGCTCCGAAAATATATTTTCTGAGCTTGCCTGTGGAAGCATTCGCAACTTGCTAAAGCTAGAAGGAGCATACAGAAGCCTCAGTGAACCTGTACCCAACATATGGGCGAGCAGTCAAGATTTACTGAATGGGAGGAGAGCAGGGAGCCGAGCACTGGTGACAAGGGCAAGGCAGGAACAAGAGGGTGGTGGGTACAAGGGAGGAACAGGAAGGTGGAGGGTGCAAGGGAGGAACAGGAAGGTGCAAGGTATAGTGCAAGGGTGGTACAAGAGGGTGGTGGGTACAAGGGAGGAACAAGAAGGTGCAAGGTATAGTGCAAGCGTGGTACAAGAGGGTGGAGGGTGCAAGGGAGGAACAGGAGGGTGCAAGGAATAGTGCAAGGGTGGTACAAGAGGGTGGTGGGTAGAAGGGAGGAATAAGAAGGGGGAGGGTGCAAAGGAGGAACAGGGGGGTGCAAGGTATAGTGCAAGGGTGGAACAAGAGGGTGGTGGGTACAAGGATGAAACAAGAGAGTGCAAGGGAGGAACAAGAGATTGTAAGGTATAGACGATAATTCAGCGTATTTAATTCCATATTGCAATGTCTCTGAATTTCCTTTTTTTCGCCATATGCTCCTTTTGGGTACACCTCTCTGGGTGGAACAAGAGGGTGGAGGGTGCAAGGATGAAACAAGAGGGTGCAAGGGAGGAACAAAAGGGTGGAAGGTGGGAGGAACAAAAGGGTGGAAGGTGGGAGGAACAAGAGGGTGGAAGGTGGGAGGAGCAAGAGGGTGGAGGGTGCAAGGATGAAACAAGAGGGTGCAAGGGAGGAACAAGAGAGTGGAAGGTGGGAGGAACAAGAGGGTGGAAGGTGGGAGGAACAAGAGGGTGGAAGGTGGGAGGAACAAGAGGGTGCAAGGGAGGAACAAGAGGGTGCAAGGGAGGAACAAGAGGGTGCAAGGGAGGTACAAGAGGGTGGAAGGTGGGAGGAACAAGAGGGTGGAAGGTGGGAGGAACAAGAGGGAGTGCAAGGGAGGAATAAGAGGGTGGAGGGTGGAAGAGAGGAAAAATAGGACGGAGAGTGGAAGGGAGGAACAAGAGGATGGAAGGAATAGTGTAAGTGTGGAAAAAAAGCGTGGAGTGTGCAAGGGAAGAAGTAGAGGGTAGTTTATTGCAGCAATAAGAAATTATTTTAATCACACATGCAGGGACAGGGTTAGTGCCGGCGATGTGTTAGAGGGTACAGTGATGGCTGATGTAATTGCTTTACATCAGGGTTGGGAATCTGCGGGCACTGTTACACGTGTGGTCATCAGACGGCGCATCAGCGAGTGGCCACTGCCGTGAAAGTTTTCTGGACTGTGGCCCGTAGGCTACAATGGCTGATGCCATCGGTGTTAGCTACCTACCGGGGCCAAGAAGCTTGGTAAATCTGACCCATATAACCCTACAGTATAGCGGCTGCTTTTATAGCTGAAAACGAGTCGCGGCAGATATCTACATACATTCAGGGGATTCAGGGGATCCTCAGTTTAAGCAGTTAGCCCCCCACCGAACACATCCATTTACTCCAGCAGCTTTTTTACGTTCATGTACAGTAAGCATGTTGCAAAACAAATATAGATATTCATATTCATCACCACTAAGGCACAAACTGGGGTTTTCCAAAAATGAGTCTGGAGTCCGAGCTGATGTCAGCATTACACACAGAGGCATGGCCCGGTAATGACATCACTGCTCAGGCACACGTCCTTTTAAGCTGTGTTGACAGAATGAACCAATCGGCATCGGTAGGGACAGCTTAAAGGTGAACGTAGTTACATTTCCCCGTAGTAAAAGCGCCTATCAGCTAATAGTTGTTGCTTTTGATCTGATATTGATTTTTTATTCTTAACTGAAGATTCTGTGCAACACGGGGGCATAAAACTAAACAAAATAAGATTTACCATCACCGTGCATCAGAGACCAAAAGCAGAACACGGTACGAAGGGAGTCCCGAGAGGCAGCGACATAACGGCTTGTGCCACGTGTTGTGCGGGCAAAGGAGAAAGATCAGGCGGTTTGGAGCAAGTGGAACAAAGTCGATGTCTGATCAACATCATTGGTATTTTTGACTCCTCATAGGCGGCATTGCTGCTCTTTTTCGACTTTTATTAAACTGCCATTTGAGGCCAGTCATATAGACGACCTGAAATGAACGAAGCGTCCGGCGGAACCTCAGCACTTGCGGGCGACTTAAAAAAGGGACAGAAATTATATTTCAGCAAGAAGAGCCAGGAACGAATGTACCGCACAAAAGGAGCCAGGACATAATTCTCCTGACGTGTACCTGCTGCCTCAATACAACGAAGGCACCAATCAGCCCCTAACTGCCATGTTACAGGCTGTGTTTGAAAAATGACAGTTAGGAGCTGATTGGTTGGTACTTTATCTCAATCCACTTCCTCTCTCTCTCTCCAAGGCTTAGTACATAGACTCCTTAGTAATGTCACTGGTTCCTAGGGAACTGATAGGGTCAGTAACAGTGGTTCAGCCCACAGAAGGCCGTCACTTTGTGAGAGTGATGGGTGCCCTTTAAGAACTGCTTAAATACAGATAATTAGGTGTCAAATAGAATTTAAAGCCTCCATTAGGTTTTAACTACAGAAATGCTCTTCAAAAGATAGCAATATATACTGTATATATTAATGGTTGGAAGAGGGGAACAAGACGTCATTAAGCAAACTGAATTAAAGTGAGTGGGAAATATACCTTCAATGGCCACTTTATAAGAAGCACCTGTACACCTGCTTGTTAATGCAAATATCTAATCAGCCAATCATGTGGCAGCATCTCAATGCATAAAAGCTTGCAAACATAGTCAAGAGGTTCAGTTGTTGTTCAGACTGTGGAATGATGTTGATACCAGATGGGACGGTTTGAGTATCTCCTGGGGTTTTCATGCACAACTGTCCCTAGAGTTTACAGAGAATGGTGTTAAAAAAAAAAAAACCATGGGTCTGCCCTAGTTGGAAAGTAGGTGTGATTGGGCACACTGGGCATTAGTATTCCCTGAAATGGGGACCATCTAACACGGCACAGGGGCTGGGCTTGTTTAATCCTACACTGGTATATATTGGTACGTATGGATTTATCACGAAAGGTGTTTCTATCACAATTTATTGTGATTTTCTTTCTGCAGTCTCAGAAGACTATAAAGCTTATAATATCAGTCCAGCTCACAAAATGGCTGCCCCCACAGCGATTTATACACACACCAGCAGCCATGTTTTGCAGTTTGACTACTTAAGGTCCAATCACAGGAAAAGACGTCCTGCCTGTTTGGAATTCATCCCCGCTTTTCCATTGCCCGCGTACCAGTTACCGTACGTGCAGATATAGAGGCCCGAGTCCACCTCACAGAGCCCCCACCCGGAATCAGCAGCATGAGGCAATCCGATGGGTCACACCATACATCAGCTCCTTCCCTGTGATGTCTCCGATAGCCACGATTAGCGTTTGTGTCAGAGGGCGGCACGTAAATGAGGGTGCGCTCTGGCAGCTAGCCCTGACAAGTAATACTTATGACAGCCTTGGCTATTTTGGGAAAACTTTTCCCTCTCTTTCTCCCGCTGGAAACAGAGAGGCGAGTTGTCTTTCTAAATGAATCCATCTGGAAGAGGAGGAGGCTTCCTGGAGAGCCAGCCAGCAGGCATCGCTGTACTGCACAGCTAATTATACTTCTTTTCTGTCGTGTCGTCAGATCGCGAGACTTCAGCGCTGCAGACAATGACAATTATTACCCTCGGAAAAAGGAGCAGGCGAGTAAAAATAGATTGGTGCGTACACACTAGACGATATGCTCCCTGAGCGATATCGTCTAGTGTGTCCCCGGCAGGCTGTGCTCAATGTCGTTCATGACATTGAGCACAGCCGCTGAACGATATCATTAGCGATATCGTTCAGCGCCGGGGCTCTCTCACCCATTCCCTGACATGCAGCAACCTGACGAGGTCGTCAGGTTGGCCTGCATGTCAGCCCGATGAACGAGGATGACGAACGACCCGCGGGAACGCGCGTCGTCGTCATCGGTCATCTTTTTTGTGTTGAAAATGGACGATAAAGTGGACGACTGAACGATAACGATATCGTTATCGTTCAGTCGTCCATTTTAATCGCCCAGTGTGTACGCACCATTACAGTCCAATAGCTGCAGAGATCTTCAGGGCACTCTCAGGAGGAGGTGGAAGAGGGCTCCATGGGAGCTACAGTACAGAGCACCGAAGGCAGGATGAGCCTTTCACAGTGATTCCATGTAACATATTGGTAGGGTTTTCTGTATGACCGCAGGAAGAGAGAGAGACTTGTATACTGCAAATTATTGTATTTGCAAAAATAAGTTCTAGATTTCATAGGAGTTCATAGATGGACATTTGTTGCCCTGGAGTACTACATTTCCCATGATCCTCAGCAGGCTTGTTGCACTCGCAGTTTTTAATGCAGTGGTTCATAAAGGGGGGTGTACTGCAGCCGTACTTGCCAACTCTCCCTGATTGTCAGGGAGGCTCCCTGAAATAGTAGCAATCTCCCAGACTCCCTGAAGAGTCTAGTAATCTCCCTGATTCCACCTTACCCCCATTATGTAGCTGTTATATAACAAAAACCCCAGAGATATATACATTCAAAATGGGATCATTAGTATAATTTCCCTGCATTGGGTATAAGGCACAATGGCCCTCATTCAGAGCCGGACGCTCTGAGCAGAGCGCACGCTCTGAATGAGGGCCGTCCTCCATCACCACCCACAGCCTATACGAGCGTGCAGTTTGATGGCCGCGATGGTCTTGACCATCGCGACCATCGAAACTGCGAGCCGGAGCCTGCGGTTGAGGTTTTCAACCGCAAGGCCCGGAGTGATTTTGGCTCTATCAGAGCCAAAATCACTCCCACTGACATCACTAGTGATGTCAGTGGCCGGCTTCTGACGGTAGGCGTTCCCTTAGGAACGCCCCCGTTAGGGAGGCACGCCCCCGGCACGCCCACCAAAGGGGGCGTGCTGTCAATCAACATCGACAGCACGCCCCCTTTGATCAGACAAAACGAGCGAAGGAAAGTCCTTCGCTCGTCGCGTCTGGCGCATGCGCACGACGGAGCACCCTCCGTCGTGCGCATGCTCAGTGCAGAACATCGACCCACTAGCGAGCGGACAGCCCCTCGCGAGTGGGTCTGAATCAGGCCCAATGATCCCTATGGTTACATGTATTTTCTGATAAGTATCAGTGTGTTTTCATACAAGTAGATCTTACTAACTGCTTTGGGGCTTATTTACATTTGGATGTAAGTCAGTATTATGACACGCCTCTCAGATGTAGCCGTACACGCCCATCACATGTATGACACGCCCCTCAGATGTAGCAGTACACGCCCATTACATGTATGACACGCCCCTCAGATGTAGCAGTACACGCCCACTTTACCGCCGCGCTCATAGATGGTGCTTTCACAATCTCCCTGACATGCTTTTATAAAAGTAGGCAAAGTACGGCTGCAGCATCAGAAGAAATAAAAATGGGGCAATTGCTAAAATACAGCAAATAACCGTAAATTAGGGATATATTTATATAAGTGAGATAATCCATAAATCCAGTGATAAGCCTCCTTCCTATTTACTAAGGTCCCAGGGCAGGGAAGCCTATGCAACAAGGACAGAAGTTCTGCTTTCCTATCGCTATATCATGATAAGGCTCCTTCCTACTTTATATCGCCGGAATGCATCATCCGTCCCTGCGATGTGCCTGGAGAGCTGCCGTCGCTGCTGCGCATGCGCAGTCCTGCTGACATCACGTGCGCGGCAGCCATCGCCGGGAAGGGTACAGAGTGAACCCTCCGCCGGATAATTATGCAATATGTAGCCCGTAGGCTACAGCGGCTAATGCCATCTTCAGATGGCGTTTGCTGCCTGGACCAATCTCCGGAATGCAACGCATTCCGTAAATTGGTAAATTTGGTAGCATGGAATTCCCATAGAAACCTATGGGGGGACGTGGTAGCGCGGACTGGTGGGTGGACCGAACCGTATCACAGCTGTTAAGCATCAGGCCACGCCCTCCCCCCCCCTCAAATCGGCATCTTACTTAAGCTGGGTACACACTGGCAGATATATTGGCCGATCTATTAATCATGTGCCAGTCGGCCAGTGTGTACCAGCGATATGTCTGTGAACGACGTTGTGGCCGATGGCAGATATATATATATATATATATATATACACACACTCAGTATATATATATAGATATATATCAGCCAACCACCCGTACACTTGCAGCAAAGCCCGCGTGGAGGTGGTTGCGTCGCGACCTGCGGCCAGATGATGGTTGTTCAGTCTGTACGAACAACCATCATCTGCTGATATATCATTTTTTAGGTGTGTACCCAGCTTTACTGTTTGGCAGGCACCGGGTAGGAAAGGGGGAGACTGGAGACTCCCTGCTCCCACTACAACGTTGCAGCCCAGCACAGAGCAGCATGTGCTGAGAGTTAAGAGGGGGGGGCGGAATCGGACCCGGGTAATTAGTACCCGCTCCCTGCCCTCTCTCTGTGCCCCTGTGGAAGTGGAGGGAACAGTGCCAGGAGGCAGGTAAATTTTGGGGAGAACGCTGTAGTGGCGATTAGCAGATAATGATTGATGACCGCAGCCATGAACAGTGGGAAAAACAGGATCACAGAGGGTAGAGAGAATAAAGCGGACAAAATAAGAACAGATAGAAAAGGATGTCACCTAACCGGTCATATAGAAACAGCCCCTTTATTCACTGCTAAACCTGAAGCGTGCTGCCATATATATATATATAGTGTACTGGCAACACAAACCAGAAACTTAATATTCTGATGCCAACTACTTGTTCGATGCCAACCTGTCGGGATTATGGAGAACGCACGTCTTCATAGAAAAATCAGAGCCATGTTATACTTTATCCCTTAGGGGAAGAAGCTTTCACCAGCACTTTCCATCACACTGGAACTGTGCGCACATCTATCTGAGTTTGTCAGTGTGTAGAACATTTTGTATGATCTAGGATTAAAATCTCCCCAGTACCGAGTTCTGTGTGAGAACAAAGTGACTGCACGAACGTTACAGAAAAAGAGAGAGAAAAAAGTTCTCTCCCATCCAAAAACTGCTTTTTGTTAATCTGCACCCAACAGAGTTTATCCCCTGTGATTGTCATGTGACTTCGCTGCGGGGGTTTCTAGTCCTAGAAGAGGTGTAATATATTATTTTATGTGTCTTGTAAGAAAAAACTCCACTGTCCTCACAAAGAATGCAAATTCCACTCCCGGGAAGAATACGTTTCTATTTTCAAGCACAACGTTTACCCTACATCGATCTGTGTGCTAGATACACACTCTTATAGAGTATCTAGAAATGATCTTTCCTGCAGAATATTCATATTAAAACATAGATATCCTAAAACCTGGACTGTTAGGGAGCCTGGAAGACCGAGTTTGGGAATCCTTTGATCTATAGGATTCAAGGACATCTTGACGCCATGTAACGCCCGCCCTCCTCTGCAACTTCTTGTATATAATTATTCCAAATGAAAACTATAAAACACTTATTCCAAAGCAGATCATTACCAGAAACACATACACAGCAATCCCGCAGAAAAAAGGAGAAAATGTAATGCCTGTCAGGGGTTTAAATAACCCCCCCTCCCCCTGCCTGTCCCTGTCCCCCTCGCTGTGCTGACAGACCCTGAGGTGACCAGGACCTCACCAACTTTCAAAGGCAAACATGACGCAAATGCTGGATGTGAAGTCTGCAGGCGAGTTCGCGTGAGGCGCGGATCACTCACGACGAGATGCAATGTTAAATCCAGATTCGCCTCAACAGTGTCATTATTAGAGAGCGCCCAACTGATAACAACTGTAATCGGAGATTCCCATTCAGTGTATTTACAGCGACATAAGTCTCCAGCACCACAGACACTAATATACACAATATAATATGGTCAGTGAGGTAACAAATAAAGCCCACAGCAACCAATCGGATCCTAAGTGACAGGTGTTCCAAATGTCTGATTGGCTGCTGTGGACCACACCTTATTTTCTATTTCTAAAGAAAGAACAACTATCACAAAACTCCCCACTGTGATGATATGAAGTGACTGATAATGACATAAAGAGTACAGTAAATAGCACCATACTGCCTCCATGTCCCTCCTCGCATCATGTCACTGCCCCTGTCCTCACTGCTGACACGTCACTCATCTCCTGATATACTCTGTGCTACTCATGGGCGTCTTAAAAGAGAGGAGGGGGCCCGTGTGCATTCTCCGTGCAGGGCTCCCTCCTCTCTCCCCGGCGGCTGGCCGGCCACCGCAGAAGCAGTAGACTGAGCACTAGAGTGTGCCCAGAGTCTACTGTGTATGCACAGAACGCCGGAAAAATGGCAGCAGCGGCAATTTTCCGGTGTTCTGTGCAGTGCTGCCACCCGACGCGGGACCACGGACAGGTGAGCTTTCAATTATATTGGTGTAGGGTGTGCGGTGCAGGGCCCCCTGAACTCGGGGGCCCCGCACCCATTATAGATATGCTCCTGGTGCTACTGGAGACCCTGCTCCTCCCACTATATTACTCTCAGTCTGTAGCTTCCTGCTGCCTCCATTCCCCTCCTCACATCATGTCACTGCCCCTGTCACATGCAGCCCTGTCCTCACTAACACATCACTCATCTCCTGATATACTCTGTGCTGCTGGGGACCCTGCTCCTCCCACTATATAACTCTCAGTCTGTGGCTTCTGGCTGCCTCCATTCCCCTCCTCACATCATGTCACTGCCCCTGTCACATGCAGCCCTGTCCTCACAAACACATCACTCATCTCCTGATATACTCTGTGCTGCTGGGGACCCTGCTTCTCCCACTATATTACTCTCAGTCTGTGGCCTCCTGCTGCCTCCATTCCGTTACTCACATCATGTCACTGCCCCTGTCACATGTAGCCCTGTCCTCACTAACACATCACTCATCTCCTGATATACTCTGTGCTGCTGGGGACCCTGCTTCTCCCACTATATTACTCTCAGTCTGTGGCTCTCTGCTGCCTCCATTCCCCTCCTCACATCATGTCACTGCCCCTGTCACATACAGCCCTGTCCTCACTAACACATCACTCATCTCCTGATATACTCTGTGCTGCTGGGGACCCTGCTTCTCCCACTATATTACTCTCAGTCTGTGGCTCTCTGCTGCCTCCATTCCCCTCCTCACATCATGTCACTGCCCCTGTCACATGCAGCCCTGTCCTCACTAACACATCACTCATCTCCTGATATACTCTGTGCTGCTGGGGACCCTGCTCCTTACACTATATAACTCTCAACCTGTGGCTTCCTGCTGCCTCCATTCCCCTCCTCACATCATGTCACTGCCCCTGTCACATGCAGCCCTGTCCTCACTAACACATCACTCATCTCCTGATATACTCTGTACTGCTGGGGGATCCTGCTCCTTCCACTATATAACCCTCAGTATGTGGCTTTCTGCTCCCTCCTTTCCCTTCTCACATCATGTCACTGCCCCTGTCACATGCAGCCCTGTCCTCACTAACACATCACTCATCTCCTGATATACTCTGTGCTGCTGGGGACCCTGCTCCTTACACTATATAACTCTCAACCTGTGGCTTCCTGCTGCCTCCATTCCCCTCCTCACATCATGTCACTGCCCCTGTCACATGCAGCCCTGCCCTCACTAATGCTGGCCATACACGGGACGATTGATCACACGATTTGGGCAGCTTCTACAGGTTGGACAGACCAATCATTTGAAAATAGTTGTATTTTGAGTCTTCTGTGACCCCGATGCGCGTCCCCGCCGTCGTCTAGTTGGATCGCAGATCAGATGGTTTTGCAGAGAGATCTCAACTGATCGTGTAGGAATTGACACACATTATGTGATGCGATTGATCAAATCGTATGGTCTTATGTGACAAAGTTGCATTTTAAATACAAATCGTCCTGTATCTGAAGGGAAGAATTTTCAAGGGAAATCGTACAACTGATCTGACCAACTTTTGAATCTCACCGTGTATGGCCACCTTAACACATCACTCATCTCCTGATATACTCTGTGCTGCTGGGGACTCTGCCCCTGTCACATGTAGCCCTGTCTTTATTCAATCACACGAGTGGACAGGACAGCAGGCAAATCTCCTACAATACTCAGTGCTGCAGAGAGCATTAACATGACAGCGAAGAACCCAGTAACATGTAACAGAGACTTATTATACTAATGAATATTTGATATAAAAGGAAGACTATAAAATATCCACAGCTCTATGGTGCACTATCATCATCTTATTACACAGCGCTGTGCATTGCGGGGGATCATGACATGATACAAATAAATGAGATACAATGAAATAAAACAGAAGGTACTGATGATGCTGCCCAAGAGCTAACAATCTAAGAGGTGTGAGGAGCATGTGATACATTGGGTGGCGTAATAAGAATTGGTGGAAATAGTGGGGTAGGCAGCATTATCGGCCTCTATTAGTAATAATAATTAAGTCACAGGTGGCTGGCACAACCGGCGGTGTAGTACGGTTGGAAGAAATAAAATAGAAGATAATACTATTACAATCAGGCCGGAGATGTGTAAATTATACAGAAGCTCGGACTTCCGTCCCTTTCTCAGCAGTAAACATGGAGCGTAATCACAATAAATGGTTAATGAATGCTCAGCGCTATTGGCTTTATATAAATATTCATACCGTACAACAGCTCCTGCTGAGCCAGGCAAAATCGTGAAGCAAAGGTCAGAATGGATTTCTGTTTTGCATGTAATAAGCTCCTGAAATGCCTACAAGGCCGGAATCAGAGGACAACGGTCGGGTGATGCGTGTGATCAACACAATGTGACAACGAACGTTCCCACCGTGCTTGAGGATCAGCACTTCTGCCTGGTGCACGCTGCACTGGCACACAGGCCGCGCCACCTGTCCGTCCAGCAGCGTAGAGCAAGCCGGCGCCGTTCTGAGCTCATCAGCTGTGAAGGCAATGAGTGCGGGGACTAGACTACGCAGACAATACATTTACACACAGCAACAGCACCACCGGCCTCTATAGAATGTAATTATACACGGGGAAGATGTTATTATCCATTTATAAACCAGACAGACACACTTAGGAACTAATAGGCCATTTTAAACCAAAAATAGCAGCAGTTCCGAAGAGGGACAGAGATTTGGGCAGTTGGTGGGGTGTTTGGAACGATACCTCGTGCTGCATCTCCTACCCATACACAGCAAATACCATATGTAGTATTGCCTACTATTTCCAAGAGGTATGGGAATATGTTGTGTCAGATCATAGAGTGGTCAAGGAGGATCAATAGAGACGTGGCTTGTCAGATCATAGAGTGGTCAAGGAGGAACAGGAGAGGCGTGGCTTGTCAGATCATAGAGTGGACAAGGAGGATCAGGAGAGGCGTGGCTTGTCACATCATAGAGTGGTCAAGGAGAAACAGGAGAGGCGTGGCTTGTCACATCATAGAGTGGCCAAGGAGGAACAGGAGAGACGTGGCTTGTCAGATTTTAGAGTGGTCAAAGAGGAAAAGGAGAGACGTGGCTTGTCAGATCATAGAGTGGTCAAAGAGGAAAAGGAGAGACGTGGCTTGTCAGATCATAGAATGGTCAAAGAGGAAAAGGAGAGACGTGGCTTGTCAGATTATAGAGTGGTCAAAGAGGAAAAGGAGAGACGTTGCTTGTCAGATTATAGAGTGGTCAAAGAGGAAAAGGAGAGACGTGGCTTGTCACATCATAGAGTGGTCAAGGAGGAACAGGAGAGACGTGGCTTGTCAGATTATGGAGTGGTCAAAGAGGAAAAGGAGAGACGTGGCTTGTCAGATTATAGAGTGGTCAAAGAGGAAAAGGAGAGACGTGGCTTGTCAGATTATAGAGTGGTCAAAGAGGAAAAGGAGAGACGTGGCTTGTCAGATTATAGAATAATAAAGGAGAATCAGGAGAGGCGTGGCTTGTCAGATTATAGAGTGGTCAAAGAGGAAAAGGAGAGACGTGGCTTGTCAGATCATAGAGTGGTCAAAGAGGAAAAGGAGAGACGTGGCTTGTCAGATCATAGTGGTCAAAGAGGAAGAGGAGAGACGTGGCTTGTCAGATTATAGAATAATAAAGGAGAATCAGGAGAGGCGTGGCTTGTCAGATTATAGAATAATAAAGGAGAATCAGGAGAGGCGTGGCTTGTCAGATTATAGAATAATAAAGGAGAATCAGGAGAGGCGTGGCTTGTCAGATTATAGAATAATAAAGGAGAATCAGGAGAGGCGTGGCTTGTCAGATCGCATACTGCTGAACTATTCTGAATTTGGCAGGACCGTAATGGATAAAAAACGGAATAAAAAATAAATTTAATCTTTCAGCAATTGCTAAATATATATAAAAAACAAATGTCAGACTCTGTGTAAATGGAGGAATTTTTACCCTTACACCTGCATTAGAGTCTATATACACTGGGATCTCGGGTTTCTCTGTAAAAGCTTCACAGAATGCAATTCCAGCACATACATCCGCCAAGGGGTTACAAGCCGTATAATATATAAAATGGCTCAATTTGTTGTAACTGTAGGATTATTGATTAATGGGACAATGTCCTTATAGAACAGCCTGTAATGTTTGCTGCATCTCTGATAAAGACTTACATTGTCCAGCACCAGAAAAAATAGTGATCAGCCTACAGAATCCGCTCTCACCTGCAGGAGTCAGCAGCAGACGGTTGTAGTGAGATCTCCCCCGCAGCTAGCAGGTAAGACCAGCGTGGTGGACGAGTTTCTTTGTACACCAAGCGTGCACTATGAACAGGCTGCGCGGGAGCTTGAGGCTGACCCAGCAATTCCGCTCCTCATACGATTAGCGCTCTGAGGTATAGCGGTCACAGCAGGTGGCGGACAGCGGACAACGATCACACCAATAAGCAGATGACCGCCTAAAGCGCCTTTTCTACAACGCGTTTCGCTACTATGTGGAGCTATATCAAAATATTATTAAACTGAAAATGGTGACAGGTCATGTGACAGACATAAATCTTAGTTTGCAAAGGATTCTTCTATATGAGGCATCTACAGCTGTTATCATTATCCCGATACTATATATATATACATAATTGGTAACGGCCACACCCTGTGCAATGTCTGTCAAGTGTAAAATAACTTGCATCTGGGGATTACATACAAGAACAAGTGGAAATAATTAAGATAATTAAAACTACCAAACAAACGTCTGTGATTATATTAAAGCGGTCATATGTGCTAAGTCATATAAAACAGAAACGAAATAAAGGCTGAGATTAGCGGAGCGGAGTCAGAGAGGAACACGCCATTATTTATAGAGCTATTCCCTTTATTCTCTTATAAGGAGTTCGTGTTATGCTTTTAATGTGTCTGTAAATCACATTAGCCTCATCCACAACTACAAGTGCCACAAACTAGCAGGAAAAACATCATTAGCAAATTCTGGTGAAGTGCTGCAAAAATAAGGTATTTAAAACCGTGTAAATGGGCGGCAGGGAGGAGACGGGCGCGTATCGGTAGTACATTGTATGAGAAGGGGGCGTGACTGCACCAAAGGGGCAGCTATCCAGTGTTTCCACTCAAAACAGCTACCTCCCCCCTCCTCTATACGGACCCCTTTAACGCTGTGTTGCACCCGTCACCTATTTCCTCTTCTTTTATAACCTAAAATAAAGAAAGCAACAAAACTGCTCCTCTCAGAAGCGGCTACAAAGAAGGCGTTATTATTACACTATTCTTTTTATGAGGTGGTGTGTACTGGGATGAGTAGGTGGGTGCAGGTGATACCCTCATTATCATGCAAAATTCTTACCAAAACTCTTCTCCTGTCACGTAATATACTCCCAGCTCTTCAATACCAGGAAATGTTTCTGAATATTTTTCACAAACCATACTTCTCCCAGCATAGACAGTATTGGCGGGTACGACCTCTTCGGCCTCTTGTCCTCGCTGTCTTTCCGCCATAGCCAACTTGTACCATTATTTCTGGGCTTCTGAGAACTTTTTGGTTGCAGGTGAGGAAATTTGCTCTTGAGCACCTGGTGAACTATGGAGACCTGGTCGCAAGCGGCCGCTCGCTCGTGTCCGGCTGATGTTAAGCAACCACGCATGCGCACGCTTCGTACTGCGCGTGCACAAACTACTCAGAGCGATCGGAATCCGATCGCTCGCCAAGCAAAGACAGCCCAGTGTAATGAGTGACAGAAGAGGCCGTTTGTGGGTGGTAACGGGGGAGTGGAGGTGCGAACGCAGGCGTGCCTGAGTGTTGCAACGCCCTTTCTAAGTCATGTATAATTAACAGACAGCGTCATAGTTCACGTCACCAGCCTTTTTTTTACACAGAATTCCTCGCAGTGCTTGCGGTAAGTTAAGGCAACCACCAGCGCTGCGAGCCCTTCCGATGGTCCTCGATGTTTTAATACACTTCCTGGAGATGACGTGCGCAAGTGGGCGTCTCTACATACGCTAATGGGCGTCTGCATACACAAGTGGTAGCTCGCCCAAAGTGGGCGTTCTTATGCCTTTCCGAGCGAGCGCCTGCCATGACGTAACTTTGCTGAATTTGCATACACTGGGGGCGAGCGATCGCATCTAGCGAGCGGCTCTGAATCAGGTCCTATGTACCATTCACGGATGTATGGGCTCTATTTAGGATACTTCCAGAGGATCAGCGAGAGGCGAAGGGTTGCAAGAGGCTCCTGCTTATTATTAGTGTGGCTTGTGGCTGCTCGTAAATCGATACTTCAGACATGGATTGAAATTTCTCCACCTAGATTAAGACTTTTTGAAGGAAAACTTTTCCATGTATTTAACATGGATTGGATCGAGACGATTAGGAGGCTGTGTAGGGAAATTTTTCTCAACCTGGGAGAGTTATATCGGAACTCTGACCTTAGAACAGAGACATAGAATTTATGATTCACTTGAAATATACTCAATGGTATTGCCTCCGAATATTATCTGGGGATCCTCCAATTAGGTTGGATTTATAAGGGATTTTGCTTACTTTCCCTGGGCCTCCCCCTCCTATTTTATTATTTTGCTCTCCCCCCTCCCCACTTGGCTTCTTGATACCGTGGCCGCGTTCCTTTCTAGGTTGGATTGATGAAATAATACAATGTATCCACAGAACGATGAATATCAGTACAACAAGCATTACTGTTTTATATTCTATAGTTTCTGGTCTTGGCATAAACTAATTTGCTTTACTGTATTATATATGTGTACGTTTATATATGCAAATTGTATCATTTGACATTGATACAAAGTGAAAATTGATGTAACCGTCCATTTTACTTAATGATCAGCTGTTATGATATCGGTTACAATGTGTATGATCTGCTTTCATGGTGCTTCAATTAAAAAAAAAAAAAAAATATGAAAAAAACAAATTAAAAAAAAAAAGTAACAAAAAGCTGCAGATTTACCAAATCCAGGCCCCTCACACATACAGCGGATTTACTATGGAATAAATATCCTGCAAACCTCACATGTCTCCCATCACCCTCCAAATCAATAAATGTGCCTTATAGAATTCACACTCAATCACAACTTATTATTTTACATCTGAACATCTCTTTACAATAACTGCTTTCACCAATTTCTACATTTACCTGAGACTGCTGGTTTATACGTTAACCAAACTCTCTAAATAGCCCCACATGAAGTGGCTTCTGCCACCCGTCAGACTTCACGTAAACTGATATAACAGCCATGGCTTTCCACAAACACCTACATATACTGTCACATACACTGATATAACAGCCATGGCTTTCCACAGACACCTACATATACTGTCACATACACTGATATAACAGCCATGGCTTTCCACAAACACCTACATATACTGTCACATACACTGATATAACAGCCATGGCTTTCCCCAGACACCTACATATACTGTCACATACACTGATATAACAGCCATGGCTTTCCACAGACACCTACATATACTGTCACATACACTGATATAACAGCCATGGCTTTCCACAAACACCTACATATACTGTCACATACACTGATATAACAGCCATGGCTTTCCACAGACACCTACATATACTGTCACATACACTGATATAACAGACATGGCTTTCCACAAACACCTACATATACTGTCACATACACTGATATAACAGCCATGGCTCTCCACAAACACCTACATATACTGTCACATACACTGATATAACAGCCATGGCTTTCCACAAACACCTACATATACTGTCAGATACACTGATATAACAGCCATGGCTCTCCACAGACACCTACATATACTGTCACATACACTGATATAACAGCCATGGCTTTCCACAGACACCTACATATACTGTCACATACACTGATATAACAGCCATGGCTTTCCACAGACACCTACATATACTGTCACATACACTGATATAACAGCCATGGCTTTCCACAGACACCTACATATACTGTCACATACACTGATATAACAGCCATGGCTTTCCACAAACACCTACATATACTGTCACATACACTGATATAACAGCCATGGCTTTCCACAGACTCCTACATATACTGTCACATACACTGATATAACAGCCATGGCTTTCCACAGACACCTACATATACTGTCACATACACTGATATAACAGCCATGGCTTTCCACAGACACCTACAAAAACTGCCTCTTAAAGTAGAATGTCAGTGGCGTAAATCTTAATTCAAATGACTTCCACACATACTGTAAAATAGGAATCCAGCCATCTGTCATCCTAACCCTCTGTCCCACGCTCACTGTCTACCCCATCTGTGTCACCCCTGTCTGTCTGCCCATCCCCTTTAGAATGTAAGCTCTCACGAGCAGGGCCCTCTTTCCTCTTGTGCTTATCCTTTCTTTACTTATACTATCTGCTCTATACTCAAAAGCACCTAACCCGTGACTTTTGCCATCCTGCTTCTGTTGCAGCAGTGTTAATATACCATGTACTTGTCTTGTAGTGTCTTAAACTGTATGACACTGTTTTCTTGTTCTGTTCAACTGTTTATGTACTATGTTTCTGTACTATGTAAGGCGCTGCGGAACCCTTGTGGCGCCATATAAATAAAGGATAATAATAATAATAATAATAATTTATGTAAAAAATGTAATGGCGGTAGCCGGGCTCTGATTCTCAGTATAAAGCAGTTGCCAGTAAAATACATTAAATGGGGGAATTAATGAACCACATGTTAGACTCATAATGGGCACCTGGACAATTGTAGCAGACATATATCACATATCTGATTATGTTATAATGAAAAGGTAATTTCCAATATTAAATGTGCAACCTGCGTATACAGAGAGCATTAAGCGCGCACTGCTATCTCTGAATTCCCCTACGGTAGCTCATGTACAGTAGCTTCCAAGTCATACGCCGCGGCACAATGGCGCTATGACGGCACAGCCTCTACCCAGGCATGATCAGCTCCAGTAAATCACATTGAATCAATTCATTGCTTATGGGGTAATAAAAACTCAACAGATAATAAATAGGCCCCAAAGTAACCAGATGTAGTCACAAATGGCCATTATTTTTGTAACAAATATACACTAGAAAATAATTGTAATAAAAAAAAAAAAGAAAAAAAAAAACTACTAATGAAATGTTGTATAAATAGTTTTTCCTGTGAAAGTTTTTAGCACAGTAATTAATTCTAAACAGGTGCTTCTGAAGTGACAAAAACAAGGTCTTGTTAAATGAAAAGAAAAATAAATGCGAGGTTATTCAGCGAGTGAATGGAGAATTGAGTCTAACACGGGGAGGCTGTGGAGCGTGAAAGAACCCATTGTGGAAAGTGCTTGTTACATTTCCAGGGCTGAGGAAAGGATAGAAAACGCTGCTAAAACAAATAAATAATCTGAAACATACATTTGCACTTTTGTCAGTTCCAGACCCCCGACCCCAACCTGCAAGAACAAAGTACCCCGCTCCCGAACTGCTGACTTCAGTGGAGAGCAAATTACCGTCAATTACTGATGTAAAACTAAAAGAAATAAAAAAATGCAAAAATTTGTATCATCAGTCAACAAATTCCCGAGATAATGGCAATAGTGAATGAGGCGATGGGTCAGTGCACATGTGGGCCAGGAGGAAGTCACAAATCACGGGAGATGCGGTGCAGGAGTCATTGGGCCAGTAGGGAACCCATCAAATAGGGTTTGGCATATTATTTCGCCATTCATCATGTTGACATGAGAATGCCGACATCGATGATATGTCGACACTGTTTTTAATGTCTGTCTATCCCAAAAGTCAACCCTGACCCTAATGCAAATGTTGATATTAATGAAGTTTGTGTCAACATTTTCCAGGTGTCGACATTTATGATATAGACATCATAATTGTCACAAATGTTGACATGGTCAATGTCAACTTCATGACAGTGGCGGATATAGAGGGGCGATCACACACACACACACCTCCTTCTCCATAGGAACTTCAGGCAGCCGGGATCTCCCTCACTTCCCCAGGACCGAGCTCACACCCAGCTCTACCTCCTCACTCACTGAGAGTCCAGCACAGTATACAGTGAGTCAGTGGTGGCTGATACCTCCCTCTCTTCCCCAGTACCGAGCTCTCAGATAGCTCCACCTCCTCACTCACTGAGAGTCCAGCACAGTAGACAGTGAGTAAGTGGTGGCTGATACCTCCCTCTCTTCTCCAGGACCGAGCTCACACTCAGCTCCACCTCCTCACTCACTGAGAGTCCAGCACAGTATACAGTGAGTAAGTGGTGGCTGATACTTCCCTCTCTTCCCCAGTACCGAGCTCTCAGATAGCTCCACCTCCTAACTCACTGAGAGTCCAGCACAGTATACAGTGAGTCAGTGGTGGCTGATACCTCCCTCTCTTCCCCAGTACCGAGCTCTCAGCCAGCTCCACATCCTCATTCACTGAGAGTCTAGCACAGTATACAGCGAGTCATTGGTGGCTGATACCTCCCTCTCTTCCCCAGTACTGAGCTCTCAGCCAGCTCCACCTCTTCACACACTGAGAGTCCAGCACAGTATACAGTGAGTCAGTGGTGGCTGATACCTCCCTCTCTTCCCCAGTACCGAGCTCTCAGCCAGCTCCACCTCCTCACTCACTGAGAGTCTAGCACAGTATACAGTGAGTCAGTGGCGGCTGAGAGCTTGGCACCGGGGCAGGGAGGAGAAGGAGGTTCTGGCTGCATAAAGTTCTCATGGAGCAGTTTTGTGTGTATTAGGGGGGTGATCACCCTGATGGCCCCCCTTTCCTTGGATCCACCACTGCTTCATGACTGCGAACCATCAAATAAACTGAAGTGTGCACATCATTTACTCTCATTGAACGCCACACACAATATATTTGCCACGGTCACAATCTGGGTGTAGAGTTACCCATAGGTTTGCTGCAGCTCTGCATGTGACTGGGCAGACACCACTTTATAATGATGTAAATGAGGCACACCTATTAAGTCTGACAACTTTGCAATAACCACATCCACTTCAGCAGTCCCCGTCCATTTGATGGTTTTACTGATTTTTTTTCCTTTTCTCCTTCAGGTGGGCGCAATATTTAGGCATAAAACAACTCTCTGGTTCCCTGTTTTATGATCAGCCCGTTACTTCATTATTCTAACCCTCGCAAAGCCGCGCTCAGAGGAGAGTCAGAGCAAATAAATGAAATGTCACTGTACGCCACAAGTCACACACTGTCACAGTGTCACGCACCCTCGGGGAAAAGCTCATTCTAGCTACAATAACCGCAGCTAAAAATAGCCTTGCTCCTCCAAAGCAGGAAGATTAACCAGGACCGGCGCGTTCCCCTCCCATCACACAGCCAGCAATTCGCTTCCAATAATAAAATCTATTCTGCGCTACAGATGCAATTTTATCTATCTGCTGGGTGATGTCTATATGCCAGGGCCCGGGGTATCGCAGGTTACATGATAGCGGTGCTTGTAAAAACAATGGATATTCTGGGACATGTTCGGAGTTTGTAGGATTATTCCTGCAGAGAATACATTTGCATATTGATGGTGTCGTTCTGTTTTAAAGTAACCGGAGGTTAAAATGAACGACTGCGAGGACACCTTCTGTATAGGAAGAGATTAATATGAAAAAGAGGGATGTAGTCCTTACTTGGGCTGCACAGAAGGGAGCAGCCAGGTCACAACTGCTGGGGGGTGTGGCGAGGCAGAAGTGGGCGGAGCTGGGGACGTGGCACTGAGATTACCGCCATTGGGAAGTGGGAGGCACTGCCACAATGGGATAATTTGATGGGGGAGGGTGTTCAGGATATTTGCCCGGGCGGCTGGGAGTGCCACCCAATTTCCGAAGCCCAGCCATCCAGGAAGAGAAGTCAAGTATGATGTAGTCCTAATGTCGACATTTCCCGTGGGTCGGCAGCGGAGGGTTTGGGTTAGGCTGCGGGATGGGAGGTTAGGGTTAGGATTAGCGATACACTCACTGTCGCTGGAAGTCATCACCTGATCGCCGGACGTGGAAGACACCTCTGTAGCTGCCAGAACAGCTGTACCAGGTAAGTCACCACTAGACCACCGGCTACGTTTTGCTGACATTCTAATCATGTCCACATTTCATCAGTATCAACATGTTGATTGCCGACGTGGTCATTTTAGACATACTGCATGTCGACATGAATATACACATGTCAACATAATACCACGCCCTAAATGAAGAGCACAATGGACTGTGTCTTTGATACCTATGTAATATTCACCATTCCCTCCCAAAAAACTCAGCATAAGTTACTTCCATTAAATGTTTGTGTGTAATTGTTGCTTAGTGATATGTGGGCGGCACCAGAGGTTACCCTATAACTGCAGCTTTACGAGAAACCTGGGTTTCCCAGATCCTAGAGGGCAGATAGATAGAAGAAAAAAAACAAAGATTCTCCGGCGCTGGAAGAGGGTAAGATACAAATATTCACCTTTTACTGTGTAAGACGGCGGCCAGGTGCTATTTTATTAATTTTATGCTTTCTTTTTTTTAATCATTTAGAATTTTGCCTGATGTTACTAATGCTGTATTCTTTAGAATATAAAATTCCTAAATATTAATCAATTTACCATCTGTAAATAGCAAAAAAAAAGTTTTAAATCTTTTAATAAAACTTTTGTAACAGATATTGTTTTGTACTTTTAATGCAACTTATAAATGTATCTATAACTGGTTGTTGCTCGGGGCTTCATCCACAATGAAATCGCTTCTGCCTACATTATTATTATTTCAGGTGTTCTAGTCTTATTGCTTTGTGAGTAGAAATCATTTAGTCACCCTAACAGCCCGGTCAATTGAATAGTTCCGGGAGCCCCCTCCCGACGCTATTCGACTCCTACCAAATTAAATCACCCCCCAATGTGACAGCTTCCACTCATACACAAATATAAAAATACCTGGAACAGATACATGTTTTCACAAAGTTATTCACTAATATTTATAGAGACAAAGACATTAAAATCAGTCATACATTTTTCTTTTAAAGAGGAAGTAAAGAAACTATATAACAGTAATATATAAAAAGAATGGGCATTATGGGGAGAAATAATATAGATGAATTCATTGTGAGCAGACAATGACTGACTGACAGTGTGGCACTCTTGCTTTGAATAAGTGCACAGTGTAGATTGAGAACCCAGGGGCAGGGATAGCGAAGTCGTAGCAATTTTCGTTACGCTAATGTGCGCATGCGTGTAGTTCGCAATGCGCAAACTAGTACGAGCGATCAGATTTTGCTCGCTCGTCCTGCAAAGACAGCCCAGTGGAATGAGTGACAGGAGAGGCCGTTTGTGGGCGGTAACAGGGGCAGGGCAGTAGTAACGGGGGAGTGGAGTTGCAGACGCAGGCGTGCCAGAGTGTTTCCACGCCTGCGTCCGCAACTGGAAACACTCTGGGACGTTTCTAGGACGTGCATAATTAACAGGCAGCGTCATAGTACACGTCACCTGCTTGAATAATACACTGAAGTGCTCGCAGTGCTTGCGGTAGGGTACAGTCAACCGCAAGCGCTGCGGTCTGATCCGATGGTTCCCGATGTACCGATGGTTGTATATACTTCCTGGAGATGACGTACGCTAGTGTCCGGCTAAAGACAGGCTGGTGGGCGTCTGTAAACACAAAGTGATCGCTCGCCAAGACAAAGTGGGGGTACTTAAGCTTTGCCGAGCGAGCGGCTGCCTTGACGTCACATTGCTAAATTTCCATACGCATCTAGCGAGCGGGTCTGAATTAGGCCCACTGTCCCAAAGTGGGATGCGCTTCAGCTATCTTATACGGAGGAGGGAGTTAATACTATAGACCCAGTGTCCAATGGTCTCCACCAGGCATGCCAGGTGATACAGGCTGTACAATCGTAGACAACGCCAGGGACCTAAACTGTCAGACGCACACGTAAGTTTGTTGGAAGATTACAGAAGTAGGTGCTGCTGCCAGCTGCCGTGAATGTTTCCTCTGCAGCATCAGATTGACAGACGACATCTGAGCCATAGTAACGCCAGCAGACTGTATTTTGGCCACGTTGCTGGTTTGGAAGCCAGCTCAGTGAGACATACAAGACAGTTCCTATCCTGCCACTTCTACACAGCCTCTCGGGCACAGGAAGGGGGCGAGGGGTCTAATGAGTTGGCAAACTAATACATACAGCTTAATACATATTTATCAAACTCTTATACTCCCAACTGAATTGCCTGTAATCCAAGCTCTAGTAATAAACTATGAATTCAGCAGAGTGTGGGACTGGCTAATACAGGGACCTCATTCAGAGTTGGATGTAAACACTCAAGTCCCTGCTTTTTTCTGCCGATTGCCCCTCTTTTTCACAAGGCACGTCTTTTTATCTAGACAACTCGAATGACAAGGGGACAGAGACGGGCTGGAGGGTGGGGAGGCGGGTGTAGACGTGGGCAAAGTACAGTACGGGCATATTGTGGGCATGTTGATTGCAGCCAAGATGGCTGGTGAAAAGTCCCATGTGTGTCTGTAAGGGGGGATAGGACTTGCTGGTACGCTGGCACACAAACCCTGGAGCAAGATGCAAAGTGATAATGGCTGCAGTCTGCATCTGATTAATGCAAATGACGTAAAACTGCTGCTGTTGTGGACTAAAGGAAGGATCACATGACGTGCATGCCTTACACACCAAGGTGCTGATGCAGAGGCGTAAGTTCATCCCAGACGCCCGGAGGCAAGTTATTATTTGGTGCCCCTCCATCACAGCAGCTGACACTGTATGGAGGGGTGAGACAGAGTTGTGGGTGAGGGGGGCACCGGACGTGTTACACTGACAAAGAAGCTCCTGAGGAGCAGCAACACCAATGATTAGGGACGGGCTATAGACATCTGCATACAGCGGGGGGCGTGGCCGGGCATTAGGTCCGTATTGGGGGTGGGGCCAGGGGCGGAGCCGCACGAACGTGTCATCGTGGCCCCGCCCTGCCTCACAATGCCGAAAATAAAGGCATTTTGAGGCAGGAGGCGGAGCCACGATGACGCGATAGCGGTAGCCGGGAGGCTTGCCTATCTTTCCGGGGGATCGGGACCGGCACCCAATATTCAGGAGGCTCCCGAATAAATCGGGAGGGTAGGCAAGCCTGGCTATAGATAGACTGAGGCAGCAGCTGATGGTCTGACATGGAGCTCTCCACTAGTGTACTGTATGGTGGCTTCTCAGTTGCCAGGAAGAGGTGCCATGTATTGGGCGGCTGTAACATTACACTACAGCCCTAAGTGGGGTGAGTATATGGTGTGCAATGGAGGAGGTGCCCCTTCAGTGCTGGAGACCAGGCGTCTCCATTGTCTCCCATAGTTCTGCCCCTGTGCTTAGGCAATCGATTCATACAGGAACAAAAATGATGTGGAAAAGCGATGGGCCGTAGAGAGCGGGGTCGGGCCCTGGTAATGAGGGGGGCGTGGCCACGAATCCTTCAAATAAAAACGGTGGGAAAAAAAAAACTCTGCATAGAGGGCCTCAACCAGAGGCAGATCCAGATCCTTCCCTGTAAGATCATACAGGCAGAGGAGACTGCAGCCTCCCTGGACCCACATCAGCCCAGCACACAGCAGCGTCTGCTGGACTTGGGAGAGAGGCTGTTGACAGGTAAGGGGGGGTTCGCACCCTGTACATAGACGCCTCGCTATCATGAGCGACAGGATGAGCCATTTGTGGGTGGTGACAGGGGTTGGTTGAAGGAAACGGGGGTGTGGTGTTGCAAACACAGGCGTGTCTGTGCGTCTTAACGCTGTTTCAGGGGCGTACATGATTAACACGCAGCGTCACATGGCTGAATGACACACAGCAGCACTTGCAGTGCTTGCGTTAGGGTATGGTCAGCCACAAGTGCTGCGTATGGTTCCGATGTTACCGATTGCTGAATACACTACCTGGAGATGACGTGTGTTACTAAGGGAAAGTGGGCGTCTTATGACAGGCTGGTGGGCCTCTAAATACACACCGCGATCGCACGCCAAGACCTAGGGGGAGTGGTAATGCCTTGTCGTGTGATCGCCGGATTTGCATACTTTGGCTGCTTTTGAACGCATCTAGCGAGCGGGTCTGAATCGGGCCCTGAATTCCAAAGGCAAAACTTTCGAAATTGTGCAGCCAAACCGGAGGACGGGGAATGTTTGCAGAACGGTTGTAAAAACTCCACTCATCTCTGGTTTGAATATTGCAAGATCCTCAGTGCGCGGGTATCTGCAGCGCTGGGCCGCCGCGTTTCATCATTTTAAATTGATTATAAATAATAGATGGTGCTCAATCTCCTAGAAATAGTGTGAAGGTAAGGTTCTCGCTGCTTTACAGCCCAGAAAGTATTTTATATCAGTGCACATCTTTTAAACAATAAAAACTGTCGCCTCTGGGTGCTGCTGAGTCGGCGGTCTGACGAGCTCTGGCCGCGGCTAAATGCTACGTACTGTATTTAGCTGTTTCAGATATAAGGAGGAAAATAAAACCCCTAACTGCTCTTAGATCACAGGAAATGTAGGATGAGTCTCGACGTTATTTATTCATTCACTCAATGTTGCTGCGCAAATGTATTTCCTGCCAAACGCCTAATTTACCGAAGCGGTAATAGATTTCTGCGCAAATACATTAGCGGGGCAGGCGGTGCAAGGCACCAAATGGCGGAACGCTAAAGCAACAGATACTGTGTAATGAAATCTATTCGGAGCGATGTATTATTTACATAGCTGCTCTCCGACGGTGTTCGCCAATAATGTAAACCTATTTAGTTTACGACGTGAAAGACCACTGGGAAAGTAGACGTGAATAATCTGTCACGGACTCGAAGTCCCTCTACAAAATACGCGCTTCAGAACGACTCCACGGAGGAAACGCCGGTCTTACAAGTGTACGGAGAATCTGCCTTCCACGAGCTACCAGAGGCTGTAACATATGGTGTAAGTCCCAGAGCTGCCGCACAGTCATTTCACTCTATGCTATATATCTAAAGACCTGTTTACAGTCCTCAAGCCTCTCGTTTCCCAGCTGAGATTGGACATGAACCACAAGCTGCTAGCATCTTGTTAAAGGGTTTAGGGCAATGATTTTTAATGGCTCTAGAATGTTTTACAATTATTGGGTAATGTGAGACACCCCCCTGACTTTTTACAGGAATGTATATACAGGGGTGCAGTAACCCATAGCAACCAGTGGCACTTTTAGCCAACTGCTACGGGACCAAAAAAGGCTAATCGCTGAATGAATGATTGAAGCGCGATACGTTCTGGGCCTGATTCAAACCCGGACTCTATTTGCGGACGCTCGCTCTCAAAAAGGGGCCGGATATTTAAATTGAGCGCTCGCTCTTTGAGGACGCCTCTATGTCTGCGCGAGCGTCCGCTGAATGCGCTCGCTATTTTTTCAAGATGCCCCTTTGCCGTTCGCATCACACGTCATCTCCGGTATTTATTAGATTAATCGGGAACATTGAACGGCATCTGAACTGCTCGCAGCGCTTGAGGTAGGAGAGTTACTTCCCGCAATCACTGCGAGCAGTTCAGGCTAAAAGACAACCGAGTGACGTGGTCGATGACGCTCCTTTGCTAATTATGCACTCCCATTAAACGCCCTTTTGACCGTTGGGCACGCCTGCGTTCGCGCAACCACTCCCCCGTTTTCAAGCACCTTCCCCCGTTACCACCCACAAACGGCACATTCTGTCACTCAAAATAGCAGCCCCTCTGTGTTTCACGAGCGCACGATTTCCGACTGGTTTGCGCACGTGCACTGCGAACCATACGCATGCGCAGTTGTGCGACCATCGCTCAGAGAGAGCGTGCGGACGCTTACGAGCGGTTCCGAATCAGGCCCTCTGTGCCCATCCTGATTGAAATGGGGCACTGCATATTTGTATACTGTTTGCAAATAACACCCCACGGTCTGTACTAAACTAATTAATTCTTAAAACGCATAAAGGCAACTCTTAAATTAGCAATTAATTTATCTCCTTACAACATAAAAGAGCAGCGAGACGTATTATTATGGGTTATTAGGAAGCTGGTGCCGAGAGCTCCTCTAATGAGGGAGTTTCATTTGCCTCCTCAGTCGGCAGCGTCCAGTTAAATACAACTCAGTGTAATTCGTCGCTGCCAGGTGATTGATGAGACCTATTCACAGACGTCGTTCCCCGCCACCCGCCCTTAAATTCTCCCGTCTTCCTCCGCTCGACGCCGCATTATCTGCATAGGTTTAATTATTTTCAGTAAATCAGGTTTTCTTTTGCTTCCATGTTAATCAGCATCATTTCCTCCTGTTCTTCCAATCTCCCCCAATTCTATTAGAGCCGCACGTCTGCTCCGGAGAGAGCTTGGCCCGACTTCAGGCAAAGCCGTTGCAACAGTCCTCAGAGTGCTGTGTCGGCTACGGGCACGAGCGAGGCGCGATTCCCGTGTCTATCGGTGAAATGGCAAGCACACATCTAACACGGGATCTTCATAATAAGTGCCCATACACCGATCACCTGTGTAAGGGACGCTCCATGTATTGCGTGACTACATAACAAATCTGCAGCTAATGCTGCAAACTTCACCAGCAAAGTAAGTCAGTCCCAAACGCACATTAAAGTGTAAGTGCTTTCAAACAGTTTGTAGTGCTATGGACGGTGTGTAACGCACTCGTCTGCTTGGACTGATGAGCATTATATGTGCTCCGGAGACCCCTTATCTGCTGACAGAGGGTGTAAGTTCTTTTGAGAAGCATTAATCCAGAGGTGGGCGGTGTACCGGATCTAGTAATGACTGAAAACAAAAGAGCACAAAACACCGTGACCAAGTATCAGCTGCATTACAGTTATGACAGTTGACTCCTCCTACCAGTGTCTGTGATGTCACTTCCTGTGAGCTCACGCAGGACACACATCTACATATCATTAGAGTCCCCTAAAGCAATCCTCCCCATACGGTAGAACGGCTGCTGCCATCCTCAGATGGGCTTTCGCTATCGGGGCCTAGTTCAGAAAAGCAGAGGTTTTCGGAGTTTAATAAATAGGTCCAGGCTGCCGTCACCTGCTTTCAGCTTTTGATAAATTGCCTCAGGTATTTAAAGAGTGTGTTTCTATACGATTACGGAATGATAAATGGGTCCTAGAGTCTAAATAGAGCATGCTGTCCGTCCATTTTTGCTTTATGATGGTGGGGTGACGGAATCGTTATGATTTACGTCCGGCGGTTGGAATCCAGACAGCAACTGCCCGACATGGGTGAAAATCCTGATTGTCCCTAAGGTAAGTATAGACTAACCTAATTCCCTCCCCTAACCCTACTTAGGGGTGCCTAACCCTAACCTTCCCCGCAGTGCCTAACCCTAATCCCCCCTCTAAGTGTCTAAACCTAACCCTCCCTTCCCTGCCGCCTAAACCTAAATCCCCCGGGGGGGTGCCTAACCCTGACCTCTCCCCGTGGGTGCCTAACCCTAACCCTCCCTTCCCCTAGCCTAACCCTAACCTCCCGGGGGGGGTGCCTAACCCTAACCTTCCCCCCAGTGCCTAACGCTAATCCCCCCCACTAAGTGCCTAAACCTAACCCTCCCTTCCCTCCAGCCTAAACCTAAGTCCTCCGGGGGGGTGCCTAACCCTAACCTCCCCCCGGGGGTGCCTAACCCTCCCTTCACCTAGCCTAACCCTAACCTCCGGGGGGGTGCCTAACCCTAAGTCCCCCTGGAAGCCCTAAACCTGACAAAACGCGGCTGTCCACGACCGGCATCACTTCGATCGGGATCTAGATTTAGACACCTGTCATTTAACCCTCGCCGGGATAAAGCAGTCGGGAAGCCAGCTGTCGGGATTAGGTCCGCCGACTTCTTGCCTGCATACCGTTCTGACAAGTCGTGCAATCACGGTCACAGAACCCCAACAGTTGCGTCCGGAGCCATGGTCGCAGCCTCGTTTGGTGGCGGGAAAGTAGCGACACAGAGCTGCGTTCCTGGAAATGAGGGCATGTCTTCCCGTTTCCTGGGGGTGCCAAGGCCAACGTCTGCGTCATAGGACGCAGATTTCCTGGCCTCGCAAGCAGTCCGGCGCCAGCCAGGCTGCGTAAACTTCAGCTCCATTTCCTACACCCCTCCTGCGGCGTTCGCTTATTAGTTAGACGTTATTGCACAGGCGCTTCCTTGCGGCTGTGTAACACCGTCCACATCTGAATGAGGCCAATAGTTAAGAATAATCCGGCAATATGCACCTGAGATCCAGACGCGGCCAGATGTAAAGAGCACGGAAAATCTTTTCATGCCGCTGTAATTTATTTATTCCATGTGCGAGTGAAGAAACACTGCCCGCAGGCTGCAAGACATCAACCAAGAGAACAGGCTGGGTTTCTTTTCATAACTTTGGATACAGTAAGTTTATCTCTGCAGAGTTCAGTACTAAAGGAGCTCAGTGTTAATCATTGATACATAATAGGCCTGATAACAACAGCAAAGAACAAAATGAGAAAAAAGTCCCACAAGAACCCGAGTAGCTGACACGTGGGCCCGGAGTCTTTGTACTCCTTGCGCTTTGCTTGCCAGTCCTGCCCCCCTCCCGAACAGCTGTATACAGAGTTTTCAGCCGGTGGCATAGTTATTACGTGCGTATATGTCAAACTTCAACCCTTCTGAAACAGATACAGACAACTTGACGCGCTCTGGCTGATGTCGAACTACAAATACCACCATGAGCTGCCAAAATCGAATCATTTACCAGCAGGTGCTGGCAAAGTGTTGCTGGGAATTGTAGTTCTGCCACTGTGGGCCTTAGCTTGTTATAAAGCACGTTGACCATCACTTCCATAAATGAATATAGCACACAATGAGCTGCAGGTAAGATACAGATGTTGTGGATTGTGGAAATATAGGGGTCTATTTACTAAGCAGTGTTAGGAGACAGAGTGAAAAGTGATAAGAAAGTGATAAGGTGCCAGCCAATCAGCTCCCAACTGTCATTTTTCAAACACAGCCTGTGAGATGACAGCTGGGAGCTGATTGGCTGGTACCTTATCACTTTCTTATCACTTTTCACTCTGTCTCCTAACACTGCTTAGTAAATAGACATTTAAATAATAAGAAAAAGTGGTTTCTCAAAGGCTTTTAGGTTCTTTCCAATCTTGAAAAGCATAATAAAGGGCCTGATTCAGAGCCGCGCGTAAGCGGCCTCTCGTTCGCTCCGAGCGATGTTTGCCCAACTGCGCATGCGTACGGATCGTTATACGCATGCGCGAACCGGTCAGTGCGGTCGAAATTCATGTGCTCGCAAAATAGCGAATGCCTGCTATTTTGAGTGACAGAATGAGGCGTATGTGGGTGGTAACAGGGGAAGGTGCTTGAAAACGGGGAGTGGAGATCAGAACGCAGGCGTGCTTAAAGGTCAAAACGGACGTTTTATGGGTGTGCATAATTAAAACAGCAGCGTCATTGACCACGTCACTGGGTTATTTTATAGCCAGAACTGCTCGCAAGATTGTGGTAGCAAAAACCAACCACAAGAATAGCGAGCAGTTCATACCCTGGTCGATGTACTCGATTAATCTAATAAATAGCGGACATGACGTAGGATGCGAGCGGCCAGGGGGCGTATTTTTCCAAAAAACGACCGCAAGTTTTGTTTGCTCGTTCAGACCTAGAGGCGTAAACAGACCGCAAAGAGCGAACGGTTCATTTGAATAGCCACCCCTATTTTCTGGACGAGCGAGCGCTAATTGCGTCCGGCTCTGAATCAGGCCCAAAGAGCGGACGATTAATACTCATATCTTCTAAGGGAGAACATTAATTCTTCTACATTGCAGGAAATAATTAACAGGCCGATGTTAAGCACAATACAGGGAAGCCTGATAAAGGCTGCCGAGTTACTGGTGCGCCCTGATAAATGGGGATCCCGGCCCCAATATGCTAAAGGAGACCTAGAAATGATTCTAAAACTCAAACTGCGAAGCTGATCTTCAAGACAAGAGCTGGAAGGAAGCACCACCTAAATGTAAATATATATGCAAACATTTCTTCTCGCTGCGTAACAGGGTAACGATCCCTCGACTGACAGAGGCTTTCGGCAGATGCTAATGCTTCAAAAACTGGGGCAATGTTCTTCCATTTCATGTGATGTCTTACTGATAGGGACACGGCACTCCTGGAATCTGTGACCGATACCCATTGTCCACCAAAAACTCAGGTCTGACCTGGGTTTTCGGACATGGGACCTGATTAAGAACCGGTCGCTAAGTTGCGCTCGCTCGCTATGAGCGATTTTCAGCCGTCTGCGCATGCATATAATTCGCAGTGCGATTGCCCAAGCCAGCCTTTGCGATCTGTTTTCGGTTGCTCGTAAGCCGCTATCAGGTCGCTGCTTGGAGTGACAGATAGCGCCGTTTGTGGGTGGTAACAGGGGAAGGTGCTTGTAAACGGGGGAGTGGTGTTGCGGACGCAGGCGTTGTCAGGCCGCCAAAACGCTGTTTAAAGGGCGTGCATAATAAGCAAAGTAGCGTCACCTGCATGTATTTCAGCCCGCACTGATCGCAGTGCTTGCGGCGGGGTAAGGCTACCTCAAGGGCTGCGAGGAGCTCCGATGGCTCTCGATGTTACCGATTAATCCTACAATTCCTGGAGATGACGTGTGTTCCGAGTGGCAAGGGGGCGTCTTTATACATGCGAGCGCTCTTTAACGTCGCTTGCTAAGACATAGAGGGCGTCCTTACGCAACGAAGTGCGAGTGCTTCATTTAAATAGCCGGCTCCTTTTTGCTAGCGAGCGGCCGCATCTTGCTATCAGGTCTGAATGAGCTCCATGGTTCCAACCCAGGTCAGACACCGTTTACACTGCACCTTCGATCCGGGTAATTCCTGGGTCAGCCCCATTCACACTGAACCTGGGTCTGCCCAGGTTTTAGGTCATAAAAAGTGGGAGGTGACAGCTCCACGGCCACCAATCAGCTCATTTTAGGTATGACCCAGTCCATTTACACTGCACCATTACCCGGATCCAACCCTGGTAGCTACCTAGGTTGGATTCCCAGGTCACTTGACCCGGGTTATTTTTCATGGACCTTTTCCACTGAGTGGCTACCAAGAAGACCCAGCAATAACCTGGGTTATTGCAGCAGTGGAAAAGGGGTATAAGCGGTGCACCGATACATATGCAGAATTAGCACCAGCATATAGCAACCCTTTATTTACCTCAGATTAATATAACCAGGGCTGCCGACGGGACAGTGGCAGGGGTTAATTCACCAATTCACCAGCCTCTGCAGATAAGTAGGTGGGCAGGCTGGCCGGTGGGCAAAGTGGATCTGAATCCCAATTTTTATTTTTAAAGCAAAATTTTTGTATTATATAGAAACATTACAAGCATAAAGCAGTTTTTTATTGATTTTTATAAGTTATCAATATCTTCAGATGGCAAAAACAGAACAGGTAACGGTGCATATGTAATAGCCTGAGGACGTCAGGCATCGGAGAGTCCCGTGCGAGGACTGCCTGATGTTTTATAGCAGCCGGCATTTATAAGGCAAATCCTCTGACCTGCTTCCTCTTATATCCTGGCACCCCCACTTCCCTTCCTATATTCCAGCACAGGTGTATGAGGACACCCCCATTCTCTACCTATGCTGCTATGACACAGTGATGCCCGGAAAGGAAACCTTTATAAAAACGGAAGCAGTATGATTTACCGCCCAACGGATCTAATCCCAATCGTCCATTAAGGTAAGTATAGCTAATCTAATTCCCCCCCCTAACCCTAACACCTTAGTGGTGCCTAAACCTTACCCGAGTGCCTAACCCTAATCACCCCCCTTCCCCGCAGCCTAAACCTAATTCTCCTGGGGGGGGCTAACGCTAACCTCCCCCCAAGTGCCTAACCCTAACCTCCGCCCCAAGTGCCTAACCCCCCTCTAAGTGCCTAAACCTAAACCCTCCCTTCCCCACAGCCTAACCCTAAGTCTCAGGGGGTTGCCTAACCCTAACCCCCCTTCCACGCAGTCTAACCCTAACCTCCCCGGAGGGGGGGGGGGTTGTGCCTAACCCTAAATACCCCCAAGTGCCTAACTCTAACCCCCCTCTACGTGCCCAAACCTAACCCCCCCCTTCCCCGCAGCCTAACCCTAGGTCTCCTGGGAGGGTGCCTAACCCTAACCCCCCCTTCCCCTAGCCTAACCCTAAGTACCCCTCGGGAGCCCCTGACCTAAAACGCGGCTGTTCCTTGCCCAGCTTACCTTCGATCAGTAAGCCGGGTGTGGGTCTAATGACAGGCGTCGAGATTTCGACGCCCGTCATTTGCACTTGCCGGGATTAGACAGTTGGGAAGCCGGCGGTCGGCATTGCGACCGTCGGCTTCCCGACTGCTTCCCATAAAAACAGCTGCTGCAAAAAAATTATCATTTGATTCTGTCTCTAAACTCTACAAAATACCTGCTAAAATCTGATTGGTTGCTATAGGTTACGACGCTTTCCCTGCACAGTCACCTGCAATGACTTTTTACATTGCAATTTCTAACACATTTTACAGTTTGTTCCACTGTTTTCAGATGTCTCATTACCTCTTACAATTGATGGGTACACTGCTAAATGCGATGTTACATCCATTAGCAAAGCATTTAATAACAGAAATGACTTTGCAAAGTAAGTAATGCTGAATGTAGAGTGCGTCATTAGGGTTAGGGGCTGGAGAGGTTACTGAGAGACAGATGGCTGTTTTGCCCATGAGGCTCCCTTGCTGGGTAAGTTGTCCAGGTGTAGCCTTCGGAGCGGATTCTGTGTTGCACGGATCTCTCTACACAGACGTAAACAGCGAGTTACGGCATACAACACTTGCGCTGTAGCGAATTTACACACATGCATTTTTGCGTATGTTCGTTTTATGCCGAGCCAGGTCCTGGGTAATTCAGCTAGCACTGGGCGTCTTTTTTGACAAAAATGCGTCTTAGCCGCAATGTGATGCATCTAGGACGCACCAGGAGACTGCACTGATTAATTTTATATATGACACTTGTATATCTGAGTATTTAAACGGAACTCGGCTTAGAAAAAAAGCTGCATCCGCTACACTTTAACACTTCGTTATTCGGATCCAGACTGAGATACTCAGTCTCACTCAAATGTGCAAGTGTCACCTATCAGAGTAATCAGCAGAGTCTTCTGGTGCATCCTAGTCACATTGCATTGCGAATTAGATGCATTTTGCGACCAAAAAAAAATAAAACAAAGTTAAATAAAAAAAATTCTCGATGCCAGTCTCACAGGACCTGTTGCGCCGAGAGGGGCTGATTGGCGCGACTGCAGCATAGATGTCTGAGGACAGATCTATACGCCTGTTTCAGGCATATATCTTGCACCTAGCAAGCCGGTATAAACCCAACGCTCGGTACAGGTTTCCGCTTGCCCGCGCACAAACTCCCGCATTATTTGAATGGACTCGCATAAGCTAGTCACTCAGGTTCCCCCTTCTGCCCGCAGCTACAGCCACTATGCGCCTTCGAAGCAGAATCAGATCCTCTGCATGAAGCGTAAAGAGCAAAAATCCTCTGTACTGCTCCTTAGACACAGAAGTGACACGTGGCCAATGACTGTGACAGCCCTCGGTAATGTTTTGTGCTACGCATGGATAGCGCTTTGTAAATGAGATCCCGGGGAGACCGTCATCTGTGCACTCAGCCAATATCGACGAAGATGCAGCTGAGCGAGGCCAATAGTTCCCAATGCATTAATTTACTATATAAATATACACACAGTCAGGGCCGGATTAAGCCCTCGGGGGGCCCGGGGCATTTAATACAGTGGGGCCCTCCCCCTCTTCTCAGCACTGCCCCCTGGCTTTGCCTGCTGTGTGCCTCCTCCCCCAAACACTTTCATGAGGCAGCAGCGCAGGCAGGTGCTACCTGCACTGGGGGCAGACTTGGAAACCTCCTCCAGGCTCCATCACCAGCAGCAGCGTACCATTTTGTCATGTTGCTGCTGGGAGAGCTGTTGCTGGCAGCTGAGGCTGGAAAGAAGTAGAATCGTCCTTGGGCCTGTGGCAAACACAGGAAGGGGAGGGTTCCTATAAATTATATATTTATATATATATATATATATATATATAATTATATATACACACACACACACACTGTACATGAAAAGTCATGCACACTGATTGCAGCTAAATAGATTATCTTTTACCTTGTAGCCAATCAGGTCGGTTTTGATGATATTGGAAATTCAGCAGCACATACCTCATTGAGAGACAGGAGAAGACTTATGGAACATATTGTAGGTAGCGCATAATGCTGCAGCCATTACCCTGGAGGGAAATCCGCCTCCCAGACAGACAGTGGAGCATGTGCCCACACTACTCACCTCCTGAAGTCAATAGCAATGGCATTGTGTAATGTACTGTCTCCCACCGACACTGGCTGCTAACTTGCAGGGGCTGCTGCGTGCGAGTCACAGTCTCTGCAGGGTAGAAACAGAGGAACTGGCATCCGCAGTGGGTTGATAGTAGAATCTATCCAACCTAACCATCAGCGGTGCTCAGGAGCTCGCTGTGATTGGGAGCTGAGTGGAAGGCAGAAAAGTCACATCCAGCCCTGGTTACATGATAGATTCAAGTCAGAGAGCTCTGCTCTGAGGAGCTGCCGCCTGCCACGCATGCGCAGCAGTGCCGATCAAGCACCGCAGGCAGCGCAGTGACAGTCCCCAGCCGGTGTGAAAAGGAGTGTGTCCCATCGGACAGCAGTGCAAGTACTCGCTCAAGGTACCTCTGAGTATGGCTGGGAAGGGGGCCCCCTAAGAAAGGGGGGCCCGGGGGTACTAGCCTCCTATGCCCCCCCCTTAATCCGGCTCTGCACACAGTATATTAGCCAGCAGACAGAATGGCTACCTTACAGTATGTCTTCCATTTGTCTCCCCCCTTCCTTTTGACTGTAAGCTCCATAAGCAGGGCCCTCCTCCCTCCTGTGCTCATTCTCACTCCACATCTCCTCCATCCCGGTCTCCAGAATCAGAAACAACTATATTGGCCAGGTATACAGCCTTATACCAGGAATATAGCTCCGGACTACTGCACGCCCAGAACTCGCATAAATAACAACTCACAATCCAACCATAAAACATAAAAACAATACATAAATAATAACAGACAAGGAAAATGTCCTATTCTAAAAATACTAACTACAAGACTAAGCAGACCCGACCGCCAATTGTTCAACAGGCGATTGACCTGTGGTAAAAAAAAACTATTTTGATGTCTAGAAGTATTTGCAGGCGGTGTGCTCTATAGCGTCTGCCCGACGGAAGCCGTTGAAACATGGAACAACCAGGATGCGACTGATCCCTTACAATATTTATTGCCCGCTCCCTTACCCTCCTGAACTGGAGGGAGACCTACCCCAATAATCCTTTCTGCTGTTCTCACAACTCTTTGGAGAATAAGCTTATCTCTCTCACTTGCTGAGCCAAACCAGACTATGGCCCGTATTCAGTTTGAGCTAAGCCGCGATACTTTTTTCGCCTCCCGGACTTTTCGCCTACTGCGCCTGTTTTGTAGGCGGAAAAGTATCGCGCGCGTGCCCGCTTTACCCCGTATTCAATTTGAAAGTATGCGAAAACGGGAACTGGCGAAACTTGAACAGGCGGAAAGTAGTGTCAGATTTGGGGAAATCAGCCTGACACCCCCCAAAAGATGCTCTGACATGGGGGTTCCCTATCATACCCCCCAGTTTGGCTTGCTGAAGGTATTTGGTGTTTTTAAACGGGCTCAATAGCTGCTAAATAGCGTTTTTCTATACGTGGTGTAGAATAGTATTCAGGAGTATTTTTTCCTGAAAATAACTTATCCCAGCAAATTTGGGGTACATGAAAATGGGGGTCAGCATATTTAAAAGTTGCTAAAGTGAAGTTGAAAAAATCATAAAAAATCCACCTGCAGCAAGCATCTGCAATGAAAAAAACACCTGGGGCATACTTGGGGACCCCCCAGAGTCAAGTTCGCTAGTTTTTAACTTTGTACCCCAACTTTTTTTTTGCCCCCTTTTTCAATTTTTGGGGTGTCCTTAAGTGTTTTTTTTTATTTTTTGACACAGATTACCTTTGGGGGACTGTCTGAAGGCTGCAGGGGGGTTCCCGCAATGTTGCACCCCAAAACCCCAATTCTGCACTTTTTTCCGCCTGCTATTCATAGGCGAAACTTTTTTGCCTAGTACATTGCCTTGACTTTCCGCCTAGGCGGAAAGTCTTCCAAATTGAACACGGGGTAAAAGCAAAACAGGCGAAAATGACGTCATTGGCGAAAAAGTATCGCGGATCCGGACTTTTCGCCTCAAATTGAATACGGCTCTATAACTGAAGAACATACTGTAACACCGACTGGATTATGGCAGAGTCACTGTTTTAGTTTCTTCAGACGACCGAGAACCGTTATCCGCGCCTGCGGTTGTAGCTACAGGTTCCAGCTTACGTTGAATATTTCCGTTGCACCCCTTGCATCAGGGGCTGTGTTTAGAGCTGTATTGCTATTTGTTATTGGTCTACTGAATTGTACTATACTGTATTACTGTTTTGCCCTCTGTACGGCGTTACGGCCCACTTGTGGCGCCCTATAAAAAAAAGTTTAATGGTAATAATACTTGCCCTGGACTTTACAAAGCACTGCGAGTCTTGGGCGCCTAGACGTTCCACCCGACGCATTCCAGTTGCGTGGCTACTTTTGGTATAATAAAATCCTGATAAACAGAATGAGATAAGTGACGCATTTGCGTAAGATTTCTGCTTACTACACGAATCACATACTCAATGTTTGGACAGCTCAGCACATTTCAGGCAATTGTTCCTCCGCTCCTGGTCTGTCTGTTATGCTGTAGGAAGCGTCTCTGTGTGTTACAATTGCAGATGAAGGGAGAAAAAACCTGTGCCGATGATTTGTCAAGACAGAAACAATTACTTGAATTCCCAGCAGCTGGGAGGATTTCGCATAGTTAGTTGTTGACGCAGTCACTTTCGCTTATCCGTCTGATCGTCCTGGGCTGAAATTACCTTTTTATTCATGTGTTCATTAAATGCAATGGGTTCAGGCAGCTATTCTGAGAAAATTAAATGCATCATCTCAGTGTCCGTGGCTCCTTTACCCTTCCAAAAGGTGATTAACAGGCACAATGCTATATATTTAACATGTCAATATACGGGATGTAGTCTGCATACCGGCGTGCAGGATGCCGATGGTCTAAATACTGACGCCGAAATCTTGACAATTCAGGATCCCGGCACCAGTATCCCGACCGTCGGGATCCTGAAGGTGAGTATCAGGGTGTTAGGGGGAGGTCAGTGTGTGGGGTTAGGGTTAGGCATTAGGTGGAGGGTTAGGCACCGGGGAAAGAGTGTTAGGGTGCGGGTAGGGGGAGGTAAGGTTTAGGCACTAGGGGGGGAGGTTAGGCACCGTGAAAAGAGTGCTAGGGTTAGGGTGCGGGTAGGTTAGGCTTAGGCACTAGGGGGGGAGGTTAGGGTTAGGCACCAGGGAAAGAGTGTTAGGATTAGGAAGCGGGGAGGGGGAAGTTAGGTTTAGGCACTAGGGGGGGGAGGTTAGGGTTAGGCACTAAGGGGGAGGTTAGGGTTAGGCACTAGGGGGGAGGTTAGGGTTAGGCAATAGGGAGGGAGGTTAGGGTTAGGCACTAGGGGGGGAGGTTAGGGTTAGGCACCGGGAAAAGAGTGTTAGGATTAGGGTGCGGGAAGGGGGAGGTTAGGTTTAGGCACTAGGGGGGGAGGTTAGGGTTAGGCACTAAGGTGGAGGTTAGGGTTAGGCACTAGGGGGGGAGGTTAGGGTTAGGCACTAGGGGGGGAGGTTAGGGTTAGGCACTAGGGGGGGAGGTTAGGGTTAGGCACTAGGGGGGAGGTTAGGGTTAGCCACTAGGGGGGGGAGGTTTAGGGTTAGGCACTAGGGGGGGAGGGTTAGGGTTAGGCACTAGGGGGGGAGGGTTAGGGTTAGGCACTGGGGAAGAGTGTTAGGATTAGGGTGCGGGGAGGGGGAGGTTAGGGTTAGGCACTAGGGGGGGAGGTTAGGGTTAGGCACTAAGGGGGAGGTTAGGGTTAGGCACTAGGGGGGGAGGTTAGGGTTAGGCACTAGGGGGGGAGGTTAGGGTTAGCCACTAGGGGGGGAGGTTAGGGTTAGGCACTGGGGGGGGAGGGTTAGGGTTAGGCACTGGGGAAGAGTGTTAGGATTAGGGTGCGGGGAGGGGGAGGTTAGGGTTAGGCACTAGGGGGGAGCTTAGGGTTAGGCACTGGGGGGGAGGTTAGGGTTAGGCACTAGGGGAGGAGGTTAGGGTTAGGCACTAGGGGGGAGGTTAGGCACTAGGGGGGAGGTTAGGATTAGGCACTAGGGAGGAGGTTAGGATTAGGCACTAGGGGGGGATGTTAGGGTTAGGCACTAGGGGGGGATGTTAGGGTTAGGCACTAGGGGGGGGAGGTTAGGGTTAGGCACTAGGGGGGGGAGGTTAGGCACTAGGGGGGGAGGTTAGGGTTAGGCACTAGGGGGGAGGTTAGGGTTAGGCACTAGGGGGGGAGGTTAGAGTTAGGCACTAGGGGGGAGGTTAGGGTTAGGCACTAGGGGGGGAGGTTAGGGTTAAGCACTAGGGGAGGAGGTTAGTGTTAGGCACTAGGGGGAGGTTAGGGTTAGGCACTAGGGGGGAGGTTAGGCACTAGGGGGGAGGTTAAGGTTAGGCACTAGGGAGGAGGTTAGAGTTAGGCACTAGGGAGGAGGTTAGAATTAGGCACTAGGGGGGATGTTAGGGTTAGGCACTAGGGGGGGAGGTTAGGGTTAGGCACTAGGGGGGGAGGTTAGGGTTAGGCACTTGGGGGGAGGTTAGAGTTAGGCATGAGGGGGGAGGTTAGAGTTAGGCATGAGGGGGGAGGTTAGGGTTAGGCACTAGGGGGGGAGGTTAGGGTTAGGCACTAGGGGGGAGGTTAGGGTTAGACACTAGGGGGGGAGGTTAGGGTTAGGCACTAGGGGGGAGGTTAGGGTTAGGCACTAGGGGGGAGGTTAGAGTTAGGCACTAGGGGGGGGAGGTTAGGGTTAGGCACTAGGGGAGGAGGTTAGTGTTAGGCACTAGGGGGGAGGTTAGGGTTAGGCACTAGGGAGGAGGTTAGGATTAGGCACTAGGGGGGATGTTAGGGTTAGGCACTAGGGGGGGGAGGTTAGGGTTAGGCACTTGTGGGGAGGTTAGAGTTAGGCATGAGGGGGAGGTTAGGGTTAGGCACTAGGGGGGGAGGTTAGGCACTAGGGGGGGAGGTTAGGGTTAGACACTAGGGGGGGAGGTTAGGGTTAGGCACTAGGGGGGAGGTTAGGGTTAGGCACTAGGGGGAAGGTTAGGGTTAGGCACTAGGGGGGAGGTTAGGGTTAGGCACTAGGGGGGGAGGTTAGGCACTAGGGGGGAGGTTAGGGTTAGCCACTAGGGGGGGAGGTTAGGGTTAGGCACTAGGGGGGGGAGGGTTAGGCACCGGGGAAGAGTGTTAGGATTAGGGTGCGGGGAGGGGGAGGTTAGGGTTAGACACTAGGGGGGAGATTAGGGTTAGGCACTAGGGGGGAGGTTAGGGTTAGGCACTAGGGGGGAGGTTAGGGTTAGGCACTAGGGGGGGAGGTTAGGGTTAGGCACTAGGGGGGGAGGTTGGGGTTAGACACTAGGGGGGGAGGTTAGGGTTAGGCACTAGGGGGGGAGGTTAGGGTTAGGCACTATGGGGGGAGGTTAGGGTTAGACACTAGGGGGGAGATAAGGGTTAGGCACTAGGGGGGAGGTTAGGGTTAGGCACTAGGAGGGGAGGTTAGGGTTAGGCACTAGGGGGGGAGGTTGGGGTTAGACACTAGGGGGGGAGGTTGGGGTTAGACACTAGGGGGGGAGGTTAGGGTTAGGCACTAGGGGGGGAGATTAGGGTTAGGCACTATGGGGGGAGGTTAGGGTTAGACACTAGGGGGGAGGTTAGGGTTAGACACTAGGGGGGGAGGTTAGGGTTAGGCACTAGGGGGGGAGGTTAGGGTTAGGCACTAGGGGGGGAGGGTTAGGCAATAGGGGGGAGGGTTAAGGTTAGGCACCGGGGAAGAGTGTTAGGATTAGGGTGCGGGGAGGGGGAGGTTAGGGTTAGGCACTAGGGGGGAGGTTAGGGTTAGGTACTAGGGGGGAGGTTAGGGTTAGACACTAGGGGGGAGGTTAGGGATAGACACTAGGGGGGGAGGTTAGGCACTAGGGGGGGAGGGTTAGGGTTAGGCACTGGGGAAGAGTGTTAGGATTAGGGTGCGGGGAGGGGGAGGTTAGGTTTAGGCACTAGGGGGGAGGTTAGGTTTAAGCACCAAGGAGGGAGGGTTAGGGTAAGGAAAATACTTACCGTTCGTTCCTATGGGTGTTGGGATTCTGGCTGTCGGTATTCTGACCAGCGGCATCCAGACAGCCAGGATGTCATACCCAACCCCAACATACAAGTGGAATGTATCGCTATAACAACAACAGTAACATAACATGCAGAATGATGCGTTAACGTAAAAGAAGGCGCTCAGCCCGGACACTGGCAGCGTTTTTGCACAGAGGGGGAAATAGCCTTGAAGAGAGATAAAGTACCAACCAATCAGCTCGTTACTGTCACTTTACAGGCTGTGTTTGAACAATGACAGGAGCCGATTGGTTGGTACTTGGAGTGTATGTACTACGCCTTGGATGGATTTAAAGTGAATGGAGACAGAAGTACCAGCCAAGCAGCTCCATTTATCAAACAAAGCCTCTGACATGGCAGTTAGCAGCTGATTGCCTGGTTCTTTATCTCTGTTCACTTCATCTGTGACTTAGTAAATAGACCCCTTTACCTCTCTACACGACTTAGTACATCTACCACAGAGACAGCAAATACAAGACTTGGGGTGGGGGGGTTGGAATTTGAGGGGCAAATGCAGATTTGGCTGCAAAACTAGAATAATATCTGACCAATAAAAGTTGCATGCAAAAATGGGGCATTTCCCCCTATATGTAGAGCATGAGATGTGTTACGTTCAGCAACAGTAACATATACAGTACATGAGGTTTACGTCAGACACTTATGTCCCAATTGCAAGATGCTATAACACTATTCACCCTACATCAGCCTCTATACATACATATATTGATTCTGCAAAGGTAATCACTGGAAATAGAGAATATAAATGTCCGACTTCCCCTCAGCTGTCACAGCTTCCTTGTTGACAAAGGGGGGGGTTGGTGCAAACATTTTGGGAGGCAGCCATGACTAAAACTATTCTTCGGGTTAGATGCAATGCTTGGCTCGGGTGGACTGGTCCCAATTCTGTATTTTGTGCCGGGTGCTATGATTTCCCCTGCAGTAATGTTATGCAGAATGACTGTACGGATAAGGCAGACGTCAGCATTGCAGTCTCTAGACATTAATCTGACAGAGCTATATATTTGTATTGCCCTGTGATACTACATAGATCTCCTCTGCAGTGTAAATATGACATATGATATAACTTATATAGAGGTCATACAAAGAATGTAACAAGATGGAGCATCTTAGTAGTTAACTGTGAACCCTTATCCCTTACGAAAGGGGTAAGATTGTAAGCTCCTTTGGATAATGTAGAATTTCTAGATTTACTCATTTCAAAAGTGGAAACTTGGGAGTTTAATAAACTAAATCCTGTTAAATATCTAATGCAAAATAATAAGTCCCCTGTAAATCCCCCCTCCCCTTTGGTTCACTCAATAGTGGATCTGGTACACGATGAGCTTTAATATGCCAACTGCCCGCTTGGCAGTACTCTGGCTCTCCACCATCGTCACTTTGTCCAGAGAACCAAGATGAAGAGCAGGAGCACTGCCCAATAGGTGCCAAGCATACTGGTGAGGCTGTGAGACCCCCCTCTGGGTGCACCCTGTCCTGGGCAGGTACTCGGCTCTCCCCTCCTCCGAGAGCTTTGCTGCAGAACAGAAGGGTCAGACTGCTCAGCGTGCCATTCCCTCTGGGTAGACTCTGCATTGTGCATACAAGGGATAATAGGGGAGATTTCTCTGCGTTATGTTTCTGACACCATCTTGTTATTAAAGAACAACAAACAGAAAGCCCCCTCCTCCGCACCCTACCCCCATTTCTAAATGAGCCAGGAACCCTGAAGTTACAAAGGAAAAAAGAGCTCTGTATTATCCTCTCCCCCGCTATGCAAGAAGCAGGTCCCTAACTCGTTATGTGTCTACCCCATAGAGCAGTCACGTGCTCAGATAAACCACATAAACACAGAAAGGGCAGATCCTGCAGAAGTTTTATAGATATGGCTGTCATAAATACAATTAAACAGGTGTGTCGCTCGATAATTGGCACTCGCACTAGAAGGAGGATCGTTTACTACGCGGGACAGAAGGTAACGAGTCATTATAATATCTGCCCTATACCTGCATCTTCCCAGGACTTCCCTCCAAGCCCAGTATCCCTCACCAAAGGTCATACGGAAAGGTGGAGACATAGAGAGAGACGAAGGACGACTCGGGAGAGGCGAGCGTGCGTATCCTGACCTTTCTGACTGCCGGACGCCACAAGGCCCAAACAGCGGCCAGGTGAGGTCTGTTTTCTAGGAAACATCAGGACCGGCGTTCTCAGATGTCATTACTGTGCAACTAATGAGCCGCACAGCAAAGGGATTTATAGGGCTGCACACCAGCAGGGAGAAGCTGCGCACACGGCACAAATATGTTTTATTAAGGGCGTAAATAAAATTGTGTTTAAGATCTTGTAACACGACGAGACAGACAGCAGGAGAGCTTGTAATGAAACATTCAGCTGTAAACGGCAGTGGAGCAATGCTTCCATTAACCGGCCGCCCACTGCTCCTTATTCTCCTGTAAGTAAGACCATGTTATCATTTGTATAAAAACAGCGCTGTTGCCGGAGGGCGCAGAGCCATTTTTGGGTCTGATTCTATACTTCTGAAGCTGGGAGCGCGATAATTTTCTGGGGGCATTTGCAAGAGGTGTTATTGTCAGCGTTGAACCTGCGCACAAACAGAAAACACTGATTTTCCTGCGGTTCCTTAGTGATCTTTAGCCGATCTCATAACCAACATTTACAAAAGACAAAGCTGAAGGCAAAAAGTAGCACTGTCCAGTGGTCACAGATCAGGCAGTGGTGGAATACGCTTTAGCAGGGCCGTAACTAGGGTACTGCGACCTGTGCCGTGGTACAGGGCACTGCAGGACAGGGGGCGCTGTTGGGGCCTGTCCTGTTTATTATCATTCTCACTTGTAACTTCCTCTTCTTTTATCCCCAGCATCTCCTGGCCTCCCCTATCTCTTCCCTGGCCCTTCCCCATGAGGCCATGGCCCTCTCTCAGGTGCACTATATTATGTCCCTATTTATCCCCAGCATCTCCTGGCCTCTCCTCTCTCTTCCCTGGCCCTTCCCTATGAGGCCATGGCCCTCTCTCAGGTGCACTATGTTATGTCCCTATTTATCCCCAGCATCTCCTGGCCTCCCCTATCTCTTTCCTGGCCCTTCCCCATGAGGCCATGGCCCTCTCTCAGGTGCACTATATTATGTCCCTATTTATTCCCAGCATCTCCTGGCCTCCCCTATCTCTTCCCTGGCCCTTCCCCATGAGGCCATGGCCCTCTCTCAGGTGCACTATATTATGTCCCCATTTATCCCCAGCATCTCCTGGCCTCCCCTATCTCTTCCCTGGCCCTTCCCCATGAGGCCATGGCCCTCTCTCAGGTGCACTATATTATGTCCCTATTTATCCCCAGCATCTCCTGGCCTCCCCTATCTCTTCCCTGGCCCTTCCCCATGAGGCCATGGCCCTCCCTCAGGGGCACTATATTATGACCCTATTTATCCCCTGCATCTCCTGGCCTCCCCTATCTCTTCCCTGGCCCTTCCCCATGAAGCCATGGCCCTCTCTCAGGTGCACTATATTATGTCCCTATTTATCCCCAGCATCTCCTGGCCTCCCCTATCTCTTCCCTGGCCCTTCCCCATGAGGCCATGGCCCTCTCTCAGGTGCACTATATTATGTCCCTATTTATCCCCAGCATCTCCTGGCCTCCCCTATCTCTTCCCTGGCCCTTCCCCATGAGGCCATGGCCCTCTCTCAGGTGCACTATATTATGTCCCTATTTATCCCCAGCATCTCCTGGCCTCCACTATCTCTTCCCTGGCCCTTCCCCATGAGGCCATGGCCCTCTCTCAGGTGCACTATATTATGACCCTATTTATCCCCAGCATCTCCTGGCCTCCCCTATCTCTTCCCTGGCCCTTCCCCATGAGGCCATGGCCCTCTCTCAGGTGCACTATATTATGTCCCTATTTATCCCCAGCATCTCCTGGCCTCTCCTCTCTCTTCCCTGGCCCTTCCCTATGAGGCCATGGCCCTCTCTCAGGTGCACTATGTTATGTCCCTATTTATCCCCAGCATCTCCTGGCCTCCCCTATCTCTTTCCTGGCCCTTCCCCATGAGGCCATGGCCCTCTCTCAGGTGCACTATATTATGTCCCTATTTATTCCCAGCATCTCCTGGCCTCCCCTATCTCTTCCCTGGCCCTTCCCCATGAGGCCATGGCCCTCTCTCAGGTGCACTATATTATGTCCCCATTTATCCCCAGCATCTCCTGGCCTCCCTATCTCTTCCCTGGCCCTTCCCCATGAGGCCATGGCCCTCCCTCAGGGGCACTATATTATGACCCTATTTATCCCCTGCATCTCCTGGCCTCCCCTATCTCTTCCCTGGCCCTTCCCCATGAAGCCATGGCCCTCTCTCAGGTGCACTATATTATGTCCCTATTTATCCCCAGCATCTCCTGGCCTCCCCTATCTCTTCCCTGGCCCTTCCCCATGAGGCCATGGCCCTCTCTCAGGTGCACTATATTATGTCCCTATTTATCCCCAGCATCTCCTGGCCTCCCCTATCTCTTCCCTGGCCCTTCCCCATGAGGCCATGGCCCTCTCTCAGGTGCACTATATTATGACCCTATTTATCCCCAGCATCTCCTGGCCTCCCCTAACTCTTCCCTGGCCCTTCCCCATGAGGCCATGGCCCTCTCTCAGGTGCACTATATTATGACCCTATTTATCCCCAGCGTCTCCTGGCCTCCCCTATCTCTTCCCTGGCCCTTCCCCATGAGGCCATGGCCCTCTCTCAGGTGCTCTATATTATGTCCCTATTTATCCCCAGCATCTCCTGGCCTCTCCTCTCTCTTCCCTGGCCCTTCCCTATGAGGCCATGGCCCTCTCTCAGGTGCACTATGTTATGTCCCTATTTATCCCCAGCATCTCCTGGCCTCCCCTATCTCTTTCCTGGCCCTTCCCCATGAAGCCATGGTCCTTTTTAAGGTGCACTTTCTTATGTCCCTATTTAAAAATGGAGGGGGGGGGTGCCAATGCTCTCTCTGGCACAGGGCACCAAAAAGTCTAGGTAAGGCTCTGCGCTTTAGTGACTGCGCCACAGAAGAAACTGGTGCATCATCAGGCCCGGCTGTGGATGTTTCCCCTATAATACATCCCGCCTACTCCTTTCTGTGGGGCTGATTGTGAGTTGGACGCTACAGCGTCAGTGAATACGCCTTTTTGCCGCTGTAGCGTCTGTGACTTTAAGCTAATACCACTAAAAGGTGTGCATTCATCCGTTTGCATGTGCAAGGACTATGGCGTCCAATTCAAGCTGAAATACCGCTTGGTGCATCTTTAGACACCATGGGTCGCAGAATGGAGACTTGTACCAGGCCTAGGCTATGTGCAGAATCTACGTCTGAGTACGGCCTCCGATGTGAGTATCCAAGCGGCTGACTGAATTTGCAACCAGTTCAGCGACACACACCCGCGATACACCCATAACATAGACCATTATTTATTTATTTATTACCAGTTATTTATATAGCGCACACATATTCCGCAGCGCTTTTACAGAGAATATTCGGCCATTCACATCAGTCCCTGCCCCAGTGGAGCTTACAATCTATATTCCCTACCACATGCACACGCACATACACACACTAGGGGTCATTTTGTTAGGAGCCAATTAACCTACCAGTATATTTCTGGAGTGTGGGAGGAAACCGGAGTACCCGGAGGAAACCCACGCGAGCACAGGGAGAATATACAAACTCCACACAGTTAGGGCCGTAGTGGGTATTGAACCAACAACCTCAGTGCTGTGTAATGCTAACCATTACACTATCTGCGTCTGAATAGCGTACTCCCGGTCGCCGCTCAGTGATAACCAGCACATTTACAAGACACTTCGGATACCTTATGTCTCAATCACAACTGCGCCTCTGTGCGTACACACCGTGGGACGAAGCAGTGCGTCTCTTTTTCACTATTTAGATGACTGCGCAGTTAAAAATGATCGACCATTTGCACGAATACCAGCATTGGCGAGCGACGACTCTGGCCCTGAATGTCGAGCTCACCTAACTTTTCTGCCTACCCAAGCACAAACAGGGGCTTATTTATTAACCCAGCACTACGTTGTCAGACATAACATACTATAGGATGTACTAGCGCTGTCCGGTATGATTTCGCTCTGTTCCTGCTACGCCCTGGCATTTTTCCACATAGATATGCCAGCTACATCCTGTTCGCTGGCACGGTAAATTGCGCCATGCATAGAAATGCATGGTGCGATCGCAGTGCGCATCATAGTGTACCGCAGCGTATGCAGGCGAGGGGAATCGCATGGCACGATGCGTGCGCACGTTTGTGGCGTGATCAGCCTCAATGTAACTGGGAGCATCTGTAGGGGATGTTCTGTAGCATCAAGGATAATAATGTAACAATGCCTAAGTGTTTGGTGTTTCCACACAGTCTCTAGCACAGTGCCTGTAACCAAACACAGTGCCGAGCTCCAGGGCTCGGCACTGCCCGGCCTTATGCCAGTCACTAACAGCTGAAGTCCGGCGTCTGCAATAAGGAGCAGACTCCACCTCTTGCGGCTTCTGTTGTTTTGTGTCCTTATCCCGGCATAGGGCTCGATTCAGAGTTAAGCGCTAATGACGCCGCCATGAAAAATTCAGCCACTGAAATATGTACTGAGACGCCCACCTGCGGCTTTGCAAATCCATGCATCTGCGTGAAATGTCGCAGCATCTGTGTACTAAGACGCAACATTGGTTGCAGATTATCCGATTGTTGCAGTCCTGAGCGAGTTTATCTTCCCGAAAATTGGCAGGGGAAATTAAGCCACGGTGCCATATTTCTTGCGTACTGGATTACAGATGCAGGATTCCACACGTCGCAGAAACGATCGTCACTGCGTACAACTCTCAGGGCCCATAGCTCACAAGCCCACTGGAGGCAATAATTTAAGCTTTGATGCTTTAACATAAACAATTTAATGTTGCCTCTATATAAACTTAATTTCGGTTCCGCTTGCATTATCTCTAAACATATTCACCAAGACGGGGCTCTTCAATCACTGTAAACAGAGCACTCGTTCCCTCTCCAAGTGAGGTCTACACACCAGAAACTGATTCTCTCCACAGAGTTCTTAAAATCCGAGGAAACCAAGGAAACTGAAGCAGCAGTGGGACCTCTGCGTGATTCCCCTATCAAATCATCCTGCACTATCAGAAAGTGGCGATGAGCGTTCAGGCCTCCCTCTCGAGACGGAGGCTATGCCTGACCGCGATCGTAGAGCAAAGCAAGGCACTCGGATTACCCACGGCTCCTTCAAAGCCTACACAGAGAAAGGATGGGAAATCTATCAGCACAGAATACAGATGCACTGTAACCAATTCCAAACTTACTTTACATCTTCCCCGCTGAGTTATCAGGCTTCACTTGTCTTTGTGATCATGTCCACAATCTGAAATTACACATACAGTGGAAGAGGAGCAGGGCTGGTACCCAGCAGCGGCTACGTCATCCACACCAGCCCGGTAACTTCTGCACCCAACTAATTATGCTGCATTGGCCTGTGGTCCAAAACGGTTATATCAATAGCAGATCTAGGAAGGAGGCAAAAGATGAACAGCCCCAAAGCGCTCCTGGAATATGAAAGAATTGCAGGATTGCAGGACTGGGCCTGAATACGAATCTCCCCTATCAGGGTCGGCTCTAGGGGTGTTCGACCAGTGCAGTCGCACAGGGGTGCCACCCATAGGGGGCGCACCCCTCCCCCAACATCTCGATTTCAGCGGGTCAATATCTATCGGGCAGCATTGCACTGCGGAATAATCCAGCTTAACCAAACTGGGTGCCGTGGGGGACTTGCAGAGGTGCTGCGGGTAGGTAGTCCATGACCAAATTATTTATGGTCAGTGCGAGAGGCTAAATAAAATAATTAACATAATGAATAGATCCCATAGTATAAATACGAACGTGAAAGAGAATTTCATTGTTATGGAAAAGAAATGTATTACCTGATTATGTAACAAAAAACAGGATACGTAAAATAGACAGAAGCAAAGTCTGCTCTACCAGCCGCCGTCACTAACAGGGCAATTTATTTAATGATCAGAATCAGAGAGAAAGACTTTCACAGAGATCTGACACTGTGCAGGGAGCAAATCAAAAATTATTTTTGGAAAGAACCAACGTTCCTCTGACATTCATCAACAAGAGGTATGATCCTAGTAGGGTGCTCCCTACTCTTCAGTGTCTTCTCTGTGTGGCGGTTAATGTCATGCCTTGTAATTAGGAAGCGAGTGACCGTACATGCGTTATAAACTCACACTTCGGAGGTACGGTGGCCTGCATGGAACAGCAGAACTATTATACTGAAACAAATAAATAAGGCAGGCGTAATAGACAGCTCCTATTAAATCAAATTAAGACTAACTGATCATTTTGCCTGTACATTTCCACAGCAACAGTGGTACAAGCCCACAGGCAGCTACAGCAAGTGAATACGGCTTGTCAGGCTGGATTACATCACTCGCCCGTTCTGGTGGAGCCTGTGGGGGGAAGGAAAGACATTTAAGAAGGGACGAGAGGAGGGAACAGGAAAGAAAACCCTGAAATACCCTTTCTTCAATAACAATGTATTATCTGTATCCCTCACTTCCGCTGAGAATTATAATCAGATGTGTGAGTGGAATCGGCCTCATCTGACAGGGTCATCGATCCACTGTGAAACTGCGAGATCTGGCCAGGAAATGGGAATTACAAATGAATAAGGAACCTTAGGGTAAAATGGAACGTTGAAAACTCACATTGATGAGGACCAACAAATGTATCAATTGTCGCGTTCCTGCCGGCCGACCCTCCAGATACACCACTCTGAGAATCGCCGTCCGTGACTTTACTGGTTACCTCAGCACGTGTGGTTACTCAAACACGGTCCCTGCCACCAGCAAAGGGGAACGTTAATTGTAAGCCTTTCCCCTTACCTGCACACACAATTATGAACGCTTAGTAATAGGTAACGTGGGCCACACAAGGCCTTGGGTCAGGGATGGGGAACCTCAGGCCCGGAGGCCGTATAAGGCCTGTGGAATCATTTTGTCTGGCCCTCAGAGCTTTGTTCTGCTAGCCACATCTGGCTAGCAGGGTGCTTAGAATGGCACCATGCAGCCAGAACCTATGCAGTAGTGCCGCCTGGAGCATCCTTAGGACACTTCAGACGGTCACAATGCTGCCCTTACAGCTCCCCGGAGCATCCTCAGGATGCTTCGGGCATTGCTGTAATCACCGGCGATTGTGGCTCCGCTCCCGTGTGGGCGTGGCCTGCACCAGGCCCACGAATATATATATATCAAAATGGCCCTCGGCAGAAAAAAGGTTCCCCAGCCCTGCCTTAGGTCTAAGGACACAGAACTAGAATTTAAAGCACTTAATTTCAATAATATCTTCAAAGCTTATGTTACACAGATGATAATAATTTTAAACATTTTGACACTGTTGCTTTTTTTGTTCTCCCTGCTGGACTCTCTTCTCTCCCCTATCCTCTCTCTCTCCTGCCCTGAACAAGCCACTTCCCTGTACAATGCCTTCCTTACTTCTGCTCTGGACTCCAGCAATGACTACTCACCCTCGCAGATCCACACCACAACCCTGACATTCCCAATGCACTAGATACCTACAAACATGACATGTTCACATACCGCAGAGCGACAGTGGAGAAAATCACAGTCTAAGGCAGACTTTCTCCATTACAAATTTATTCTCTCATCCTACTGTGCTGCCCTTTCCCTCTCTAAACAGTCATATTTCAAGAACCTCATCTCCTCCCAGTCCTCAAACCCCCAACGTCTCTTTGCCACTTTCAACTGCCTCCTCTGCCCTTCCCCTCCTCACTCTCTGCCCTTGACTTTGCCATCTACTTTACATCTAAAATTTACTCCATATGTGAGGACATCATATCCCATCAGACCCCCAGCACTCCTGCCCCTCCCCATGCGTCTCAACCGGTCCTCCCCTCCTTCCACCTCCTCCCTTGACCCTATCCCTTCCTGTCTCCTCTGTTACATGTTTCTTTCAGCCTGTTCCCATCTGGCCCACCTCCTCAATCTTTCCCTATCATCTGGCACTGTCCCTTCTGCATTCAAACATGCCCTGGTCTCCCCCAGTCTTAAAAACCTACCCTTGATCCTAACTACCGATCCATCTCTCTCCTCCATTTTGCTTCCAAATTCCTTGGGCATATTGTTTGCAACCACCTTACCACCTTTCCTTTCCTACCACTCCCTCCTTGACTCATTTCAATCTGGCTTCTGTTCTCTCCACTCCACTGAAACTGCCCTCACGAAAGTATACAATGACCTCCTTGCTGCCAATTCCAAGGGACACTACTCCCTGCTCATTCTCCTTGACCTCTCTGCTGCATTTGACACTGTAGACCACCCTCTCCTCCTGCAAATCTTTCACTCTCTTGGTCTGTGGCACTGCCCTCTCCTGGCTGTCCTCCTAGCTCTCTGATCGTTCTCTGTCTCCTCTCATGACCCCTCTCCCCCACCCCCAACCACTAACAGTAGGAGTTTCCCAAGGTTCTGTTCTTGGACCTCTCCTATTCTCCTTATATACGTCCTCTTTAGGTGAACTTGTCCGCTCTTTTGACTTCCAATATCATCTCTATGCTGATGATACTCAAATCTACCTTTCCACCCCTGACCTCTCCCCCTCTCTCCTCACCCGTATCTCCAACTGTCTCCCAGCTAACTCTTCCTGGATGTCCCAGCGCTTTCTTAAACTTAACATGTCTAAGACTGAGATGATCATCTTCCACCCTCCCGCATAACCTCGCCTCCCACAATTTAATTATATATTGATGGCACAACTATCTCCTCTAGCCCCAAAGTACACTGTCTTGGAGTTACCCTGGACTCCTCACTCTCCTTTACACCACACATTCAGCACCTCTCGCAGTCCTGCTGCTTCCATCTCAAAAATATTTCCAGGATTAGAATCTTTCTGGAAGCTACTAAAACCCTCATCCACTCACTGGTCATCTCCAGATTGGACTACTGTAACCTTCTCCCAGCTGGCCTCACAGTCTCCTACCTCTCTCCACTTCAATCGGTCCACAATGCTGCTGCTCGGCTCATCTTCCTCTCCAAACGTTTTACATCTGCCTCCCCTCTTCTTCAAGCTCTACACTGGCTCCTCTTCCCCTTTAGATGCCAATTCAAGGTTCTTACACTCACCTACAAAGCCCTCACCCAATCCTCTCCCAGTTACATCTCTGACCTCATCTCCCTTCACACTCCCGCCCGTCCACTTCGCTCAACAAATGCATGCTGCCTCTCTTGCCAACTGATTACTTCCTCCAAGTCCCACCTCCAAGATTTTGCCTGTGCTGCTCCCCACCTTTGGAACTCTTTCCCTCTCTCTATCAGACTCTCCACCTCTCAACAAATCTTCAAACGGGCTCTCGAGACTCACTACTTCATCAAAGCCTTCCAGCTCCCATCCTAACCCACCTAATGCTCTTTCCTCCCTATCTACCCCTTCTGTGTCACGCCTGTCTGTCTGCCCCTCCCCTTTAGAATGTAAGCTCTCACGAGCAAGGACCTCTCCCTCATGTGCTTCTCCTTATACTTTCTTCTACTCCTTACTCCCCACAAGGGCACCTAAAAGGGCCTATCCATTAGCAGATAAAATTGTACGATGAACGATATATCGTTCAGTCGTTCAATTTATCTGTCATGGATAGGCCCTGAACGATGACAGATGCGCACTCTCACGGCCAACAAATTGTGTCTATCATCTCTCCAACATGTTGGTCAATTATCGCTTATCGCTGACAGATATTAGAATATCTGTCAGTTTATAAGCGGTAAACGACGAACAATATTTTTAATGAAAATTAATAGAAACATTAAAAAAAATCCACTCCCTAAATGATGTCATGCAATATCGTTCGACGTTTGCAAAAATCTGTCATGTACGTGACAGATATCTGTCACCGTAGCCCCAGGAATTTTCACCTCAACACGTGACTGATAACTCCCGGCTGCATTACTGTGAGTGCTTTAATCGCTATTGCAGCAATGTATATAAATCGTGTCCTTGTCCTGCACTGTAATGTACTGTACTGTAAGTTATTCGTCTCTTGTTCACTTATTAGTTTATGTACTATGTAAGGTGCTGCGGAACACTTGTGGCGCCATATAAATAAAGGATAATAACAATGTATGATATTTATTACCTCCACACATTTGTTATCAATTTATCCATAATGCAGTTCAGTGTCGTATATAAGAGCACTGAAAACAAAGGACACTGATCTGGTATTACTAAAGTGTCAAATCTAAGAGGGAGAGACCTGTGAAAGTCCGTACGGCATATACTGCATAACAGACAATAGGCCACCGACAAAGACCAGTATTATTTGAGGCTTTGAACCCAGCCTCAGGCTTAATTTCCAATACCAAACATTACAACTGTGAGCGCCTAGAGGTAATGGACAAAACGCTGAAGTGGGAAAATACTGAAAGCATGGCACCGACATAGGTGCACGTCAGCACAAAGCACACCAGCATGAGCACGTTCCCGTATGAAAATGCTGGACAGCCATGGTAGCATCGCTGCAACAGGAGACTTCGGGTACTATGAAATAGGGGCAATTGTTACAGCGCGTTTCGCAGGAGCTTCAGAATTAACACAGAAAACTGAATGGCTACTGGCTCAAGCACCTCACTGCGTATAAGGAACTTGTGCTCTAAATGAGAATTATTATTTATTAATTAACATTTACAGTGGTAAAACTACTGGGTAATAACAGAATAAAGGTGCCTACACAATTAGCGATATTTTACACGATTTGCCAGATTCCGACGCATCGTGACGACAAATCGCGTAAAATATGCCCAAATCGTGAGTGTCCGCTCACCATCACGATGCGCGTCCCCGCAGGTTGTACATCGCATCTTAAGATCTGCTGTTCTGTAGGGAAGATTTGCCAATCTCAGACACGATGCACTGGAATAGTTAGGAGGCGCGATAAATCATTTGTCACATTGGACAGTTTTTAACACCAAATCTTGCCCACGACTGCCGGGGAGCTGCTGGGGAGACTTCAAGGGGAAATCGGACACAATGTCGGATCGTGAGCACATCGCCAAGTGTGTAGGCACCTTAAGAATTGCATTCACTTTAAATTAGCTGCAAATACTAGGGTTGTTCAAAAAGTAATGCCTAAATGCTCATAACTCTGTAATAATAAGCAACATTTATTTGAAACTTTGTCAGTTTGTACTTTAATATGTCTGCTAACTATAAATGTAGTTTTGTTTAGGTAGTCCAAGAAATACCATGGAATCCAAGATGAAACAAAGAGCCGTCATTGTATTTCTGGAAAAAGAAGGCTGCAGTGCTACATAAATCCATACAAGACTAAAAAAAAGTGTATGGTGAGCGTACAATTGACTATAGTAATGTCAGAAGGTAGATGAAGCATTTTCAATTGGGAGAATCGTCCGTGTGCGACAAACCTCGTGGTGGCAGACCATCAACTGCAGTGACAGCAGAGAACCGACACAAAGTCTCATGCCATGATTCAGAAAGATCGTCATGTGACCATCAGAGATGTCAGTGATGCACTGGAATGTAGCCATGGCACTGTAGAAACACTAATCAATGATTTGGGGTAGCGTAAAGTGTGTGTTAAATGGGTTCCAAAGCAATTAACCAGGGATCATAAGGTCCAGAGGGTGGAAGTGTGCAATGACCTTTTGACCAACTTTGAAGCCAACCCTGAGACGTTTTTGGAAAATGTCATTACAGGAGATGAGACCTGGGTATTCCTTTATGACCCAGAAACAAAGGCCCAATCAAAGCAATGGAAACACCTAAGTTCACCTAGGCCAAAAAAGTTTAAATCACAACGATCCGTAAACAAAGTCATGGCCACATTCTTCTGGGATTGCCCAGGTGTTATTCTCATCAATTACTTGGAACAAAACCAATCAATCAACAGTGATCGATACATTATTACACTTAAGAAGCTGAAAGAAGCCATTCGCAAAAAAAGGTCAACAATTCGACTGTCAAATGTCATCTTACACCACGACAATGCCAGACCTCACACTTCGATGGCAACATCTGCGGCCATTGCCAAAATGGGGTGGGCAATAATGCCACATCCACCATACAGTCCTGATTTGGCCCCTACTGACTTTCATCTGTTTGGCCCTCTCAAATACTGTCTCTGTGGTCAACATTTGAAGACATAGAAGTTATTAAAAACGCCATACGTTCCTGGGTCAAACACCAACCACTGGAATTTTTCCAAAGTGGATTCACAGCTTGGGTTGAGAGGTGGAGAAAATGTTTGAGGGCAGATGGTGAATTTTTTGAGTAGAGTCATTCTGTTACTAAGACTTCAAAGTATTTTACTGCAAATTTTCAAATCTGTATCTATAATAAAATTTGAGTTGTGAGCATTTAGGCATTACTTTTTGAACAACCCTCGTACATAACTGTGGAAAACGTTTTTATTTATAGAGTGAAAACTGTCATAATATTGATGAGGTAAAATGGAAAATATCATTTATGGGCCTATTTATTAAAATTGTGATAAATGCACCAAAACCGAATGATCCTGATCACCACTATTCTATGGCGATTTCAGAACAATTTATCATTGTCCCTGAACCTAAAAGCTATACTTTTGTAGCCAGTGTTACTGCGTGGAAACACACTGTGAGGGCTGGAAGAGGAAGAGGGGTCTATATGGATCATTCTTCGGGCTCCAGACCCTGCTCTAAAAGACAGGAGCAACGTAACTAAAACGTTTAGTTTTCAAAGCTTGATAAATAGCACAATTAGGCGTAGGGCTTGATAACAAATGCCTAAAGGTGCCCACACACATACCGATCTACACACGATCCCACGATGTGTGCGATTTCCCCTGAACTCTCCCCCGGCAGCTCCCCGGCGGCTCCTACACACGATTTGGATTAAAAAGCATAAGATCTATCGTGCTTAACTTTTTTTCCCCAGTGCATTTTGGGCCTGATTCAGAGCCGGACGCTATTTGCGCTCGCTTGTTCAGAAAAAAGGGAGTGGCTATTCAAATGAACCGTTCGCTCTTTGCGGTCTGTTCACGCCTCTAGGTCTGAACAAGCTAACAAAACTTGTGGTCGTTTTTTGGGAAACTACGCCCCCTGGCCGCTCGCATCCTACGTCATGTCCGCTATTTATTAGATTAATCGAGTACATCGACCAGCGTATGAACTGCTCGCTATTCTTGTGGTTGGTTTTTCCTACCACTATATTGCGAGCAGTTCTGACTTTAAAACAACCAAGTGACGTGGTCAATGACGCTGCTGTATTAATTATGCACACCCATAAAACGCCCGTTTTGACCTTTAAGCACGCCTGCGTTCGGATCTCCACTCCCCGTTTTCAAGCACCTTCCCTTGTTACCACCCACAAACGCCTCCTCCTGTCACTCAAAATAGCAGGCATTCGCTATTTAGCAAACAAACGATTTTCGGCCGCACTGACTGGTTCGCGCATGCGTATTACGATCCGTGCGCATGCGCAGTTGTGCAAACATCGCTCGGAACGAACGAGCGGCCGCTTACGAGCGGCTCTGAATCAGGCCCTTTGTCCCAGATTGTAAGATCTGCCCTACTGCACGGCAGATCTGACGATGCGATGTGCGACCAGCGGGGATGCGCATCGCATCGTGATCGTGAGTTAGGACTCACGATTTCCTCACGATTTGGCCATATTTTACTCGATCTGTCGTCACGATTCCTCGGAATCGGCCAGATCGTGTAAAATATTGCTGTGTGTGGGCACCTTTAGACTCCAATGTAACAGTGCCCCCTGGTGGTCAATCTAGGAATACAGTAATAGACCTTTAAATCACCACTCAAAATCCCATCCATCTTTATGTTCTCACTCAGTATGAAGAGTGATGGAAACTTGTTTTAAAGATACATTTCAATAATACACTTTAAAATCTTAAACTGGCGATCACACATGAAATAACATCTTTGCTACAGCAGCTGTAAATTACTAAGTGTGCTCATCTCTGGGAGGGTAAGCTGTTGTTCCCTAGCAGACCTTGGGATCAGACAGCAGAGGTGGAAAACTCTACCTGGACACATTCTGCCTCATTAATTTTATGTAAAGTAAAAAAAAAAAAACAACAACATATTGACCTTTGAAAATGCAAATTTGCAGCTTTGCCTAATTATGTTAACCGGCGCAAAAGAAAAAAAAAAAAGATGTTTATTGATGCCTGGTTCTAAAATAATACGACCAGGGTGCTTACAGGTATTGGATCGCTAGAAATACGGATGATCCAGAGGGTAATAAGTTTGCATTCCACATTCCTCCAGGTTTAGGTTCTAAAAAAAATAACACAACGGACTTTATTAGGTAAACCTGCGTCCTATATCGCCGCTCTCTGTTGGACTGACTGGTGTACAGCCTGCTAATAAACACACAGGAAATTACTGGCCATATGGCGCCTCTCTCAATTGATTCAGGTTCTGACTATCAATCACATGTTAATTAGATGGACGACTTCTCCAGCGAGACGTAAGTGCGGAATTCAACAAGAAATCATCAAGAAAGTAAAACTGGTGCGACGTCTCCCCTTGTAATGATTGCGGTGGGTGATGGATTATTGGCGGCGTTGAGGCCATGAACATTCGTAGAACAAGTTATTGGCGCAGAACGTTTGGAGAGGCCGGTGTCTGTACCGAACTACCACATGCTGATTACATGAATGAAGGCTTCATTTCCCTATGGGAAGCTGGTGTAACAGCGATACAAAAGCCAGGCCGGTGAACCCCGAACCCACCTGCACCCCATTGAGCCACCCAATGAATAATGCAATCTCAGCCTGATGTAAACAGCTGCAAGTAAGAGTTAATGGCACTTTCATATCACTATCTGTTCTAGATACTCTAAGTGAGGTCGCTTTTACAGCCTAGATGGCCGTCTGAAAGCAGAAAGTGAACATTATATTAAATTAATATTTGTATCCCCAAAACTGTATATACAAAATCCACGGTGTTCTCATGCTGGGGGAAAGAAAGACTGCTGGACCTGCACCGAACAGAGAGTAGGAAACTAAGCAAAGACTTTAAATAAGGAACCTCCTGGAACTGAAGGCTAGAATGATAAATGTGGAGGGCAATTAAAGTTGGTCTAATGTCTTCCGTAAGCACTGTGGAGTTCACAGTTGGTTTTGTGACATCATAGGCTTTAATGCAGTGGTTCCCAAACTGTGCGCCGTGGCTCCCTGGGGTGCCTCGGGACACTTGCAGGGGTGCCTCAGGTTGGTGATCCAGCACCAAATCAAATTATTTATGTAATGTACTGTAAATATGTGCACAGAAGTGCAAACCACTCCAGCACCACATACCTGAGCCCAACGATGACCGGTCGGCACAATTTACTTCACTTTACTATTTTACTAGATTTTTTTTCTGAATTTCTCAATAACAAACTTAAATTTAGGGGTGCCGTTAAAAAACAATGCGGATACTCTGGGGCGCCGTGATTCAGAAAAGTTAGGGAACCACTGCTTTAATGAACATTTTTTTTTTTTTATAATACTTGTGCCTGTTTTTCAGCTTTGAAAAGTTGGCCGATATAATTCCTATTATTCTGCATGTAAGGTGCAATTCCTTACCATGATAACGTTCATCATCTACTGTGAGGATATCGGTGCCAGTGCGGGAGCACTGCTCTTTCCGCTCTAAACAGGGGTTACTTAGACTTAAGCAAACGCCGGGCTCCACCCTGGCAAATGGCCCCCCAACACCCTGGCAAACTGTGACACCCCCTCCCCACGCAGCGGACCCGTAATTACTATTCTTTATTTTTCATCCCCGCCCATGGACACACCCCCAATCGGGCCACTCAACCTAAGCTCAGGGCACCAAAGGAAACTCTCGCCCTGAGCTCTGCAAACTCTAGAACCGGCCCCTGTTTCCCACCATCTATATAAACCACCGATGGCACTATTGATTATATACTCCTTGATGGCCATCCTGTGGATGAGTCGCCAACATCTATGACTGGCGCGTAGATTAAATGTCTGAAAAGACAAGTGCACGGGTGTCTGAGATGCAATATCAGGATTGCAGCTTCTTCCCCTATAACTTGGAGTAAAGTAGACACATTTGGTATCTCTATACCCGGAAGAATTGGACAAATACATTCTCTGTGAACAATCTAAACATATAAAAGGTGCCAAAGCAAGGATTATGGAAAAGCTATTTATTATCACAATCCCTGAGCCTACAGAATGTGTACAACAAACAGGAGGGAGGGGGGGTAACTGCAATGCAGCATTTTCATAAATACTCCAACCTGTAACAATGCGCCCGAGATTCTATGAACAACAGCTCCCACCAGCCTCTCTAATTGCAACTTGACTGCGATTCGTTCCCACAGATGTAACGCTGCTTTTGGTTAATTAAAGATCTTTAATTGCTAATTCTTTTTGGCAGCCTTAGAACTTTCTTTTAAACAATACACTAGCATTAGCTGGCTGAGAACAACGGGAAATCCTTGTGCCGCTGGCCGCCCCGTGCGTCGCTCAATGCATCATACCCGCTGCGTGCCCTGCCCTGTACGGAGTCATTACAATCGCTCGCTGCTTTTCCAAGCTCAAGTAAACATGGAAAAGCACAAAATAAGGGTATTTTATAAAAGGCAAGAACAGTACGGATCCTGGAATTGTTTTGTGTGTTTTATATGGTATACAATTAAAAAAATAAATAAAATAAGGGGGGGGGTTGTATTGAAATGGAAAATAAAAGCTCAAAGGAAAATATATACATGCATTTTGTGATTCCTGCCTATTCTATTATGTACCTAGATCTTAAGTCGTTCTCAGTGGCGATAGAGTGTGCACATTTAAAAAATCAATTAACTCAAGATTGTACTGGATGTAAATTCAAAAATATATCATGCGTTGGGTACAAATGCTATTTTTTAATTATTCATGTTTCATATCACCCAACTGTCCGGATTCAGGTGAGCCAGTCCTGCAGAGCCGTAACTAGTCTTTTTGGTGCCCTGTGCCAGAAAGAGCATTGGCGCCCCCCTCATTTTTCAGAGGGACATAATGCACCCAAAAAAGGGCCATGGCTTCATGGGGAAGGGCCAGGGAAGAGATAGGAAAGGCCAGGAGATGCTGGGGATGAAATAAGAGGAAGCTACAAGCAAGAATGATAATAAACAGAAATGTGACAGGCCCAAACAGCGCCCCCTGCCCTGCGGTGCCCTGTTCGATGGCGCCGGCCGCACCACCCTAGCTATGGCCCTGCAGTCCTGTTTTGGGGAGCGCTATCCAACTTTCCTGCATTGCCCTGCTTTGTACGACGGGACTAGAAGGTGGTGAGGTTTATGCCAGATAGCAAAGCAGAGGGGAGAAGCAGCTGCACACAGCCACCGTGATGGATGAGACATTGAAAAGGTGGTTTATGGGGAGGGAAAAGAAACCATGGCGGTCCAGCGTGACGGAGGCACCGGTCACGCCATGTATAAATGCCTTATGACCGCAACTCCTTCTCATCTGTCCTGGTTCTCCAACTTGGAAAAGTTAGGGCGTGGGACTACAAATCCCGGTAAGACATATTGTAAAAATGATCTAGTGTTCAGTGAGCAGCAAATCAATTTGTACGTATCAAGCCAAATGTCTTGTGAAGGGTTTATACATCACATGATCTCAGATTCCAATAACGCCTCCCTCCCGTAACCAAAGCTGTCATTTACGTCTACGCAAGTGACAGGATTCCCTGGTTTGCGGGCTGCAGACAGACTTCGCACTAGAGGCATTGGACCACCTAGAAAAGCTTTTTCGGTAAACTAGTATGAATTTATAGGGTAAGCGCTGAACCAAATCAAAGGTGTGGGGGGGGGGAGTTGTCTCCTTAAATGTAGCCAATAAGGACACGTAATGAGACAATAGTATCGGTAAGTTATACCGCCGGACGTCAGCCTGGCGGATGAAAAACGGACGCCGGAAGTCCGGCATATGAAGATCACGATAGGGGAGGTAAGTAGGCTATGCCTCCCCCCAACCCTCCCTTAGGGGTGCCTAAACCTAACCTCCCCCCTAGTGCCTAACCTTAACCTCTCCCCAGGGTTGCCTAAACATAACCCCCCTCCCCACACCCTAACCCTCCCGGTGGGGTGCCTAACCCAAACCTCCCCCCGAGGGTGCCTGACCCTAACCCCCCCCTTCCCCTAGCCTAACCCACCCAGAGGGGGTGCCTAACCCTAAGTCCCCCCGGGAGACCCTAAACCTAACCCCCCCCATGCCGGGATTTCACTGTCGGGAAGCTGGTGGTCGACATTTCGACCGCCGGCTTCCTGACTACATACCATAAGGGGCACACGTCACGCCTATCATCCTGCTATCATTACCTTCAATTGCTAATAATGATTTTAGTTCATCACAACTCATTATTTGCATAGAGTCAGTCTGAGATGGGGCAAGAGCAATATTGATGGAGAATTGCATGAGTGTTCCAGCAGCAAACAAATTAAAAATACAAATTATTTCTGGTTTGAGTGTCACTTTAGAACAGTGATAGACAACCTAAACACGTGGGGGGCTCTAATCTTCAAAAGGGCCACACGTTAGCCCGTAGCTCCGTAATAAATTGGAGACATCTATCTGTAGCCCATAGAAGCAATGTAAGACGGTAGAAGTCACCATTGTACACCCTGGGCCTGATTCAGAGTTGGGAATAGAGAGAGATGTCTCTCTCAACTGATCATCTTGGTGACACCATGCTGCACTGCAGGTGGGGCAGATCTAAAATGTGCAGAGAGATTTAGATTTGGGAGGGACGTGTCCAAACTGACATCTAAAGTGCAGTGTAATATTAAAGCTGTGCGGTATTTGTGAGCTACATGCAGCCAGTATTTACACTACATGCAAAAAAATGTATGTATTTACACCCCTTGCACTGCAATATGGTTTGCCCAGGTACATAGGTAAGTGCTATCTCTCTCTCTATTCCCAACTCTGAATCAGGCCCCCTGTCCAGCGATCGCAAATACGCACTATATAGCGCGCATGTTATCCAAAAATGAAGGCCGGGCACTCACTTTGGCAGAGTGGGTGGGTCCCCAGGGACGCGCTCCGTTGTGGCCAATCCCCTGGCTCCCGATTAAAAGATTGATGTCTCTCTGGCCCGGCTGCAGGGAGGACTATAAGAATGAGGTGGAGCCAGCTCTTTGGCGCGTGTGGCTGCACTCCCTGACCTGGACAAGTATAATAAGCGGGTAGTGTGTGGGGGCTGTGCTGTTAATAATAAAAACAGGGTGGGGGATGGGGGTGCAGCGGAGGCTAGCACTCTGCAATCATTCAATGTAGCTGGCTGGCAGGCAAGCAGGGAGGTCCGGAGGGTAACTGCTACATTGAGAAAATTGGTGTCAGTGGACCTCATTTTATTAATGAGTGGGTCCACACAGGACTGTCATTTACAGTGTTATTAATAATCAGTCAGCACCTTATCAACCCTTATTCCCTCCCTACCCCCACAGCACTGCCTGCCTTTAGCCCCCTTCGCGCTCCCAGTACTGACCCAGCTGATATCTTCCCTTGTCCACTCCCTATCCCCAGCACTGCCTATCCCTAACCCCCTTCCTGCCCCCAGTACTGTCCCAGCTGCCATCTACCCTTGTCCCTTCCCTACCCCCAGCACTGCCTGTCCCTAACCCCCTTCCTGCCCCCAGTACTGTCCCAGCTGTCATCTACCCTTGTCCCCTCCCTACCCCCAGCACTGCCTGTCCCTAACCCCCTTCCTGCCCCCAGTACTGTTCCAGCTGCTATCTACCCTTATCCCGTCCCTACCCCCAGCACTGCCTGTCCCTAACCCCCTTCCTGCCCCCAGTACTGTCCCAGCTGCCATCTACCCTTGTCCCCTCCCTTCCCCAGCACTGCCTGTCCCTAACCCCCTTCCTGCCCCCCAGTACTGTTCCAGCTGCCATCTACCCTTGTCCCCTCCCTACCCCCAGCACTGCCTGTCCCTAACCCCCTTCCTGCCCCCCAGTACCGTTCCAGCTGCTATCTACCCTTATCCCGTCCCTACCCCCAGCACTGCCTGTCCCTAACCCCCTTCCTACCCCCCAGTACTGTTCCAGCTGCTATCTACCCTTATCCCGTCCCTTCCCCCAGCACTGCCTGTCCCTAACCCCTTCCCTGCCTCTGTACTGTCCCAAATGCTATCGACACTTATCCCCAATCCTAACCCAACTTCCACATGCCCTTACCCCTCTCTGCCCCCAGCTCTACCCCAAGTGCTGCTTGCTACTAACCCCCTACCTGTTACATACCCCCCGCACTGCCCAAGCTGCTACCTGACCCAACACCGCCAGCACTGCCTGCCCTTAACTCCATCTACCCCCAGCTCTACTCCAACTGCTTCTTACACTTAACTCCCTCTACCCAAACTGCTACCTGCCCCAGCACTACCCAAACTGCTACCTGCCCCAGCACTACCCAAACTGCTACCTGCCCCTAGCACTACCCAAACTGCTACCTGCCCCTAGCACTGCCCAAGCTGCCACCTGACCCCAGCACTGTAACAACTGCTACCTGCCCTCACCCTCCCTCTCTGCCCCCAGCACTGCACCTGTAGTCTATGTGAGCATCATCCTCCGTGCTGTAACATATGACTGCGACTTCTCATGGTGTCCGTGTAGGGCATGTGGGGTGGCCTGATGCTACATTTTTGAGCTCAGCAGCATATGTGATGGGACCCCACTGTTTTAAAGTGAGGGGGTTCCTGGGTACCCACAATTTTTTTCGCTGAGCACGATCACTGCCTGCCTATGAAAGTACATTTCACCCCCATCCTTTTTGCTGTAGAAAGTAACATGAAGGCCACTTTGCCCTACTTTGGAACCTTCTCTGACACTTTTTGTTTCCTTCTGCAGGGTTTCTTTATTTTATTTTTTTTGGACATTGTCAGGCAAACGGTAAAATGCGATTCGGGGGTAACATTTTGCCTGTTTAGAGTGGACGTTTCCAACCATGTTCTATTGGGACAGTTGTAATCCTAGGAATGAATGTGACAAGAAGTACCAATGACGTTAATGGGAAATGCTCTCCATTCGGAAAATTATTTCCTGTATATTTTATTTGTTAAACTTTGTTTGTCCAATAATTATTAGTTCTTTTTTTTCCCTGCTAGCCCACTCGTGTTCTCTCATCTTACACTGCTGAGTGGTCTTTCTGCAACAATGTACAATAAGATGGCAGCATGCGCAAAAAGAATCAAACGCAATAACGGAAATTCACTGCCCACTTGTAAATAAGCCCCTTTAGGTCTGTGCGTTCCTTGTACTTTGTCCCACTATAAAGAGAACATAATACAATCAGGGTCTGTGCAATAACAGCTTACAGAAATGAAATTCTCTATTAGTGGCAGTGCTGAGCGGACAGTCGGCTGTAGACCTACTTTATGTATTATAGTTTCATTCTGAGCTAAATTAAACAAACTGATCATTTGCCGGATCAGTGATTTCCATCTGGAGACTTTTATGGGCGTTAGGCCCAACCATCGCTCCTCGCAGTCTCCGCTAGAAGAATTCAATTTTGAAGGGGCCTCTGTAGAAATATTGCCTTAGGGAGACCTCGCCATGAATTCCTCAGATCAGGAACATTACTTACTCTTCAATTAAGCAGCGGAAAAAATAAAAATAATGATTAAAAAAAAAAATAATAGCTTTTTCTGATGCCATTTATTGAGCCGATTTGTGATGAAGAGATAAAGTAAACTTCAAAATATCTTTACTAACTTCTTACCATATACTATACAGTATAACATATTGTGCCACTAGAATATTAAATATCCCAATTTTCTTTGGGACTGTCCCGATTTCAAGGGACTATGCCTCCGCCCAGTCGGTCACCCCAATTTGCAGGGGTTTGGAGGCAATCCAGTCGGTAGTCTCCACTGTAATGCGTCATTAGAAATAAATACAATTTAAAAAATGGCTCCAGGGTGCGGTGAAAGATCACAATGGCGCGGCCACGCCTCCAGCGTTTTACATTAAGTGAAATGATTTCCCAACTCCTTTAGTATGAAAATGGCCCATCACCTACACACAGGTTACGGGCCATTTGTCTCAATCGGTATTCAGCCTGTCTTTTCTAAATCCGGGTACACATTACACGGTGTGTGTACTCGTCCCGACCCACAATGCGACAAACGGCATATTGTGCATTCGTTTGACACTACGCGATCTGGTGAACGACCTCACCATATGTCGTTCACAAGCTGCCTCCACAAGCATGAGGTCGTTCGTAACATTGGCAAACCTAACCCTCCCCTCTAGTGCCTAGCCCACCGCCTAGTGCAGGCCTGGCCAACCTGCGGCGCTCTCCAGCTGTTGTGAAACTATATATCCCAGCATGCCCTGCCACAGTTTTAGCATTCCCTAATAGCAAAACTGAAGCAGTGCATGCTGGGACTTGTAGTTTTACAACAGCTGGAGAGCCACAGGTTGGCCATTCCTGCTCTAGTGCCTAACCATAACCCTCCTCCTAAACCCACTGCTTACTGCCAGGATTCTAACAGGTGTCAGAATTTTGGCGCCGTTTGTCGGAATTATAACTACACCCCCGTATATGTTACATCCCCAGCTTTAGCAGGAAATGTGTGTTTCTAAATATATAATTTACACTCCTAACATTATTATAGGCTTTCTACTTCTATTTTAAACTTATGATTACTTGACATAATATCCCTATATCTGAATCATACATAGAATACATAGCGAAGCTATCCCCAAGCAGATGCTGCCCTTTTACCTCAGACAATCCCCATAAATTACTTCCTACGTTTATTATCGCCTATTAACAAAATGGCTTCCTCCCCCACCCTCCTGGCAGCACACCTCTGCAGCTATTAATGAATTTACCGTTCTAATTTTTCCCTATGTAGATGACGCGTAGACTTGTTCCTTTAAGCTCAATGACTGGAAATCAAACACTGGAAATACCTTGAACAGAAGATTACGGCTTAATACAGAATGTAAATCAGGTCAGCGTATTCTCGCTGAAGCATAACTACATACATTACTTTAAAACACTGAAAGAGCCAATTCTGCCACGCTCCCCTGGTTTCTAGGCATTTAACTGTATAGACGGCACCAGGTACTCAATAACACTAATGCAATTCCATCAATAATGAAGAAGATTGCTGGCCTCAGCACCAGGAAAACACAGGAACGACAGTTGCACAGATTATATGGGGCGTGCCAGCAAATGACCACAGTTCTGGGTAATATATTAGTAGTAGAACGTAGACAAGATCTAATCTGGGACATTCATGTTGGAGTTGGCATAGTTCTCCATAGTCCACTCTAGTTTCCCGTTAAATACTGAGGGGGAGATGTATCAAAGCTTGGAGAGAGAGATAAAGTGGAGAGAGTTAAAGTGCCAACCAATCAGCTCCTAGCTGTCATTTTTCAAACAGGCTGTAAAATGACAGGAGCTGATTGGTTGGTACTTTGGGGGTCTATTCACTAAGCCTTGGATGGAGATAAAATGAACAGAGATAAAGTACCAGTCAAACTCCTAACTGCCATGTCACAGGCTGTGTTTGAAAAGTGGCAGGAGCTGGTTGGCTGGTACTTTATCGCCGTCCACTTTAGTACATAAACCGCTTTATCTCTCTCCGGTTTGGTTGTTGCTAGATCCAAGTTGGAGAAAGGACCTCTGGCGTCACAACTATGTGACTGCTATGGCAGTGCCGGTCAGCTACCAGTGTTACTATCCACGTGGGCATAGAGGAGAAACGGGCGTATCTATAATGGGTGCAGGGTGTGAGCACGGGCCCCGGGTCCAGAGGGCCCCGCATCTCACACCCTGCACCCATATTATTTAAAACTTACCTCTCCGAGGTCCTGCTCCGGGTGTCAGCGCTGTACAAAAAGCCGGAAAAATAGCCACGGCGGCCATTTTTCTGGCGTTTTGCGCATGCGCAGTAGACCCTAGGCAGACACTAGTGCCCAGAGTCTACTGATACCCCAATGGCCGGCCAGCCACGCCAGTTGGCTGCCGGGAAGAGAGGAGGGGCCCCAGACAGGGAATACACACAGGCCCCCTCCTCTCTAAAGAAGCCCGAGGGGAAATATAAACCTGTGGCGAGTGAAGGGAGCCACTGTGCCCGAAGCGCTGCGAGCGGACGCTTTTTGCCCCCGTTCTGAACCTTGCCCCTCCCCCTTTTTCTGCGGGTCACCTGGTTGTGACGTCAGAGGTCCTTTACAGCACCTTGTTCTAGACCTAACCGTGCGGGTATAACCAAAGACTCTTACATTGTACCAGAGCCTTGTCATGTTCTGCGTATCCCCCAGAAGCGAACGGCAGAAGATGGTGGGGGGTGGCACACAAGCCCACCTAGGCTGTTATATGCCACTGAGAAGGAAAAAATATAGCATTTTCATTGGCTCGCTGTCTGCTATGCAAATATTATTACCCATAAGCCTACTGTCCTCAGTAAATGCAGCTCATGGATATTGTGGAGAAGCTTAAATAGCCCCCTGACTCTTCCCAGCATCCCAGTAAGGCGGTCTATGGATGATAGTCTATGCCATCTCAGCCAGGCAGGCAACATAGCTGAGAATTATCAGCAAACACGGCCAGGTCAATGCCGAAGGTTGGGTACACTTGTGATCGGTCCGGACCGCGCTAGGTAGCGGAAGACGTTGGTGCAAGGAGACAATAATCAGTATGGTGTGTTATTATAGTGGCTGTGGAGTGTAAGGTGCCATCCTCTGAGTCCATATAGTTACCTCCGTCAGAGCACAAACATATGTAAATTGCAGTATAACAACATGATACTCTGCTGATAATTGTGCCAACCCACTGCTGGCACCAGAGACCAATGAAAACCACCCCTCCTGCGCCTCTAACGGGATGCCAAAGACTTGTGCTACATCTCCTGGTTTTCTGACATCAAACGACAGAATCGTAAAGAGGAGTTTAAAATATTAAAGAATATTCACATGCTGCTTCCATGTCTTTTTTTTTCTTGACTCCAAAAATGTTTTATTGTGGGGCCATTAACAAACGTATATTTGAGTTCTCTATGAAGATGTGATAGATTGCCTCCCTTGATTGACCTCTTTTTCTTTTCTCCCGCTCAATCCCTTTTTTCCCTCTGACTTTCCTCCCCATATCTTCCTTCTTTTTCCTTCTTTATTCTTTTTATTATTTTATTTTTTTATTTTTATTTTTAATTATTTATCTTTTTAATTTTTTTTGAATTTTTCATTTTTTTAATTCCGTTCTTGTTTATTGATTTTTTTGTATATTTTCATTGTGACCTATTTATATTTTATTATGAATAATTTATTGATAATATCTGTATCCATTCCATTTCCTGTATTCCATCTGGATTTGCTTGGTCCTTTTTCAATAAAAACAGTTTGTATAAAAAAAAAAAAAAAAAAAGATTAAATAATATAATTTTGTCCCCATCTGACTAATCATCATGGCATTACCCACACTACACATTGTATGGCAACACTGCTGCATGGTTTACTGTCCGTCAGTGGGTGGGCACAGTTCAGATGTAGTAGAGCTACAATTCCTGGCTTGCCATGCAACAATTGGAGAGCTACAGGTTGGTTAACCTCTGCCACTGGGGACATGTACATGCACAGGGATTAGCAGATGTATGTAATTACGGTAGATGTAGTGATACTTTCCATTACTATAACATTTGGTTCTCAGCGATGAGAGAAACCGGGCGAATTTAATCTGGGAGCTCCCCTGGCACATTCGGGCAGGCGCTGCAGACATATGGCGGAGAGGCTAAGTCACATGTCCCCGGACCCACAAAGGACTATCTGGGTTGTGACAAGCAATTCATTAACAAAAGGACATTTATGTGATATTACCTACTCCTGTGCAAGCCTTGAAGAGGGTTAATCTTGGAAAAGAAATGTACATACATACATTATATATATATATATATATATATATAGTGATAGAAGCACTGGTAAAGTGGTCAATGGCAGGTAAATTTATCCTAGGTTTTTGGCCTATGTGTTCTAAAAAACCCCAGGAGAAGTCTGTTTTGTAAGCAGACCAGAGTATCGGCTTTTGGAAAAGCCGGTTTGGGTCCTGGGGGTGTGGATGTGAGGAGAGGGAGGGCTCCATCCACAGGCCACTCCAGGTCTTGGGCCTTTCAGCCTGGTAGCAGGCTCATCAGGGCTTGCACCTGGAAGTGGCTAATATAAGCTGGGCTTGTTTGTGGCTGAGTGTCTCACACCTGGGAGAGCAGGCCTGCAGGATAGCTTGCTCTGAGACACTGTTAATACAAACCTGTAAGTACTGTAGACGCGAACTTGTTTTTTAGTGTTCTGGTAGTGAGGGTAGATACTGTCTAGTTAGAGCCCAGACGGGCTAGGGTTTATGTTTTATTTTGTTTATGCGTTTGGTACAATAAAGACTGGTGACGACCAGTTTGGACGAGAATCCCAGACTTGTGTCCTGTTTCTCCGGCTGCTGTGTCTGTAAAGAGGGAGTTCATCTACCCCAGGAGTGGGACCCCTATCCCGACTGTGTCACAATATATTTATAAGTAGTAACGGCACCACCTAAGGAGCACTTTTGGCATGGACCCCTACTGCACAAAGGGTTAATGCACAAGACGAGATTCCAATTACATTTTAATAACCGACACTGAAATCCAGATAGCGTCCAGTGAAGGAGGTGAACCCAGCGGCACGTAGGTGCGTCAGTGATTACAGGGGTATCTATCTCTCTGTAGTGCATGATGGTCAGTTTATTAAGGGGATCAGAATACAAACGACTGGCTGGCTGCTAGATCCATTATATTCTGCTTGCTGGCTGATCCACAAGAAAATGCAATACGTTCCCGGGAAAGCAGTATTATAGAGAGAGAGATCAAGAATGAGGGGGATTAAGATGTTGTTTAAAGAACTCGGATTGTTGGATAGTAAATCTATGTATATTTGTGTTATTGTCACATATGTTATTAGGTATAACAAGTCACGGGATATACATTGTAATAAAGGGGGGTTTATGGAGGCACAATGTACACAACACAACGTGGCTAGAGATTAACTATATAATAAGTAATAACTGTAAGATAGGACGATGGGAAACCAATCTTGTAGATGGACACTGGAGTAATCATTACTTTTAGCTCACATTTACATCCAGTTTATAAATATGGATTATTGAAGACCTCTATGGCTCAGCGGAGACTAAAGGCAAGCTCTTCATCCAAAGCAATAACAACGCCACTAGGAAAACTGCAAAACCAACCAGATGCAGTACGTGGCTGATGACGGGATCAGAACCCAGGCAGTTGTTTCCATTACCTGGTTGGTTGGCTGCTCCACGAGATGTCCGAAATAAATCGTTACTGCTAGGGAATGAGAGGTTGCGTTTTATTATCCTTCATTCAAATGGTTTCCTTAGATGACAGAGGAAAAGTTATACTTATAATCTTTTACTCATATAGCGCCACGAGGGTTCTGCAGCGCCGTACATAGAAGTTGCTACTTCTGGAGTAATATTTACCTGCTACCCACAAAGCAAGGGTGGTCTGAAAGATATAAAAAAAATACACACAATGCTGACCGTGGCGCTCTCAGTGCAATCTGCGTAAGTCGCAGCTGCCACAAAGAAGATTGTGTATAACTCTCCTAAACAATATAGAAACAACAAAAAGTGTCTGTGCGTTCAAATCATACTGCAGAGGAAAGTGTAAATATATTTAAAAAACATATAAAACATCACAAAACTTATATAGAAATACTCCATGGACATAAACCTAAAAATTATATACATATCTATATTAAGGATATTGTAAATTGTATAGTATGTATAAAGGAAAATAGAACACAAAGTAACAGAGAAATGATTGATATGTAGCTAGTCACTTTCCTGATAATAAGCTGGGGGAAAGAGCAACAAATGTTCCAGCACTAGTTGTCATCCACGACTATTCTGAAAGAGCCAATGTGCCTGCAACGTGCTTGCTGATTGGTTGCCTCTAGACTGCTGGCTAGGTGCTAGTTTACCACTGTAGATGAACCCCTTTCTGCAGTCCTCCAAAAGTATGTATTAGGGTGCATTGCATTGTGAATGGAGGGATTCCCCTATTATCATTATCTAAGGGGGATGTAGTCAAAATGTCCACATGTTGTACATATGTTGACAGTTATGATGCTGACAGTGGTGAAATGTTGACATTCTGCATCGACTGGATCGTTAGGCTACGTGAGGGGAGGGTTAGGGTATGGAAGGGTTAGGGACAGGCACTAGGGGGAGGGTTAGGCTACAGGAGGGGAGGGGAGGGAAGCATTAGGTTGCAGGAGGGGGGGTTAGGGTTAGGCTGCAGGAGGGGAGGTTAGGTAAGGCTATGGGAGGGGAGGGTTAGGGTATGGAAGGGTTAGGGATAGGCACTAGAGGGAGGGTTATATTATGAGAGGGGAGGATAGGCGCTAGGGGGAGGTTTAGGCTACAAGAGGGGAGGTTAGGCTATGGGAGGGGAGGTTAGGCGCTAGGGGGAGGTTTAGGCTACAAGAGGGGAGATTAGGCTACGGAAGGGGAGGTTAGGTTAGGCTATGGGAGGGGAGGGTTAGGCTATGGGAGGGGAGGTTAGGCACTAGGGGGAGGTTTAGGCTACAAGAGGGGAGGTTAGGTTAGGCTATGGGAGGGGAGGGTTAGGGTATGGAAGGGTTAGGGACAGGCACTAGGAGGCTTAGTGGTATACTCACCACCAGAAGAATGTCGACAAAACGTCCCTGGTGGTCTTGTGATGACTTACCTGACGTAACCCCCGAGGCCAAACGTACCAGGTAAGTCAACACTAGACCACCAGGGACATTTTGGCGACATTCTAATCATGTCGACACGATGAATGACGACAAAATCTATCACACCCATCGGAGGTTGATTTAGGTTCAAGAGCTACTAGTTTATTGGGTGTTTATTGCATGCAATGTCACATGCTTCTCGCAGGGTGGTACATCTGCTGCAATGATTTAATACGAGTTTTACCTTCACATTTCACAGGAGACTAAAAATATAATATGTGCAGAATACAGAAGTTTGGTGGATGGTGAGAGAATGTCAGAAATAAGCCCTTTGTGTCTGATAATAACTTCTTACGTTCCAGCTATACTCCCCATTGTATAGACTATACCCAGCAATAGGAAAATAGCATTCCCAGTATAAAACATTACGACTGCAGTTACTTTACAGTTTGCATCTTGAATAAAAATAAACCCCAGAGATTAGTCTGTGCATTCTGTTCAGCTATAAAACCCAGCGCAGCCGCGCTACTTCCCTCTGAGACTCCCGGCGCCATATGCTACACAATCAGACACAAACTCAGAGAGCGTAGATCATGCTTCCTACAGGCGTCAGGGCCGGGACACGACACACAACTACAGATGACAGCGAGCTCATGGCTGCACGTGTGCGACTTTCTACATAGTCCTCATCCCAGTTCTTTATTAAATCCAGATGGACGTCCCAGAGCAGCGATATCATGTTACGCAGACACGTAGGGCTCATGCATGCAGGCAATGAAACACAAACACTTAATGTCTAGTTAAGACTAGAAATAGATTTAAAGCTTTAAATAAGCTCATCATAAAGTGTGTATTCACGTAAACCGGGCCACTCGCGCGTGTACTGCCGGACAACGCACATACACTATTATGTACTGTGTCACGGGTCGTTTGGTAGATTTTCAGAAATTGTGGTAAACATATTAATTCCAAAGTATATCCTTATTAAGATCCAAAAACTTTTTACTTCCTAGGGTAAGAAACCTAGATTGGCACGGAAGGGTAAGAAACCTAGATTGGCATGGAAACAACTATCCCTGCCAAAATCAGAAGGAGGTCAGGGACTTCCAGATTTACATTGGTACCAAATAGCTTCTTTATTATCACAATTACCCCCGTGGTTCTCAAAAGAAAAATGAATGCCATGGGTTCAGCTTGAATGGGATATGGTTTCTCCCTTCCCGCTAACTGACTGTCTTTGGTTGCCATCTCAGGTTAAAATTCCGTGGGTTGAAAGATCTACGTCGGTATCCACAACCAGGAAAGCCTGGTTGGAAATAGTTAAAGTGTCTCCAGATATTAGATTGCCCTCAACCGGCTTTACCCTGGAAGGGCTGGCTACCCCAATACCTAATCTAAGTCTTGAGACATGGAAATCACAGGGTGTAGTCTCCCTTAAAGAAATGACTACATCCGGCATTATTTTGCCATATACTCAAATTAACGCACAATTTCATACCCCGTTTAGAGAGTTTTATTAATATGTACAAATCAGACACTGGCTACACAGTATAACCCCATCCCCAACTATAGTCCATGATCTCCCTAAACTCTTAGTCAATCAACTAAATAAAACTAAAAGTAAAGGAAGTATCACATGGTGGAACTCCTATCTGATTACACCTATAGAATTTAATAAACCCTCAACAATACAGAAATGGGAAGCAGATCTTTCCTGTGTCTTCTCAGAAGATGACTGCCGCCTGATTTATAAAACAAACTATAAATGATCTAAATGTATATCTCATATGGAACAGTACTATCGGTTACTTCACTGTCAATACTTCACTCCTAAATTAATGCATATCATCTCACCATCCCATCCTAATCTATGCTGGTGGAACTGTGGTCATGTGGGCTCGCTAATCCACATATTTTGGTCTTGTCCCATGTCACTATGCTATGGAGAAAGGTATTTACTCTAATATCTAAAATCTTATCTCCACACCCTGTCATAGCTATCTTTCATATTTACAAAGGATCCCTGACTGTTAGTGAACGATATATAATGGGACACATCCTTATAGCAACCAAAATAAGGATAGCTCAACTTTGGCGTTCCCCTGTAATCCCTACTCTAGAAGACATAGAGAATAATGTCCAACACCATTGTGAGTTTGAAACAGTTGGAATACACTACTCCTCATCGACATCAAACCCGCTGATTCAGTGGTTAAGTTGGTCAGACTACTGGTCCACAAGACCCAAGCCATGAGATTTGAACTTTGAATTGATGACAAATAATTATATATGATTAGACCAAGGGATAATCTAGGAAGAGTTGATTTACCTAGTCCTATTTAACATTTCGATATTCGGATGGTTTAAGTCGGTAGCTCATTTTTTTCATTCATGTTTATTTTTCAAACGAACGGTATGTCATTAATGATAGCTAGATATATTATCAATGTTATGTACTGGATGACAAACGCAGTTGTAACTTCTGGACTATACGTATGTTTTTATGTTATATTTGATATGTCCTATACAAATAATGTACCTTTTATTTTCTGTCCCCTTTATTTTCTATTCCCCTTTCTTATTTCTGTACCCCAAGTTCTCCCATATAATTTTGAAACAATAAAAATCTAATGTTTAAAAAAAAAAGGAAAAAGAAAAAAGAAATTGTGGTAAAGGCCAGAAAGCAGAATGACTTATTATATTAGGAAGCTTTTTTATGGAGATGGAACTGCCCTTATCTTATAGCCCGTAATTTCATATACCCTCATATCTGTGCTGGAGAATTATTATCTATTCCATCACCACACTATGACATATGAATATACCCTAGAATACCCGGGTAATCAGTATTCAGTACCCGCACCTCAGTCCTCCCTATGGTACAGCAATGGATCCTAGCATACCCGGGTAATCATACCCACGCACCTCAGTCCTCCCTATGGCACAGCAATGGACCCTAGTATACCTGGGTAATCAGTACCCGCACCTCAGTCCTCCCTATGGCACAGCAATGGACCCTAGTATACCTGGGTAATCAGTACCCGCACCTCAGTCCTCCCTATGGCACAGCAATGGACCCTAGTATTCCCGGGGTAATCATACCCACGCACCTCAGTCCTCCCTATGGCACAGCAATGGACCCTAGCATACCCAGGTAATCAGTACCCACACCTCAGTCCTCCATATGGCACAGCAATGGACCCTAGCATACCCGGGTAATCAGTACCCGCACCTCAGTACTCCCTATGGCACAGCAATGGACCCTAGCATACCCAGGTAATCAGTACCCGCACCTCAGTCCTCCCTATGGCACAGCAATGGATCCTAGCATATCCAGGTAATCAGTACCCGCACCTCAGTCCTCCCTATGGCACAGCAATGGACCCTAGCATACCCGGGTAATCAGTACCCGAACAACAGTCCTCCCTACGGCACAGCAATGGACCCTAGCATACCCAGGTAATCAGTACCCGCACCTCAGTCCTCCCTATGGCACAGCAATGGACCCTAGCATACCCAGGTAATCTGTACCCGCACCTCAGTCCTCCCTATGGCACAGCAATGGACCCTAGCATACCCAGGTAATCAGTACCCGCACCACAGTCCTCCCTATGGCACAGCAATGGACCCTAGCATACCCAGATAATCAGTACCCGCACACCTCAGTCCTCCCTATGGCACAGCAATGCATATGCAATGGACAACTATCATATCTCAGCCAGGGTAATCAGTAACCGGCACCCCAGTCCTTACTGTGGCATGTTGAGCATACATTTAAATACTGCAGGAGGCTTCTACAGAACAGCAATTGCGATTAGAGTGGAGCGTCCGCTCTGGCGCAGCAGCGCTCAGTCTGTGAGCTTCAGCTTACTCAGGCTGGCGGCTTGCGAGGCCAGGAAATCTGCGTCCAACAAAGCACAAATTGGCCTTGGCACTCCTGGAAAAAGGGGGGCGACATGCCCTCATTTCAGGGAACGCAGCCCAGTCACACCCCCATTCCACGGGCCCCCAAACGCCATACTACGGGTTGGGGGATCTGCGTGCGAGATCGTAGGACCCGTTGTGTTCAAGTGCAGGCCCCAAACTATCTGCTTAGTACGTAAACCATCGGGTTTATGTACTAATGTGAATCAGGCCCTCTATCTCCAGTGGCTTTGTACAAACCCCCTCCCTAGCACTATACTGACCTCCTAATTGCCAGACGGCTTTACAGACATAATTCCCACACTATTATTCACAAACCAAGGAACTGTCTCCCATATAATATTATTTGTTTCTGGGGCACTGCAATATTGTGCAGCTCTGTCCAGGGAGGATCCAGGAATGATACATAAACAAGGGCTGGACATTACCGATCGCAACTTCGATTCCGCGCGCAACCGTCCGATTGTTGCGTTCTGCGCATGCATGAACACTCCACTGCGATCGGGACTGAGATCGCAGGGTTGCAGACCCTTTGCAGAGTGATTGACAGGAAGTGACCGTTTGGGGTTGGTGAGGTCGGCCAAATGTAGACGTGCCAGTGCATTTGAACGCCGTTACAGTGGCACGCATAAATTAGCCATTGCGATGCCGTACGCAGCTTGTGCTTTCACTGCGTGTGATGAGGTTAGCAATTCCTGAGTAAGGTCAGCACTTGTGCGCGAGGCTCCGATTGTACTCATTGTTATAGTGTTCACTCTAGCTCCGGCGCGAGGCAGGGCGCCGGAGCTAGAAGAGGGCACGTTCATGCGCGCGCATCCGAGAAGGGGCATGGTCATCGAAAAGGGGGCGTGTCTAAAAGACGCGTCCCCTTTTCGTCACTCTTGGGGGCGTGCCCGGCACTTACGGACACGCCGGGCAGCCCCCAAGCCCTGCAGACAGGGAGAATAGATGCCGGGCGCATGTGCCCGGCGTCTATTCTCCGGCGGTGACCGGGTCACCGCACATTTCTTCACCCGCGGGACACTGCGACCCGCGGATGAAGACAGTTCCCGCAGGCTGTTAGGGCAGGGCGCTTTTTGCCTTCCAGAAAGAGGGCAGGGCGCCGCGCCCCGCTAAAACAGCCTAGCGGGAACACTATCGTTACCGATGGTTTTGCAGACTTGCAAAGTATTACAAATGTGTGTAAGGTAAAGGAGACGTCGTTATGTTTGGCTGTGACGGCATAGCGTTTGCAATAGCGAAACTGCGTGCATAATCGCAGTTGCTGAATCAGACTCGTGGACACATGTTGACAAGAGGACAGTGGGCCATGTTCAACTTGTCCCTAGAGCTTACGCTCTAAACCAATCACATGACAATTATCTATTGAAATATCCCCACAGCACTTTGTCGAAGCACAGAAAAAATTCCTATATTAGGATTACGGGGTACGAAGAGCTAACAAGCCATGTAACAAATTACTCACATACCTGAGGCCACAGAAACACCAGCTCAGAACAGAAAACGGCTTTATCTGTCCTCATCGCATCAGCTATTATTAGGAAGCTCTCCACCTGCAGATACTCTGAGAACCCAAGTCATCAGAACCACTTGAAATATTCCTTATGAAGCTTTTCCATTTTGCCTGTGGCTGGTATTTACTGCTACAAATCATGTATCAATCCAGCCCTGTTTACTAATTCTGTAACACACATCAACTTGGGCAATTTTATTGTGAAGTCTGCGGGGACATTAAATTAGGTGTGAGCGTATATGTACACGATAAAAGCGCTAAGCAGTATGTGCAACAATTTAATTTGGTCATTTAATGAGCGAATGGCGAGAAAATTACAGAACTTCTTTTTTTTTTTTTGGCTGCTGTTTGCATAATTGCTAAAAATAGCTCCGTATATATTGTTTGTCTTTCCAGGGTAAGTAAATTCTACTTTTCTTCACCCCAGTTTCCATGGAGATTGTGAGAGTATCAATGACAGACAGAAAGCGCTCCAGCGGAATCCGGCTATTTATAGACCACTGGGACACTTGAAGCTGTCTAGTTACATTGCCTGGAAGCCTGTGACCGAAAGAGACGATCGTCAGCGCTGGGAGAGGCAACAAACAGTTAAACAACAAACGTGTATTAAAAAAGTAACAGCAAAAAAATTAAAAATTGCATGTTTTGAAAAATAAATTTAAAAAACTCCAGCAAATGTTTACTCTAGCAAATCATACATACAGTAGAGATAGATAGTTATATATATATATATATATATATATATATATCAGTGATGTGCGGTCAGGTGAGGCAGGTTAGCAGAGACTTTCTGGTCATACTTAGAAATACTCCAAAGTTTTAGAATAATACAAGGAAGATATTTATAACAGTTTTTTATTTCTTATTTTTATAGTCAAAACTCTGGAGTATAAGGTGTATGGCAGGTGAGGCACTGCCTCCCCTGTCTACCTTTTCCACACATCCCTGATTAAAACTCCCTAAATTTCCAGCACTATATACTGCTGCACCTTTGTAGAATGCCCACATGAATCCTCAAGTTCATATACAGTATGTATTTGTAATCTGACTCTGATACTAGCCAGTGCCTCCCCAGCCATTTACCTCTCATCACTGATATATATAAATATATACATACACACACAGAGTCAGGTGCATAAATATTGGGACATTGACAGAATTTTCATATTTTGGCCTCTATTTACCACCACAATGGCTTTGAAATGAAACAAACAAGATGTGCTTTAACTGCAGACTTTCAGATTTAATTTGAGGGTAATTACATCCAAATCAGGTGAACGGTGTAGGAATTACAGCTGTTTCTGTATGTGCCTCCCACTTTTTAAGGGGCCAAAAGTAATGGGACAAACTAAACAATCCTAAATCTAATGCTGGGAATACAAGGCCAGATAAAATGCCTGTCAGACCGACAGACATTTTATCTGGACGGCTGCCAGCCGCAGATGTCGCCGGCATACACTGTGAGATTTCTCTCACAGTGTATTCGGCAGACATCCGCGCTCCGCCCCCGGGGGAGGAGACATTTCGAACACAGGAAATGATGTCTGTCGGCCGTGGCTGGGCATACACTGCCCGATGCGGCCGACAGTTTACCGGGAAATATCGCATCGGATGGGCATGCTGGACAATCCGGCATGCCCGACCGAGCAATATTTAACCCTCGGTCGCCCCCCCACACGATAAAATTATCGGGGCGATCCGCCTGATATCGGCGGATCGCCCTGATAATTTTATCGTGTATGGCCAGCATAACTTTCACTTTTTAATACTTTGTTGCAAATCCTTTGCAGGCAATTACAGCCTGAAGTCTGGAACGCATAGACATCACCACACGCTGGGTTTCATCCCTGGTGATGCTCTGCCAGGCCTCCACTGCAAATGTCTTCAGTTCCTGCTTGTTCTTGGGGCATTTTCCCTTCAGTTTTGTCTTCATCAAGTGAAATGCATGCTCAATCGGATTCAGGTCAGGGGATTGACTTGGCCATTGCATAACATTCCACTTTTTAGCCTTAAAAACTCTTTGGTTGCTTTTGCAGTATGCTTCGGGTTTTAGTCCATCTGCACTGTGAAGCGCCGTCCAATGAGTTTTGAAGCATTTGACTGAATATGAGCATATAATATTGCCCGAAACACTTCAGAATTCATTCTGCTGCTTTTGTCAGCAGTCACATCATCAATAAATACAAGGGAACCAGTCCATTGGCAGCCATACATGCCCACGCCATGACACTACCACCACCATGCTTCACTGATGAGGTGGTATGTTTTGGATCATACTCCATACTCTTCTCTTCCCATCACTCTGGTACAAGTTGATCTTTCTCTCATCCGTCCATAGGATGTTGTTCCAGAACTGTAATGGCGTTTTTAGATGTTGTTTGGCAAACTCTAATCTGGTCTTCCTGTTTTTGTGGCTCACCAATGGTTTACGTCTTGTGGTGAACCCTCTATATTCACTCTTGTGAAGTCTTCTCTTGATTGTTGACTTTGACTTTGAGAGTGTTCTTGATTTGGCCAACTGTTGTGAAGGGGTTTTTCTTCACCAGGGAAATAATTCTTCTGTCATCCACCACAGTTGTTTTCCGTGGTCTTCCGGGTCTTTTGGTGTTGCTGAGCTCTCCGGTGCGTTCTTTCTTTTTAAGAATGTCCCAAACAGTTGATTTGGCCACACCGAATGTTTTTGCTATCTCTCTGATGGGTTTGTTTTGATTTTTCAGCCTAATGATGGCTTGCTTCACTGATAGTGACAGCTCTTTGGATCTCATATTGAGAGTCGACAGCAACTGATTCCAAATGCAAATGTCACACCTACAATCATCTCCAGACCTTTTACCTGCTTAATTGATAATGAAATAACGAGGGAATAGCCCACACCTGTCCATGTAATAGCTTATGAGTTGATAGTCCCATTACTTTTGGCCCCTTAAAAAGTGGGAGGCACATATAGAAACCGTTGACCTAATTTGGATGTAATTACCCTCAAATTAAATCTGAAAGTCTGCAGTTAAAGCACATCTTGTTTGTTTCATTTCAAAGCCATTGTGGTGGTGAATAGAGGCCAAAATATGAAAGTTCTGTCAGTGTCTCAATAATTATGCACCTGACTGTGTGTGTGTGTGTGTGTATATATATATATATATATATATATATATATATATATATATAGACACATAAATATAACCAAATTTCTGCACGCTCATCTCAGCACATCAGCATCGGGGTGCAGCCTCCAAAACCAGTTACATGGTTCTAATATAAATCCAAGGTATTTTCCATAGGTATGTAAAGAAAGGGCACTCAGCAAAAGCAATACACTGATACATTTAATGTCAGCAGTATAATCCAAGCAACATCATAGTCGTCGTCTACGTTTCACTCCCGTATGACCTTTCTCAAGGGTTCAGCACAGCAGTCAACTTGCCAACATCAACATGAACCTGGTGGCGTCCCTGGTGCGTCAACTGTTGACAAAATGCAGAGTAACAGGACAATGACAAACTAACGCTTGGAGCAAGGGGACAATGGTACACTAATGCTTGGAGAAAGGGGACAATGGCACACTAATGATTGGAGTAAGGGGACAATGGCACACTAATGCTTGGAGTAAGGGGACAATGGCACACTAATGCTTGGAGTAAGGGGACAATGGCACACTAATGATTGGAGTAAGGGGACAATGGCACACTAATGCTTGGAGTAACAGGACAATGGACCACTAATGCTTGGAGTAAGGGGACAATGGCACACTAATGATTGGAGTAAGGGGACAATAGCATACTAATGATTGGAGTAAGGGGACAATGGCACACTAATGCTTGGAGTAACAGGACAATGGTACACTAATGCTTGGAGTAAGGGGACAATGGCACACTAATGATTGGAGTAACAGGACAATGGTACACTAATGCTTGGAGTAAGGGGACAATGGCACACTAATGCTTGGAGTAAGGGGACAATGGCACACTAATGCTTGGAGTAAGGAGACAATGGCACACTAATGCTTGGAGTAAGGGGACAATGGCACACTAATGCTTGGAGTAAGGGGACAATGGCACACTAATGCTTGGAGTAAGGGGACAATGGCACACTAATACTTGGAGTAAGGGGACAATGGCACACTAATGCTTGGAGTAAGGGGACAATGGCACACTAATGCTTGGAGTAAGGATATAATGGCACACTAATGCTTGGAGTAACAGGACAATGGCACACTAATGCTTGGAGTAACAGGACAATGGCACACTAATGCTTGGAGTAAGGGGACAATGGCACACTAATGCTTGGAGTAAGGGGACAATGGCACACTAATGATTGGAGTAAGGGGACAATGGCACACCAATGCTTGGAGTAAGGGGACAATGACACACCAATGCTTGGAGTAAGGAGACAATGGCACACTAATGCTTGGAGTAAGGGGACAATGGCACACTAATGATTGGAGTAAGGGGACAATGGCACACTAATGCTTGGAGTAAGGAGACAATGGCACACTAATGCTTGGAGTAAGGGGACAATGGCACACTAATGCTTGGAGTAAGGGGACAATGGCACACTAATGATTGGAGTAAGGGGACAATGGCACACTAATGCTTGGAGTAACGGGACAATGGCACACTAATGCTTGGAGTAAGGGGACAATGGCACACTAATGATTGGAGTAAGGGGACAATAGCATACTAATGATTGGAGTAAGGAGACAATGGCACACTAATGCTTGGAGTAAGGGGACAATGGCACACTAATGCTTGGAGTAAGGGGACAATGGCACACTAATACTTGGAGTAAGGGGACAATGGCACACTAATGCTTGGAGTAAGGGGACAATGGCACACTAATGCTTGGAGTAAGGAGACAATGGCACACTAATGCTTGGAGTAAGGGGACAATGGCACACTAATGCTTGGAGTAAGGGGACAATGGTACACTAATGATTGGAGTAAGGGGACAATGGCACACTAACGCTTGGAGTAAGGGGACAATGGAACACTAATGCTTGGAGTAAGGGGACAATGGCACACTAACGCTTGGAGTAATGGGACAATGGCACACTAATGATTGGAGTAAGGGGACAATGGCACACTAATGCTTGGAGTAAGGGGACAATGGCACACTAATGATTGGAGTAAGGGGACAATGGCACACTAATGCTTGGAGTAAGGGGACAATGGCACACTAATGCTTGGAGTAACAGGACAATGGCACACTAATGCTTGGAGTAAGGGGACAATTGCATACTAACGCTTGGAGTAAGGGGACAATGGCACACTAATGATTGGAGTAAGGGGACAATGGCACACTAATGATTGGAGTAAGGGGACAATGGCACACTAATGCTTGGAGTAAGGGGACAATGGCACACTAATGCTTGGAGTAAGGGGACAATGGCACACTAATGTATGCAGTGGGGAAGCCGGCGGACGTAATCCTGACAGCCGGCTTCCAAACCGTCATATCCAGACGAGGGTTAAATGACCAGTGTCTAAATATATAGATGCCTGTCATATTACAGACGCCGAGAGACCGATGCCCGGCATCCCGATCGAAGGGATGCTGGGCGCCGCTGCGGAAAGCCGCGGGGGGGGTAGGTTTAGGGCTCCCTGGGGGGACTTAGGGATAGGCACCCCCCCAGGAGGTTAGGGTTAGGCTAGGGGGAGGGAGGGTTAGGCAACCCCGGGGTGGACTTAGGGTTAGGCACCCCCCTGGGTGGGGTGCCTAGGCAGCGGGGAAAGGGGGGCTAGGTTTAGGCACTTAGAGGGGGGATTGGGGATAGGCACTGGGGGAAGGTTAGGGTTAGGCACCCCTAAGGAGGGTTAGGGGGGGGAGGTTAGGTTAGTTAATACTTACCTTGGGACGATCGGGATTTTCAGCCATGTCGGCCAGCCGCTGTCGGGATTTGAACCGCTGGACTTGCGTCCATCAGTAATTCATACCGATTCACACACTAATGCTTGGAGTAAGGGGACAATGCAGGACAATGGCACACTAATGCTTTGATGTTTAGTGTGCCATTGTCCCCTTACTCCAAGCATTAGAGTGCCATTGTCCCCTTACTCCAAGCATTAGTGTGCCATTGTCCCCTTACTCCAAGCATTAGAGTGCCATTGTCCCCTTACTCCGAGTCCCATGACAATGGCAACAATTGGGATCCCAGCTGTGCAAATTCACATGTGATATTTTAAATACTTAAGTGTGAGATTTATTATGGGGTGACTAATAACTCATTACTAATGGTTATCATGTTAGTATGGTGTTGAAAAGTAACTCATTTGTGAAGGAAAAGGTTCGCAAATAAAGGATGACAGTCTGGCTGGCTCTAGACCCAGAAAACAGGCAATACTGTAACACAGTCATTTCACAGCTTCGGGGAAGGGAAAGGACATTTTAATAATGCAAACAGAAGCAGACTTGTGCCCTTCTGATCATCAAGAAAAACAATATTATTTCTATAATATAAAACGTGGCTGCGTGGTAAAGCCGGGAGCTACAACTGGGCCGCAGAACCTTCTCCAACAGCTTGTGGATTATTGGAAGCATACATATTTAATTGCCTTTCAGACAAATAAACTCAAGAAACAACAATCAGGCAGGCGCTCGATTAATAATTTATTGGAAACGTATTAATCTAAATTATTCTGACGGTTCTAATTATTAGACTTTACATGAATAGTTACAATGTATTCCGCAACACTGTACAATCACGGAGCTAAAATGTGTCGTTCATAGCAACCAGACACAAGAATAAATAACAGAATCTGGTTGGTTGCTATGGACAACAGCATCTTTCGTACACATAGTACTTCTGCATGTGCAAATAAATATACACCATGATGAACAATAATACAGTAACATACGACGGGGGGAATTTCACTGAACGCAATGTGCCGCCGGGCATAACCTCAGTGTCTGGCTGCCCACATATCAGCCGACACCGCAAGTTTTCTCTCGCACCCTCTCATTTGCTGGCCCATTGCAGTATGTTGGGGGAACTGGTTGTTTTTTTTTTCTGGTGTAAAGTTAGGACCTCCCTTACATACACCTGTGAGAGCCCAATAAATTGAGTGATCAACTGCCACTCTGTGTAGACAGTTTTAAAACGTCGACAGCCAGAACGGGGGATACTGTTAGGTCGACCCCCAGCATCCCGACATCCTGATAAAAAAAAACCTTTCAATTGCATTAACAGTGTTGGCTTTACAATGTCAAACATGATGCCTTTACCAGAACTTTCTGTGCCTTTCCCCATACATACAGAACACAGACAGGTACAGTGGATAACAGCCAGTGTGCACGAGAGAAGTGGTACTGTGCCTTCCCCTATACATACAGAACACAGACAGGTACAGTGGATAACAGCCAGCGTACGCAACGAGAGAAGTGCTACTGTGCCTTTCCCCATTCATTCAGAACACAGACAGGTACAGAGGATAACAGCCAGCGTACACAACGAGAGAAGTGGTACTGTGCCTTTCCCCATACATACAGAACACAGACAGGTACAGTGGATAACAGCCAGTGTACACAACGAGACAAGTGGTACTGTGCCTTTCCCCATACATACAGAACACAGACAGGTACAGTGGATAACAGCCAGTGTACACAACGAGAGAAGTGGTACTGTGCCTTTCCTCATACATACAGAACACAGACAGGTACAGAGGATAACAGCCAGTGTACACAATGAGAGAAGTGGTACTGTGCCTTTCCCCATACATACAGAACACAGACAGGTACAGAGGATAACAGCCAGCGTACACAACGAGAGAAGTGGTACTGTGCCTTCCCCTATACATACAGAACACAGACCGGTACAGTGGATAACAGCCAGTGTACACAACGAGAGAAGTGGTACTGTGCCTTTCCTCATACATACATAACACAGACAGGTACAGTGGATAACAGCCAGTGTACACAACGAGAGAAGTGGTACTGTGCCTTTCCCCATTCATTCAGAACACAGACCAGTACAGTGGATAACAGCCAGTGTACACAACGAGAGAAGTGGTACTGTGCCTTTCCTCATACATACAGAACACAGACAGGTACAGTGGATAACAGCCAGTGTACACAACGAGAGAAGTGGTACTTTGCCTTTCCCCATACATACAGAAGACTGGGACAGTTACAGAGAATTGTTAATTCTAGCACCCTGCACGTAATCAGTAAGGAGGGCATATTTTAATTTCAAGGGCAAAAATTTTATATGAGATGTATCGCTACAGCTACAGTAGCTACAGTAATACATCCCGGCTAAAATGTTGCCCTTCAAAATTAAAATATGCCCTTCTCACAGATTACGTGGAGGGTGCTAGAATGAAAACTAGAATATCCAGCATACAAGGCATGAGTAGTAGGTACTGTGCGGTCTCCATACATACAGATCACTGGAACAGACACAGGGTAGAATACTCAAAATACAAGGCACGAGAAGTGCTACTGTGCTTTTCTCCATACATACAGAACACGTGGACAGGTACAGAGGACAATATTCAGAATACAAGGCATGAGAACTGGTACTGTGCCTCTTCCCATACATACAGAATACAGGGACAGTTACAAAGTATAACAGCCAGAATACAATGCATGCGAAGTGGTACTGTGCCTCTCGCCATACATGCAGAACATAGGGACAGGTACAGAGGATAATAGCCAGCATATAAGGCATGAGAAGTGGTACCGTGCCTTTTGTAAAACATACATGACACATACTGGTACAGAGGTTAACATCCAGCATACAGATAGAGAGAAGTGGTACTGTGCCTTTCCCCATACAGGACACTGACATGATAACACCCAGCATACAGTTGGAGAGAAGTGGTACTGTTCCTTTCCCCATACATGACACTGACATGATAACACCCAGCATACAGTTGGAGAGAAGTGGTACTGTGCCTTTCCCCATACATGACACTGACAGGATAACACCCAGCATACAGATGGAGAGAAGTGGCACTGTGGCTTTCCCTATACATGACACTGACAGGATAACACCCAGCATACAGATGGAGAGAAGTGGTACTGTGCCTTTCCCCATACATGACACTGACATGATAACACCCAGCATACAGGTGGAGAGAAGTGGTACTGTGCCTTTCCTCATACATGACACTGACATGATAACACCCAGCATACAGTTGGAGAGAAGTGGTACTGTGCCTTTCCTCATACATGACACTGACATGATAACACCCAGCATACAGTTGGAGAGAAGTGGTACTGTGCCTTTCCCCATACATGACACTGACATGATAACACCCAGCATACAGGTAGAGAGAAGTGGTACTGTGCCTTTCCCCATACATGACACTGACAGGATAACACCCAGCATACAGATGGAGAGAAGTGGTACTGTGCCTTTCCTCATACATGACACTGACATGATAACACCCAGCATACAGTTGGAGAGAAGTGGTACTGTGCCTTTCCCCATACATGACACTGACATGATAACACCCAGCATACAGGTGGAGAGAAGTGGCACTGTGCCTTTCCCCATACATGACACTGACAGGATAACACCCAGCATACAGATGGAGAGAAGTGGCACTGTGCCTTTCCCCATACATGACACTGACAGGATAACACCCAGCATACAGATGGAGAGAAGTGGCACTGTGCCATTCCCCATACATGACACCGACAGGATAACACCCAGCATACAGATGGAGAGAAGTGGTACTGTGCCTTTCCCCATACATGACACTGACATGATAACACCCAGCATACAGGTAGAGAGAAGTGGTACTGTGCCTTTCCCCATACATGACACCGACAGGATAACACCCAGCATACAGTTGGAGAGAAGTGGTACTGTGCCTTTCCCCATACATGACACTGACATGATAACACCCAGCATACAGGTAGAGAGAAGTGGTACTGTGCCTTTCCCCATACATGACACTGACAGGATAACACCCAGCATACAGATGGAGAGAAGTGGTACTGTGCCTTTCCTCATACATGACACTGACATGATAACACCCAGCATACAGTTGGAGAGAAGTGGTACTGTGCCTTTCCCCATACATGACACTGACATGATAACACCCAGCATACAGGTGGAGAGAAGTGGCACTGTGCCTTTCCCCATACATGACACTGACAGGATAACACCCAGCATACAGATGGAGAGAAGTGGCACTGTGCCTTTCCCCATACATGACACTGACAGGATAACACCCAGCATACAGATGGAGAGAAGTGGCACTGTGCCTTTCCCCATACATGACACCGACAGGATAACACCCAGCATACAGATGGAGAGAAGTGGCACTGTGCCTTTCCCCATACATGACACTGACATGATAACACCCAGCATACAGGTAGAGAGAAGTGGTACTGTGCCTTTCCCCATACATGACACCGACAGGATAACACCCAGCATACAGTTGGAGAGAAGTGGTACTGTGCCTTTCCCCATACATGACACTGACATGATAACACCCAGCATACAGGTAGAGAGTAGTGGTACTGTGCCTTTCCCCATACATGACACTGACAGGATAACACCCAGCATACAGATGGAGAGAAGTGGTACTGTGCCTTTCCTCATACATGACACTGACATGATAACACCCAGCATACAGTTGGAGAGAAGTGGTACTGTGCCTTTCCCCATACATGACACTGACATGATAACACCCAGCATACAGGTGGAGAGAAGTGGCACTGTGCCTTTCCCCATACATGACACTGACAGGATAACACCCAGCATACAGATGGAGAGAAGTGGCACTGTGCCTTTCCCCATACATGACACTGACAGGATAACACCCAGCATACAGATGGAGAGAAGTGGCACTGTGCCTTTCCCCATACATGACACCGACAGGATAACACCCAGCATACAGATGGAGAGAAGTGGCACTGTGCCTTTCCCCATACATGACACTGACATGATAACACCCAGCATACAGGTAGAGAGAAGTGGTACTGTGCCTTTCCCCATACATGACACTGACATGATAACACCCAGCATACAGGTAGAGAGAAGTGGTACTGTGCCTTTCCCCATACATGACACCGACAGGATAACACCCAGCATACAGTTGGAGAGAAGTGGTACTGTGCCTTTCCCCATACTTGACACTGACATGATAACACCCAGCATACAGGTGGAGAGAAGTGGCACTGTGCCTTTCCCCATACATGACACTGACAGGATAACACCCAGCATACAGATGGAGAGAAGTGGCACTGTGCCTTTCCCCATACATGACACTGACAGGATAACACCCAGCATACAGATGGAGAGAAGTGGCACTGTGCCTTTCCCCATACATGACACCGACAGGATAACACCCAGCATACAGATGGAGAGAAGTGGCACTGTGCCTTTCCCCATACATGACACTGACAGGATAACACCCAGCATACAGGTAGAGAGAAGTGGTACTGTGCCTTTCCCCATACATGACACTGACATGATAACACCCAGCATACAGGTAGAGAGAAGTGGTACTGTGCCTTTCCCCATACATGACACCGACAGGATAACACCCAGCATACAGATGGAGAGAAGAGGCACTGTGCCTTTCCCCATACATGACACCGACAGGATAACACCCAGCATACAGGTAGAGAGAAGTGGTACTGTGCCTTTCCCCATACATGACACTGACAGGATAACACCCAGCATACAGGTAGAGAGAAGTGGTACTGTGCCTTTCCCCATACATGACACCGACAGGATAACACCCAGCATACAGATGGAGAGAAGAGGCACTGTGCCTTTCCCCATACATGACACTGACAGGATAACACCCAGCATACAGATGGAGAGAAGAGGCACTGTGCCTTTCCCCATACATGACACCGACAGGATAACACCCAGCATACAGATGGAGAGAAGTGGCACTGTGCCTTTCCCCATACATGACACTGACAGGATAACACCCAGCATACAGATGGAGAGAAGTGGTACTGTGCCTTTCCCCATACATGACACCGACAGGATAACACCCAGCATACAGATGGAGAGAAGTGGCACTGTGCCTTTCCCCATACATGACACTGACAGGATAACACCCAGCATACAGATGGAGAGAAGTGGTACTGTGCCTTTCCCCATACATGACACTGACAGGATAACACCCAGCATATAGAACCAGGGACTGGAAGAGTAGTTGAATCAATAATATTTTCAAAGCAAAGTGAAGACCAGTTGTGCCGTGACCCCGTCTTCCCGGAGCATCCGGATGGCAGCTATGTGAAATGCAGTTTGCAGGTCTCATTGCCAGTGGTGGATCTTACAGTACATTTAGTGTGTAGAGAGGTGTGACAGGTTATGGTAGGTGCCCAAGCAGGATCACTTCCACTGCCATCGGGGCCTATGAATATGGGCAGCGGATGACGGTAGGCATATCCATTACCAGGCATTGAGCACAGAGCTGCTTTTCTTTACTACTATAATTCGTTTTCGATATTTAATTTTTCAACTTAGGGCGGTATTCAATTAGTTTTGCTTCCGCGGAAAGGTTTCGCCTGCCTGGCGTTTCGCCGACATCGCATGTTTTGGATGCGGAAACTTATCGTGCGCGGCCCCGCTATTCGCTGTATTCAATTACAAACCACGCGAAAACGGCAAGCGGCGAATTCAGAAGAGGCGGAAAGGGCTGGCAGAATTGGGGAAATCAGCCTGTACCCCCCAAAAAGATGCCCTGACATTAGGGATCAATGTAGATGTGTCGGAATAGACCTAATAAAACTATTTGGGGGACTTAAGTTGTTTCAATAGCTTCTTATTAGTGCCTTTGCACAAGTGGTGAAGAATGGCAGTAAGCAGTATTTATTGGTGAGAATAAGTAGTCCTGTGACATTTGTGGTACATGAAAATGGGTGCTAGCATATTATAAAGTCTTTAAAGTGAAGTTTTAAAAAACGTGAAAAACCCACCTGCGGCATGCACCTGCAATCATAAACACACCTGAACCATCCTTGCAGACCCCCAAGACGTCTATTCCGCTAGTTTTTATACTTGTCCCCACACTTTGTGCTTTTGTGCCGCCAAAATGAAAGTACTTTATTTGGGGTGTTTTCAATTTTTTTCAAGGGATTTTTTTACACAGTTGCCCTTTGGGGGCTGTCCCAAGGGTTCTGAGTGGTTTCCCCACCTTTGCACCCCAAAATAAAAATGTTGCACTTCTATTCTCTGCTATTCAGAGGCTAATCTTTTTCGCCTATTACATTGTATGGACTTTCCGCGTACGCGAAAACTATCTGGAATTGAATTTGGAGATAAGTTCCGACCACGCAAAAAGCCCCGATCGGCGATACCTTTCTGTGGAAAATGGCTTTTCTCTTCTAATTGAATACGGCCCTTGGTTGTATTTTTCATGTGGTTTCCGAAAATAATTGAGATAAACAGCTGTATATTACATGAATCACTGTGGCCCTATGTACAAACAAATGCTTGGTTTTCGGGACCCAGGTGCCAAGAATTGCATGAAAATTAGCAAAAGTGGTCAGCAATTGGTGGGCTGCTCAGCAGGAGTGCAGGGTCATGGGATCAGGAAACGCTCTCACCTGGCATGATAACCATGAGTTCTGTGTATTCAGATCAGGAAATGGGAAGCACTCTTGTCTTGCCAGGTAACCATGATTACAGGGTCATTGGATAAGGAAACGGGCAACTCTCGTCTAACCAGATAACCACGAGTACAAACATGGGTTAAAAGTGCCTGCTGTGCTGACCCCAACGCCAGGAGGGATTCCCAGTGGAAGGGATGGGATGTGTGTTTTGATCACACAGCAAGCTTTAAATAAACCTGGTTATCACTTATAATTAACTCCGTGTTCTCAATTAATTGTGTGATTATTAAACCATTAGCTCTTCCCTTCCCCAGAGAATTCTCAGGATTGCTCCATAGGAGAAAAGGAAAACTGCGCAAACATGGGGTCATCGGAACAGGAAACTGGAAGTGCTCTTGTCTGGCCCGATAACCAGCAGTATGGATCATCGAATCAGGAATCTGGAAGCATTCTCATCTGGCATAACCACCATGAGTGCAGGGTCATCTGATCAGGAAATGGGAAGAGCTCTCACCTAGCATGATAACCATGAGTGCGGGGTCATCGGATCAGGAAACGGGAAGCGCTCCCTCTCACCTAGCATGATAACCATGAGTACGGGGGTCATCTGATCAGGAAACAGGAAGCGCACTCACCTAGCATGATAACCATGAGTGCGGGGTCATCTGGTCAGGAAACGGGAAGAGCTCTCACCTAGTATGATAACCATGAGTGCAGGGGTCATCTGATCAGGAAACGGGAAGCGCTCTCACCTAGCATGATAACCATGAGTGCGGGGTCATCTGATCAGGAAACGGGAAGAGCTCTCACCTAGCATGATAACCATGAGTGCAGGGTCATCGGATCAGGAAACGGGAAGCGCACTCACCTAGCATGATAACCATGAGTGCGGGATCATCTGAACAGGAAACGGGAAGAGCTCTCACCTAGCATGATAACCATGAGAGCAGGGTCATCGGATCAGGAAACGGGAAGCGCTCTCATCTAGCATTATAACCATGATTTCGGGGTTCATCTGATCAAGAAATGGGAACTGCTCTCACCTAGCATGATAACCATGAGTGCGGGGTCATCTGATCAGGAAACGGGAAGGCGCTCTCACCTAGCATGATAACCATGAGTGCAGGGTCATCGGATCAGGAAACGGGAAGCGCTTGCTCTCACCTAGCATGATAACCATGAGTGCGGGGTCATCTGATCAGGAAATGGGAAGGCACTCTCACCTAGCATGATAACCATGAGTGCGGGGTCATCTGATCAGTAAATGAGAAGCGCTCTCACCTAGCATGATAACCATGAGTGCAGGGTCATCTGATCAGGAAACGGGAAGGCGCTCTCACCTAGCATAATAACCATGAGTGTGGGGTCAACTGTTCAGGAAACGGGAAGCGCTCTCATCTAGCATGATAACCATGAGTGCGGGGTCATCTGATCAGGAAACGGGAAGCACTCCCTCTCACCTAGCATGATAACCATTAGTGCGGGGCCATCTGTTAAGGAAATGGGAAGCGCTCTCACCAAGCATGATAACCATGAGTGCGGGGTCATCTGATCAGGAATTTGGAAGTCCTCTCAACTAGCATGATAACCATGAGTGCGGGTTCATATGATCAGGAAACGTGAAGGCGCTCTCACCTAGCATGATAACCATGAGTGTGGGGGTCACCTGATCAGGAAATGGGAAGTGCTCTCACCTACCATGATAACCATGAGTGCGGGGTCATCTGATCAGGAAATGGGAAGCGCTCCCACTCACCTAGCATGATAACCATGAGTGCGGGGTCATCTGATCAGGAAACGGGAACTGCTCTCACCTAGCATGATAACCATGAGTGCGGGGTCATCTGATCAGGAAATGGGAAGTGCTCTCACCTAGCATGATAACCATGAGTGCAGGCTCATCTGATCAGGAAATGGGAAGCGCTCCCTCTCACCTAGCATGATAACCATGAGTGCGGGGCCATCTGATAAGGAAATGGGAAGCGCTCTCACCAAGCATGATAACCATGAGTGTGGGGGTCATCTGATTAGGAAATGGGAAGTGCTCTCACCTAGCATGATAACCATGAGTGCAGGGTCATCTGATCAGGAAACGGGAAGCGCTCCCTCTTACCTAGCATGATAACCATTAGTGCGGGGTCATCTGATAAGGAATTTGGAAGTGCTCTCACCTAGCATGATAACCATGAGTGCGGGGGTCATCGGATCAGGAAACGGGAAGCGCTCTCATCTAGCATTATAACCATGATTTCGGGGGTCATCTGATCAGGAAATGGGAAGTGCTCTCACCTAGCATGATAACCATGAGTGCAGGGTCATCTGATCAGGAAACGGGAAGCGCTCTCACCTAGCATGATAGCCATGAGTGCAGGGTCATCTGATCAGGAAACGGGAAGCGCTCTCACCTAGCATGATAACCATGAGTGCGGGGTCATCTGATCAGGAAATGGGAAGCGCTCCCTCTCACCTAGCATGATAACAATGAGTACGGGGGTCATCTGATCAGGAAACAGGAAGCGGACTCACCTAGCATGATAACCATGAGTGCGGAGTCATCTGATCAGGAAACGGGAAGTGCTCTCACCTAGCATGATAACCATGAGTGCGGGGTCATCTGATCAGGAAACGGGAAGAGCTCCCTCTCACCTAGCATGATAACCATGAGTGCGGGGTCATCTGATCAGGAAACGGGAACTGCTCTCACCTAGCATGATAACCATGAGTGCGGGGGTCATCTGATCAGGAAATGGGAAGTGCTCTCACCTAGCATGATAACCATGAGTGCAGAGTCATCTGATCAGGAAATGGGAAGTGCTCTCACCTAGCATGATAACCATGAGTGCAGGGTCATCTGATCAGGAAACGGGAAGCGCTCCCACCTAGCATGATAACCATGAGTGCAGGGTCATCTGATCAGGAAACTGGAAGCGCTCTCACCTAGCATGATAACCATGAGTGCGGGGGTCATCTGATCAGGAAATGGGAAGTGCTCTCACCTAGCATGATAACCATGAGTGCAGGGGTCATCTGATCAGGAAACGGGAAGCGCTCCCACCTAGCATGATAACCATGAGTGCGGGGTCATCTGATCAGGAAACGGGAAGTGCTCTCACTTAGCATGATAACCATGAGTGCAGGGTCATCTGATCAGGAAATGGGAAGCGCTCCCTCTCACCTAGCATGATAACCATGAGTGCGGGGCCATCTGATCAAGAAATGGGAAGTGCTCTCACCTAGCATGATAACCATGAGTAAGGGGGTCATCTGATCAGGAAACAGGAAGCGCACTCACCTAGCATGATAACCATGAGTGCGGGGTCATCTGATCAGGAAATGGGAAGTGCTCTCACCTAGCATGATAACCATGAGTGCGGGGTCATCTGATCAGGAAACGGGAAGCGCTCCCTCTCACCTAGCATGATAACAATGAGAGCGGGGTCATCGGATCAGGAAACGGGAAGCACTCTCACCTAGCATGATAACCATGAGTGCGGGGTCATCGGATCAGGAAATGGGAAGCGCTCTCACCTAGCATGATAACCATGATTTCGGGGTTCATCTGATCAGGAAATGGGAACTGCTCTCACCTAGCATGATAACCATGAGTGCGGGGGTCATCTGATCAGGAAATGGGAAGTGCTCTCACCTAGCATGATAACCATGAGTGCGGGGTCATCTGATCAGGAAATGGGAAGCGCTCTCACCTAGCATGATAACCAAGAGTGCAGGGTCATCTGATCAGGAAACGGGAAGCTCTCTCACCTAGCATGATAACCATGAGTGCAGGGTCATCTGATCAGGAAACGGGAAGCGCTCTCACCTAGCATGATAACCATGAGTGTGGGGGTCATCTGATCAGGAAATGGGAAGTGCTCTCACCTAGCATGATAACCATGAGTGCAGGGTCATCTGATCAGGAAACGGGAAGCGCTCTCACCTAGCATGATAACCATGAGTACGGGGGTCATCTGATCAGGAAACAGGAAGCGCACTCACCTAGCATGATAACCATGAGTGCGGGGTCATCTGATCAGGAAATAGGAAGTGCTCTCACCTAGCATGATAACCATGAGTGCGGGGTCATCTGATCAGGAAACGGGAAGCACTCCCTCTCACCTAGCATGATAACCATGAGTCCGGGGTCATCTGATCAGGAAAGGGGAACTGCTCTCACCTAGCATGATAACCAAGAGTGCGGGGGTCATCTGATCAGGAAATGGGAAGTGCTCTCATCTAGCATGATAACCATGAGGGCGGGGTCATCTGATCAGGAAATGGGAAGTGCTCTCATCTAGCATGATAACCATGAGTGCAGGGTCATGTGATCAGGAAATTGGAAGCACTCCCACTCACCTAGCATGATAACCATGAGTGCAGGGTCATCTGATCAGGAAATGGGAAGTGCTCTCACCTAGCATGATAACCATGAGTGCGGGGTCATCGGATCAGGAAATGGGAAGCACTCTCACCTAGCATGATAACCATGAGTGCGGGGGTCATCTGATCAGGAAATGGGAAGTGCTCTCACCTAGCATGATAACCAAGAGTGCAGGGTCATCTGATCAGGAAACGGGAAGCGCTCTCACCTAGCATGATAACCATGAGTGCAGGGTCATCTGATCAGGAAACGGGAAGCGCTCTCACCTAGCATGATAACCATGAGTGCGGGGTCATCTGATCAGGAAATGGGAAGTGCTCTCACCTAGCATGATAACCATGAGTGCGGGGTCATCTGATCAGGAAACGGGAAGCACTCCCTCTCACCTAGCATGATAACCATGAGTCCGGGGTCATCTGATCAGGAAAGGGGAACTGCTCTCACCTAGCATGATAACCATGAGTGCGGGGTCATCGGATTAGGAAACGGGAAGCGGTCTCACCTAGCATTATAACCATGAGTGCGGGGGTCATCGGATCAGGAAACAGGAAGTGCTCTCACCTAGCATGATAACCATGAGTGCGGGGTCACCTGATCAGGAAATGGGAAGTGCTCTCACCTAGAATGATAACCATGAGTGCGGGGTCATCTGATCAGGAAACGGGAAGTGCTCCCTCTCACCTAGCATGATAACCATGAGTGCGGGGTCATCTGATCAGGAAACGGGAAGCGCTCTCACCTAGCATGATAACCATGAGTGCGGGGGTCATCTGATCAGGAAATGGGAAGTGCTCTCACCTAGCATGATAACCATGAGTAAGGGGGTCATCTGATCAGGAAACAGGAAGCGCACTCACCTAGCATGATAACCATGAGTGCGGGGTCATCTGATCAGGAAATGGGAAGCACTCCCACTCACCTAGCATGATAACCATGAGTCCGGGGTCATCTGAGCAGGAAAGGGGAACTGCTCTCACCTAGCATGATAACCATGAGTCCGGGGTCATCTGATCAGGAAAGGGGAACTGCTCTCACCTAGCATGATAACCATGAGTGCGGGGTCATCGGATTAGGAAACGGGAAGTGCTCTCATCTAGCATGATAACCATGAGTGCAGAGTCATCTGATCAGGAAACGGGAAGCGCTCTCACCTAGCATGATAACCATGAGTGCAGGGTCATCTGATCAGGAAATGGGAAGTGCTCTCACCTAGCATGATAACCATGAGTGCGGGGTCATCGGATCAGGAAATGGGAAGCACTCTCACCTAGCATGATAACCATGAGTGCGGGGGTCATCTGATCAGGAAATGGGAATTGCTCTCACCTAGCATGATAACCAAGAGTGCAGGGTCATCTGATCAGGAAACGGGAAGCGCTCTCACCTAGCATGATAACCATGAGTGCAGGGTCATCTGATCAGGAAACGGGAAACGCTCTCACCTAGCATGATAACCATGAGTGCAGGGTCATCTGATCAGGAAACGGGAAGCGCTCTCACCTAGCATGATAACCATGAGTACGGGGGTCATCTGATCAGGAAACAGGAAGCGCATTCACCTAGCATGATAACCATGAGTGCGGGGTCATCTGATCAGGAAACGGGAAGCACTCCCTCTCACCTAGCATGATAACCATGAGTCCGGGGTCATCTGATCAGGAAAGGGGAACTGCTCTCACCTAGCATGATAACCATGAGTGCGGGGTTATCGGATTAGGAAACGGGAAGCGCTCTCACCTAGCATTATAACCATGAGTGCGGGGGTCATCGGATCAGGAAACAGGAAGTGCTCTCACCTAGCATGATAACCATGAGTGCGGGGTCATCTGATCAGGAAATGGGAAGTGCTCTCACCTAGAATGATAACCATGAGTGCAGGGTCATCTGATCAGGAAACGGGAAGCGCTCCCTCTCACCTAGCATGATAACCATGAGTGCGGGGTCATCTGATAAGGAAACGGGAAGCGCTCTCACCTAGCATGATAACCATGAGTGCGGGGGTCATCTGATCAGGAAATGGGAAGTGCTCTCACCTAGCATGATAACCATGAGTGCAGGGTCATCTGATCAGGAAACGGGAAGCGCTCTCACCTAGCATGATAACCATGAGTGCGGGGGTCATCTGATCAGGAAATGGGAAGTGCTCTCACCTAGCATGATAACCATGAGTGCGGGGTCATCTGATCAGGAAACGGAAAGCGCTCTCACTTAGCATGATAATTATGAGTGCGGGATCATCTGATCAGGAAATGGGAAGCGCTACCTCTCACCTAGCATGATAACCATGAGTGCGGGGTCATCTGATCAAGAAATGGGAAGTGCTCTCACCTAGCATGATAACCATGAGTGCGGGGTCATCTGATCAGGAAATGGGAAGTGCTCTCACCTAGTATGATAACCATGAGTGCGAGGTCATCTGATCAGGAAACGGGAAGCGCTCTCACCTAGCATGATAACCATGAGTGCGGGGTCATCGGATCAGGAAATGGGAAGCGCTCTCACCTAGCATGATAACCATGAGTGCGGGGTCATCTGATCAGGAAATGGGAAGCGCTCTCACCTAGCATTATAACCATGAGTGCGGGGTCATCTGATCAGGAAATGGGAAGTGCTCTCACCTAGCATGATAACCATGAGTGCGGGGTCATCTGATCAGGAAACGGGAAGTGCTCTCACCTAGCATGATAACCATGAGTGCAGGGTCATCTGATCAGGAAACGGGAACTGCTCTCACCTAGCATGATAACCATGAGTGCGGGGTCATTGGATCAGGAAATGGGAAGCGCACTCGCCAAACAGACAGTTCAGTGCGATTTGTCCCGGTGTCTGTGGGAGGTTTAGTGTCCCTGTAGAGAGACTCAGGAACCGTTCCGTCTGCGTTACAAACACACAATAACAAAACAACCGTAGCAGAAAGACGTGGATTAAAAGTGCCTGCGCTGACCCAAACGCCAGGAGGGATTCACAGTGGAAGTATGAAATATTAATTTTATAGGCCATGGGATTTGTGTTTTGTGATCACACAGCAAACTTTAAATAAACCTCGTTGTCACTTATAAATAATTAACTCCGTGTTCTCAATTAATTGTGTGATTATTAAACCATTAGCTCTTCCCTTCCCCAGAGAATTCTCAGGATGGCTCCATAGGAGAAAAGGAAAACTGCGCTCTCTGGAAATGCTAAATGAAATGTATGTGTTATAAAAAAATTATCTGTAAAACCTTTTTCCTGTGTGTATATACAAATACACAAACTTTGCAGCTTGGTAACACCATGTGGCACTGCAGGGGGGGCGGAGATAGCGTCAGATTTGGGAAGGGCGAGTCCAAATTCAAATCTAAATTGCAGTGTGACAATAAAGCTGCCCAGCATTTGTGGGTTACATGCAGAAGCAGCCAGTATTTATCCTGCATGCAAATATGATAAATGTGATTGCCCCAATGCATTGCTACATGGTTTGTCCAGGTGCAAAGTTTACAGATGTGTCCTTATAAATTATTGCTCAAGTCCTGGGCGAGTCGACCTCACAAGCGTCTTTCTCGCTCAAAATATGCATCTAATGGGACCCATATATAAGCAATGGGTTGCCCATATTCCGTGTTCTACCGAAGCCAGGGAATCTAGAAAATCCAATGAATGTTTGAGTCTGGGATTTGTAACGTGCTGTTTTTCCCTGATCCGCTGATGGATCGCCTATCATTGATGGCCATTGATTGCAGACCATGATGGCGGATCGGCAGAACGGGGAATCGGGTCCATAGACGTATGGCTCGTATTATTCATATTAATAAAACAACTGGAAGCAGCAAAACCACTGTGCCAGATTACACTGATCAAACTGATGTGCGACATTTGTACATCTGTGTGCGACCAAGTCTGGATCTGGGCAAAAAGGGCTCCGATACGAGCGGATGGGGCGTTTTTTTTCACGCTAAGTTCTGTTGTGCGTCATCTGCCACTTTGCACGTGTTCCTGTGCAGTTAAAGTCATAGCCCAGCGTCTCCGGTGTACTGTAAGTGGTGTTTTGCTGTGTCTGTAATGTGAACAACATTCGACATTAAAAAAAAATAATAAAAAATGACGGTAAGCTACACCTCTAGTGCCTCAGTCGCGACGGGCACCTCACACTGTATGGAGTATAGACGCTGGGTTTAAGGGGACACAATTGTAACGTTTCCAGTCTTTAGAAGGCGTCATATCTCCCCATAACAGAGTGACATTACCAAAAGGGCCATTGCAGCGGCTGCACTAATAGGACAACATGACTTGGGGCCTGATTCAGAGCCGGACGCAATTTGCGGACGGTCGTTCAGAAAAAAGGGGTGGCTATTCAAATGAACCGTTCGCTCTTTGCGGTCTGTTGACGCCTCCATGTCTGAACGAGCGAACAAAACTTGCGGTCGTTTTTGGAAACTATGCCCCCTGGCCGCTCCCATCCTACGTCATGTCCGCTATTTATTAGATTAATCGAGTACATCGACCAGCGTATGAACTGCTCGCTATTCTTGTGGTTGGTTTTTCCTACCGCTATCTTGCGAGCAGTTCTGACTATAAAATAACCCAGTGACGTGGTCAATGACGCTGCTGTATTAATTATGCACACCCATAAAACGCCCGTTTTGACCTTTAAGCACGCCTGCGTTCTGATCTCCACTCCCTGTTTTCAAGCACCTTCCCCTGTTACCACCCACATACGCCTCCTCCTGTCACTCAAAATAGCAGGCATTCGCTATTAGCGAACAAACGATTTTCGGCCGCACTGACTGGTTCACGCATGCGTATTACGTTCCGTACGCATGCGCAGTTGGGAAAAAATCGCTCCGAATGAACGAGCGGCCGCTTGCGAGCGGCTCTGAATCAGGCCCTTTGTCAGCTACTGCGACTTACAGATCAGCAATAGTCAGATTCAGATGATGCTTCTTATTCAGTCATTTCTACCATAAAAGACAGCTCAGAGGAAAGAAGGGACTACTTGGGTTGTTTTTAGCGAGAGGATTCATTTAAAAAAAAAAACAAATCTTAATATTTGTCTTATACAGAATTATCCTGTAATTCTCAACCTTGTAGAAGTGCTTACCATTGCCACGTTACTGGCAAAGTAACATAGGCAGGTGACTAGGAGGACTAGAGGGCACTAGCCCAACTGCTGACAAGCCTCCCAGATACACATCATAACTACTTTTGGTTCTTCTTTAAGATACCGATGTGTCCACAAACATCTATCCGCTTTGCGCGTTAAACAGTCCGTCTAGTGCGCCATGCCGTGGCGTGACTCGGTACTGCAGAACGTCTTTTTTGTGCGACTGTTTACCTTCAAATGTGTCTTATTTGCACAACAATGCGAGTAGGACACACAAGCAGCTTCTGCTGACTAAAATGATATGCGGCATGCCTATATTCTGTGTGCGACTGCATCTGCATGCGAAATGCTATGTTACAGTATCATAGCCGCTGACACTGTAACGTAGCATTTCGCATGCAGGTACGGCCGCAGTCACACACAGGATATAAGCATGCCGCGTATCATTTTAATCAGCAGAAGCTGCTTGTGTGTCCTACTCGCACTGTAAGAATAAGACACATTTTAAGGTGAAAAGTCGCACGAAAAGACGCTCTGCGTTACCGAGTCATAGGGCGCTCACGCGTTTTGTGTAATGTGACTTGTAGCGCACGGAGGATAGATGTGGACACATCTGTAAATTCTAATACACATGGAGACGATTCAATTAGAAGCTCTGTGGCATTGCACGTTCCAGCGAGAAGCAGTGCGCACAGACCCTGTGCATACGGTAGGTTTAAACTGCGCATTCCCCTCTGCTTCGGACAGGTAAAATACACCAAAACGGGGAGATGTAGGTGGACATTCAATAGCCATCAACACAATACATTGCTGGCATCGCCTATGCTGCATTTCTAAGTGAATCGACCCCTTGCCTTCAAGATCTCCTGTATTTGTGGTAACGATCTGATTATTCAAACTCAGCAGATGAAATGGAATAATGCCAGTAAATTGCCCACTGCGGTGTCACCATTAGCAAGACTTCTTTCAGCCAAAGTCCTAACGGGACACAGAGTTTGCTGAAGATTTCCGCACCGCGATCAGCATGTAAGATGGAGAAATGAAATTATACAACGCAGGGATCGGCCGACAATGGGTCAGCCGGCTCAAGGTCACGTGGATGAGCCAGTGGAAATGTGAGGACTTACAAGGTAGAGATGGTTTGACAGCTTATGTGTTTAAGGAGCATGCAGAAGACATATTACTGGTACGGCCAAGCAAACTAGTTATCTGTCCGGGGAATTCAGACGGCAGAAAAATTTTCGCTTCATCGAGCATGACTTGTCTTTAGGGCGAGATCCATAGTCTGATTAGATTACAGGAGAGCAAGTCACCCATTCATTATAGTGCTCGCCACACTCCGAATGATACAGTACAATGTAATGGAGCTCCAATCAAATGCAACCGCTCAGCCATAAAATGCCTTCAACACCAGATTTTCTTCAAACTGGGAACACTTTGATCTCAACTATGAACAGTGTAAAAGAGTTATTATGTAGCACTTACAAAACAAAAAGAAAAAAAGGACTTTATATCCATGGAACAAAGTTAACTTATAATAGCAGAATATCGGTAACCTGCAGCCGCAACATGGTCCAGACAACGATGTGTGGAGCTGGGGCTCCAAGAAAGGGGCGTGTACTAATAACCTAGGCCAGGGCCTCTAGGAGGGGTCCGGGTCAGCTACTGAGTCCCTTTCTAGCACGCAGTTCCGGGAAGCCTACTATATTCCATTATATTTTTTTTCCTGAGGGGCTGTGGCCACGCCTCCATGAATTGACCACACCCCCTTCAGTACCCAAGCCTCGTGGCTATCTCAATGGCCCTGTGGAAGGGGGGGGGGGGGACTCTACTGTAATGGTTTCAAAGGGTTATAGCATAGTATTTCATGGTGATAGGGATCAGAAACATTAATCCTATTTAGAAAATAACTCAAGATCTCACAAAATATTTTGGGTTTAAAACATATTTTTAAAGAGTCACTGTGACAGGCTACAGTATAAGAGTAACCTGGTATTTTTGGCTTTTCCCTAGCTTCGTTTCTCTAGGGTGCTAGTAACAGTTCAGCAGAGTGACGTGGATTACTACAGCAACCACAGTCATGTGACACATTATGTCGAGAGCAGAGAGACTTTAGAACACCCTCTGAGCTCTGTTTGTTCTGTGTACTGTCAAATTATCTCCCTCATTGACCCCCTTTTTGCCATCACAAGACACGCTGAGAGCTGTGAGCCTGTGTATGACTGGCAGCCACATTTTGCAGCCTCCAAAAGAGATTGTTAAAAAAAAAAGAAGATGATTTGTATGAGGACAGCTAAAAAAAACCAAAAACCACAACTTGATATTTAAAGAAACTGGAAAATAATAATAATTTAAAAAAAATCCACGTGGCATTGCTGCTTTAACACGTGGCTGATTTACCAAAGGTCACATGGGTGTTTTCATCAGTGATGGCGTTTTCTTTGCATCACCCTATATATGAAGTTTGCTATAACCACTGATAACCCGCTGGAGAAGTCTGCACCATTACCTCGGCTTCATCTAAAGTTCCTCACACAATTAACATTTTGGGAATGGGGAAGGTTAGTGCATGACAGTAACATTTATATACGTAGCGCCAGCACTTTCCAACATCTATGATCTCTCCAACATACTGGTCAACCTAACGATAGCGTCAGGTTGAGCATGTTTCTAGATGATTGACGAGCCTGCACTGAACGCCTGCTCGTTCAGTGCAGGCTCATCACACAACTGACAAATGACTGAACGATTACAATGTCGTAATCGTGCAGTCATTTTCAGATCTGGTAGTGGATACCCCCCTTTACTGTCTTTCTATTTTGAACCAAAATGTGTCACTGCAGATACCATACCGGGTATACGTGGAGTCTGTATGCTTCAATTGCTATTATCTGGTAAGGTCAGCTGCCTTGTGACCAAATTGTCCCTGGTGTCTGTGGGGGGAATGTATTGAGGAGGATATTAGATTGTAAGCTACACTGTAGCAGGGATCTCCTAGTACTGTGGCCATACTTCCCTACTTCTCCTGGAATGGCCGGAAGAGCATTCAAGTCTCCCGAAGCACGCCGCACGCTTCCCCAACTGTGCCGAATTGGCAGCCAATCCTAGAGGGGGCAGCCAGAAAGTCGTGCTGGAGTACGCGACGAGTCATGCAACACGCTCACGACTATCCCGTAAGCCACCTCCCAGTCACCGTTCAGGAATGGCCAGCAATATTACAAGACACTTTGGATACCGCGCGGCGCCGCTCAGTCAAAACTGCGCCTCTGTGCGTACAAACCATGGGATGAACACGCTGTGCAACTTTTTAGTGACTTAGATGCTGCATAGTTGAAAAACATCGACCATTTGTGCAATTTGGGATGGTTTCTGAGTGACCTGCATTGCAGAAACTGGCCCTTAGGCACTAAAAGGCTTTCCATCGTTTCCTTCATTAGGGTTACACACAAGAGGTCTGGAACACATAGGGAAATAATCTGCCTCATGGTCACAAACTTACGACACGCCTCACAGGCAAAGCCTTTCACACCCTCTGCAGCGCTGCCTTCAGAGCCTCCTTGATACACTTTTATTCAAACGTGGAACCACATGATGTAAGGTTTTATATGTACATTGTAACAGAAAGTACACTTTTATACAGAAAAAGATTCCTATAACAGTAACACTATGGGCTCTATTTATCAACATTATTTTTACTAAAATAAAGTGAAAAAGGCTGTTTTCACACCCTTTTCACATTATTTTAGTATCACCTGTAGTTATTACAGGGCAATTGGCGTAGAATTAGTAAAATTCTACTCCAACCCCTAAGTATCACTTATTTTTAGTAAAGCAGATGGCATTTCCCATAATTGTAATGGGAAATGTGATCCGACCAGAGTTACTAAAAACAAATTGTAAAAAAATACCTGGAGGTGGCATTATCCAGGGTCTCCCCCGGTTACCGGGCTCCCACTCTGCTCTAACGGGGAGAGCAGAGGCGGGAGCCGGTACCAGTAATCAGCTGTGTGGTCTAAATAGACCGCAAGCTGATTGCTGTAAAATAAAGAAAAAAAAAATTGAAACATTTTTTTTTTTTACTTTCCTGAATCCAGGGACCGGTGATCGGGCCTCCGGTGATGGCTCCTCTCCGGTCAGCTGGTCTCCCATAGTGCACTGCGGCCCGGTCATCAGGTGATCGGGTCCCAGTGCAGTATGGGAGATCACCTGATCGGGAAGCCCGGAGAAGATAACCAGAGGCCAGGAGCATGCAGGTAAGTGTAATGAAGGGAGGGGGGGGGGGTCGCGAGGGGGGGAGGGGTGTAGCGGGGTCCACGATCATGGCTTAACGTCGGTGGAGGTAGCAGCGACGGTGGATCGGCGCATGCGCGGACTCTTAGTCGTGGTATTTTTTCAGAAAATACCGCGACTAGAGTGCGGATGGGATCCGCAGGGACAGAGCTTTATCGCAAGCTCTGTCCCTGCAAGGGATTTATAGTAAATCCCTGTGATATTGCCTGAATTCGCAATGCGAATTCCCTCAGTAATATCACACTACAATCCGCATTCAATATGCGGATTGTAGTAAATAGAGCCCTAAGTATTTCAGTATGTTATTAGGCTTTCCCGCTGAACTCCAATAACTTCAACTACTTCCAAGGTGCCGGAAATTCAAAATAACTTGTATGGAGAATGCTTCATCCGTGAGAGCTTGTCCCATAAATACAATGGAAGCAGACACGGCTGCACTGCAATGCTGGGTGCGAGAGGATCACTGAGCATAGAGATTACTATCACATCTTGTGTCAGGTCTCTTCTTATAGAGATAGCTGTGTGTGCAGGTGAGAGGATATAGGGAGTATGGCCCTCATTCAGAGGCGGTCGCAAGAAGTGACCGCTTGCTCTGAATGAGGGCGGCCGCTTGAAGTTTCTAGTGCGCCCTCCTGGTCGCTAGCTAAGCTGTGGGCTCCCACCCACAGCTTTAGCGACCGGCCAGGTTGATGGTCGCGATGGTCAAGACCATCGCGACCATCGGGGCTTGCGACGAGACCCTAAGGTTGGGTCTCGCCAGCCGCATGCCCCAGGGAGCTTACTGCTCTGATCGAGCAGGAAGCTCCCCACTGACATCACTGCTGATGTCAGTGCGGCCGCCCACAAAACGGCAGGCGTTCCTTAAGGAACGCCTCCATTTGTGAAACCACCCCCCCGCCACGTCTACAAAACGGGGTGAGCTGTCGATCAACATTGACAGCCGGCCCTTTTGTAGTGAGTTCCAGAGCGAGAGAATTTCTCTCTCGCTCCGGGGCTTGCCCACACGCAGTGCGGCCGCTGCGCGTGCGCAAGGCCTAAACATCGACCCGCTTGCGAGCGGGACTGAATGAGGTCCTATATGCCTTACACCAAATCAATGGCGGATAATGAAGTGTGTGGACACTTTCCACTGCCGCCTTTGTGTCTTTTCGTCAGATATTTTAGACAGATGCGTTTCCTAGACGGCAAGTTAGCGTGTAAGGGTCTGTACGCACGAATCTGCACTTTGAACGGCACTTTTGAACACAAGTATAATCGAAAGTAAAATCATAATGAATGTGTGACTGCACAAGTGTGTACCTTACTGTAGCTTATGTAGGAGACCAGTAGTATTTTCAGTTATATTTCATAGACCAAAGTACTGATAGAATCATTCTGTTGTGTCCATGAGTTAAACAGAAGGAGACACCAGGGGGTGAAGGAAGCTGAGTTAGCCCTACGCAGCACGGTCGGACATGGGTAGTCATGGCTGCATTGCAGGTAGACCAGCTGCCAGTTCAATATTCTCTCTAATACAAGCCACCAATACCCCTTTCAGATATACAACCCGGGAAATGTCCTGCTCAGACCTGGGAATTTCTCCCGTGCAAATTCCCGGGTATTTGGTCGAGACCCCCCTTTCACACTACAGCATCTACCCGGGGAATTCTCAGGTTGACCCCTTTCAGACATAAACCGGGTTTTTTCGTTTTTAATATTACCTGCCTCTCCTCTGCCCTTCCTAGCCTATCCCCTCTCCGGCTGCCGCTGATGATATCATCATGCAGCCGACCAATCACTGCAGCCATTTTATTATTATTATTTAATTATTTAAATCTGCCCTGGTGATCCAGCGGGAGTGCGGGCGGCCCACTGTGGCAGAGACCGGGGTGGTGAGCAGCAGCGCTGTGTCCTCTAGGACGCTCTGCGCTGCCAATTCAATGTAAAAGCTGCTTGGCGCAGCCCGGGAGTAAATTCCCGGGTAGCACCATTCAGGCATAAGCAGGGTCATTTCCCAGGACTTAAGTCCCGGGCAATTCCCTGGTCGATTCCCGGGTAGGTACCTTTCAGACATACGCGGCAACCCCCGGAATTTGGCTGAGGCAGGCCAAATTCCCAGGAATCTCGGTATGTCTGAAAGGGAGGCAATCGGGAAGCCGACTGCCTAAATACCTGCAGCCGGCTTCCCGACTGTCTTATCCCGGCATGGGTGAAATGCCGGGCGTCTAGATATAGACGCCCGCATTTCCCCGACGCTGGGAGACCGGCGCCCGGCATCACGATCGTACTGATGCCGGGCGCCGTGAGCGGACAGCCGCGGGGGGGAGGGTTAGGTTTAGGGCTCCCGGGGGGGACTTTGGGTTAGGCACCCCCCCGGGAGGGTTAGGGTTAGGCTAGGGGGAGGGAGGGTTAGGGTTAGGCACCCCCGGGGGGGACTTAGGGTTAGGCAACCCCCCGGGGGACTTAGGTTTAGGCAGCGGGGAAGGGGGTGGTTAGGGTTAGGCACTTAGAGGGGGGATTAGGGTTAGGCACTTGGGGGGGAAGTTAGGGTTAGGCACCCCTAAGGAGGGTTAGGGGGGTTAGGTTAGGTTAGTGGATACTTACCTATCCACGATCGGGATTTCCAGCGCTGTCGGGCTTCCGCTGCATCGCACTCTGCTCCTGTCGGGCTGCCGCTGACGGGAATCGAACCGCCGGCCATGCGGCTGACGGTATTTCATACCAATTCCGTCTTAAAGGGGTATATAGGACAATAGGGAACAATGACGCCACTGAGGCATCGGGATCAAGGACAAGACCTGAGAGTGTCCCAGCTTCTCCTTTACCATGCCCAGGGGCATTCTGGGCACAGATGATGGGGGGGATAAATCGAGTAGGTATCCTTCAGTCTGTGCAGCTGCTGTGTTGGGCCAAGGATTAAAAAGACAATTACAAAACTAACTTGTTACAATACACAAGGGTCTAAATAACACCTTAAATAAACCTAATTAATTCCCTGTAATGAAGAATCTCTTTTACTAAGGTGAGTTGGATCCAGCCGACGTTTATCATAATTATCGCATTACGCAGAGATGTACTGCCGCAGAACCCGGCTAACGCTCTCATCTGACGGGGACTCAAAATACAGAGAATTCCTTTCTTGCCACTATGAAAGCAAACTTGTCCCAGCCAGGAGCATTTATTCACAGCACACTTAATTATTCATAATAGCTTTATAATGGAGTTCAGGATTACAACCCGCTGCTAATGCTTTGTAAGAATAGAATCGTCAAGACAACAATTAGGACGTCATTAGCGGAGGATTGCAGAACGGCCAGATCAGCATTTCTCCCATTATTTGCGGGAAAACAGCGTCCGTCGCTGAACTTTAAATGGTTCTGTGGAATAGATACTGTATATAACGTTGTTAGCTGGGACGCCAAAGTATCCATAATACCATATACTGTATTATAAGAGACACTTCCCAATAGAATACATTACAGACTGTATTCGACCATAAGGGCAAATAAAGGGCCTGGGACCCCGAATGAGGTCCTCAGTCATAGGTTGCTCCCATTAGCTCAGCTATTAGACAAGCTGTGTCTTGAGTTTCACATATAGTAAACGGGATCGGTACGATTTACCGCAGGATGCATGCCCGGCGGTTCTAATGCCGACGCTGGAAGACCGGCGAATCTAATCCCGACAGGTAAGTATTTTCCTATTCACTAACCTAACCCCCCCCAACCTTAACCTTCCCTTAGGGGTGCCTAACCCTAACCTCTCCCCAAGTGCCTACCCCTAACTCCCCCTGTAAGTGCCTAAACCTAACCCCCCTTCCCCACAGCCTAAACCTAAGTCTCCCGGGGGTGTACCTAACCCTAACCCTCCCGGCGTATGTAAAATGACAAGTGTCGGGATTTCGACGCCTGTCATTAGACCCTTGCCGGGATCAGACAGTCAGTATTTAAACCATCGGCATCCAGACTGCATACCTTGTAAACACAGCTAGAAAACCCTACTTCCTATAGCCGTTATTTAATTCATGCTTAGGCAATCAGTGTGGCTACAGCATTTGTGAAAGCACAAATCCCAGGTAATGTCTAAGGGGTTTATGTACTAATAATCGTGGACCTTATTATCTATGCATATCGCCAGGGATATTTTAATTTTGAATGAAAATATCCACGCTTTGTACAAATGGGATCTTGCAGGGGGGGTGTGGATTAAGAGATAGACTGTAAAAAGGTTGATAGTGTCTAGATAGACACCAGGGGCCAATTGTAATAGGGTGAGAGTTTAGAAAATGTCACATTTTTCAAATCAGCCAATGTAATAACGTCACAGAACACTAAAAACGGCCAATGTAATAACGTCACAGAACAGGAAACTCAGCCAATGTAATAACGTCACAGAACAGGAAACTCGGCCAATGTAATAACGTCACAGAACAGGAAACTCGGCCAATGTAATAACGTCACAGAACAGGAAACTCGCCCAATGTAATAACGTCACAGAACAGGAAACTCGCCCAATGTAATAACGTCACAGAACAGGAAACTCAGTCAATGTAATAACGTCACAGAACAGGAAACTCGGCCAATGTAATAACGTCACAGAACAGGAAACTCGGCCAATGTAATAACGTCACAGAACAGGAAACTCAGCCAATGTAATAACGTCACAGAACAGGAAACTCGGCCAATGTAATAACGTCACAGAACAGGAAACTCGGCCAATGTAATAACGTCACAGAACAGGAAACTCGGCCAATGTAATAACGTCACAGAACAGGAAACTCGGCCAATGTAATAACGTCACAGAACAGGAAACTCGGCCAATGTAATAACGTCACAGAACAGGAAACTCGGCCAATGTAATAACATCACAGAACAGGAAACTCGGCCAATGTAATAACGTCACAGAACAGGAAACTCGGCCAATGTAATAACGTCACAGAACAGGAAACTCGCATGTTTTTCAGGCTCAAAAAACTCTCAAGATTTAAACTCTCATCCGGGTGTTTCCTGTCATGAAAATACAACTGGATCAATGTATTAGTGTGAGAGTTTTACTGCTAAACTCTCACATTTTCTAAACTCTCACCCTATTACATTTGGCCCCAGATGTTAGAGAGTCAATAGGTCGACTGTGACAAAAGGTCGACATGGACAAAAGGTTTACACAATAAAGGTCGACATGTAAGAAGGTCAACAAGTACAAATGGTTGACAAGCTCAAAAGGTCGCCACAAAAATGGTCGACACATGACTTTTTTATTTTCTAGCCCTAATCTTCCCCCTAACCCTCCCCTTGGTACCTAACCATAACCCCTGGTGCCTAACCCTAACCTTCGGCGTAGGTGTCTGAACCCTAACTGTCCCTTCTAGTGCCTAACCCTAACCGCCAGGGTAAGTGCCTAACCCTAAACAAAAAAATAAAATAAATCATGTGTAGATAATTTTTATGGAGACCATTTTTGTGTCGACTTTTTGACCCTGTCGACCATTTGTCTCTCCCCTGGAGCCCCCATAGGCTGACAGCAGTTTACACCATCTGCAGATGGTGTAAACTACCGGGACCAAACTCCGAAAAGCTTTGCTTTTTGGAGTTTAGTACATAGGGGCCAGATAGTAGTCCCCATTGATAATAATGGGGGCTGCGATCTGAAGTGCTAATCAGCACATATTTCTGTGAAATCTCCTGCGTTGTGCTTTTAGTACAGACTGTAGCTACAATACATAAAATTATGCAGAAACTTAATTTGGAAAAAAACAGCTTGATACATAGGCCCCTAAGAGCCCTTTTATGTATAACTGTCCACAAGGGGTTAATGAATGATTCTTTGTAAATTGCTCAGCAGCAGAACTTTCTGTCTTTGGGCATTTTACTGTGCAAGGTTCCAGCACAAACCGTGGCAAGGGAGCGTTCCGGAGACAGTGTACAGTACATGAAAAGCCACAGACTGCTTGCAGACAGGATTAGATGTCGTCCAGGCTGCCGAACTGCAAACGGATTTTATATTACTCCACAGACAAATGCAAAAAAAGAAAGAAAAGACATTTCAGCAAAAATGTATAAAAATAGGAAATGACTTCTCTTCTCCATCAAACGCTCAGCCACCCCCTAATTACTCCTTCATCTCCTCACCATCCTGACACCGCTCAGTAACCCCCCTCTCACATCTCCCGGCTTAGATCCCTTCCTCAGGGAAACAGAATACAGTCACGTCAGCAGCCACTGAGGTTTGGCTAATGGCGCTGCAAGCTTCTACCTTCTCCTACTAGTCTGGAAGTGTACCCTGTGGACTCATGGCGGCCTATTTATCACCCATTTTATGGGGACAGCAGCAAATATTTAGTATCACCCCAATGTGTCTGCTGCGGTCCGTCCATTTCTGACAGCAACCGCAACCCCCATAGGTATCACCCCAATATCTGCAGCGGTCCTTCCATTTCTACAGCAGCCGCATCCCCCATAGGTATCAGCCCGAAATCTGCTGCGGTCCTTCCATTTCCTACAGCAGCCGCAGCCCCCATAGGTATCAGCCCGATATCTGCTGCGGTCCGTCCATTTCCGACAGCAGCCACAACCCCCATAGGTATCAGCCCGATATCTGCTGCGGTCCGTCCATTTCCGACAGCAACCGTATTCCCCATAGGTATCACCCCGATATCTGCTGCGGTCCTTCCATTTCCTACAGCAGCCGCATCCCCCATAGGTATCACCCCGATATCTGCTGCGATCCTTCCATTTCCTACAGCAGCCGCAACCCCTATAGGTATCACCCCGATATCTGCTGCGATCCTTCCATTTCCTACAGCAGCCGCATCCCCCATAGGTATCACCCCGATATCTGCTGTGGTCCTTCCATTTCCTACAGCAGCCGCATCCCCCATAGGTATCAGCCCGATATCTGCTGCGGTCCGTCCATTTCCTACAGCAGCCGCAACCCCCATAGGTATCAGCCTGATATCTGCTGCAGTCCTTCCATTTCCGACAGCAACCGCAACCCCAATAGGTATCAGCCCGATATCTGCTGCGGTCCTTCCATTTCCTACAGCAGCCGCATTCCCCATAGGTATCACCCCGATATCTGCTGCGGTCCTTCCATTTCCTACAGCAGCCGCATCCCCCATAGGTATCACCCCGATATCTGCTGCGATCCTTCCATTTCCGACAGCAACCGCAACCCCAATAGGTATCAGCCCGATATCTGCTGCGGTCCTTCCATTTCCTACAGCAGCCGCATTCCCCATAGGTATCACCCCGATATCTGCTGCGGTCCTTCCATTTCCTAAAGCAGCCGCATCCCCCATAGGTATCAGCCCGAAATCTGCTGCGGTCCTTCCATTTCCTACAGCAGCCGCATCCCCCATATGTATCAGCCCGATATCTGCTGCGATCCTTCCATTTCCTACAGCAGCCGCAACCCCCATAGGTATCAGCCCGATATCTGCTGCGATCCTTCCAATTCCTACAGCAGCCGCAACCCCCATAGGTATCACCCCGATATCTACTGCGGTCCTTCCATTTCCTACAGCAGCTGCATCCCCCATAGGTATCACCCCAATATCTGCTGCGGTCCTTCCATTTCCTACAGCAGCCGCAACCCCAATAGGTATCAGCCCGATATCTGCTGCAGTCCTTCCATTTCCTACAGCAGCCGCATCCCCCATAGGTATCACCCCGATATCTGCTGCGATCCTTCCATTTCCTACAGCAACCGCATCCCCCATAGGTATCAGCCCGATATCTGCTGCGGTCCTTCCATTTCCTACAGCAGCCGCAACCCCCATAGGTATCAGCCCGATATCTGCTGCGGTCCTTCCATTTCCTACAGCAGCCGCATCCCCCATAGGTATCACCCCGATATCTCCTGCGATCCTTCCATTTCCTACAGCAGCCGCATCCCCCATAGGTATCACCCCGATATCTGCTGCGATCCTTCCATTTCCTACAGCAACCACAACCCCAATAGGTATCAGCCCGATATCTGCTGCGGTCCTTCAATTTCCTACAGCAGCCGCATTCCCCATAGGTATCACCCCGATATCTGCTGCGGTCCTTCCATTTCCTACAGCAGCCGCATCCCCCATAGGTATCACCCCGATATCTCCTGCGATCCTTCCATTTCCTACAGCAACCGCAACCCCAATAGGTTTCAGCCCGATATCTGCTGCGGTCCTTCCATTTCCTACAGCAGCCGCATTCCCCATAGGTATCACCCCGATAACTGCTGCGGTCCTTCCATTTCCTACAGCAGCCGCATCCCCCATAGGTATCACCCCGATATCTGCTGCGATCCTTCCATTTCCGACAGCAACCGCAACCCCAATAGGTATCAGCCCGATATCTGCTGCGGTCCTTCCATTTCCTACAGCAGCCGCATTCCCCATAGGTATCACCCCGATATCTGCTGCGGCCCTTCCATTTCCTACAGCAGCCGCATCCCCCATAGGTATCAGCCCGATATCTGCTGCGGTCCTTCCATTTCCTACAGCAGCCGCATCCCCCATATGTATCAGCCCGATATCTGCTGCGATCCTTCCATTTCCTACAGCAGCCGCAACCCCCATAGGTATCAGCCCGATATCTGCTGCGATCCTTCCAAATCCTACAGCAGCCGCAACCCCCATAGGTATCACCCCGATATCTACTGCGGTCCTTCCATTTCCTACAGCAGCCGCAACCCCCATAGGTATCACCCCAATATCTGCTGCGGTCCTTCCATTTCCTACAGCAGCCGCAACCCCAATAGGTATCAGCCCGATATCTGCTGCGGTCCTTCCATTTCCTACAGCAGCCGCATTCCCCATAGGTATCACCCCGATATCTGCTGCGGTCCTTCCATTTCCTACAGCAGCCGCATCCCCCATAGGTATCAGCCCGATATCTGCTGCGGTCCTTCCATTTCCTACAGCAGCCGCATCCCCCATATGTATCAGCCCGATATCTGCTGCGATCCTTCCATTTCCTACAGCAGCCGCAACCCCCATAGGTATCAGCCCGATATCTGCTGCGATCCTTCCAAATCCTACAGCAGCCGCAACCCCCATAGGTATCACCCCGATATCTACTGCGGTCCTTCCATTTCCTACAGCAGCCGCATCCCCCATAGGTATCACCCCGATATCTACTGCGGTCCTTCCATTTCCTACAGCAGCCGCATCCCCCATAGGTATCAGCCCGAAATCTGCTGCGGTCCTTCCATTTCCTACAGCAGCCGCATCCCCCATATGTATCAGCCCGATATCTGCTGCGATCCTTCCATTTCCTACAGCAGCCGCAACCCCCATATGTATCAGCCCGATATCTGCTGCGATCCTTCCATTTCCTACAGCAGCCGCAACCCCCATAGGTATCAGCCCGATATCTGCTGCGATCCTTCCAATTCCTACAGCAGCCGCAACCCCCATAGGTATCACCCCGATATCTACTGCGGTCCTTCCATTTCCTACAGCAGCCGCATCCCCCATAGGTATCACCCCAATATCTGCTGCGGTCCTTCCATTTCCTACAGCAGCCGCAACCCCAATAGGTATCAGCCCGATATCTGCTGCGGTCCTTCCATTTCCTACAGCAGCCGCATCCCCCATAGGTATCACCCCGATATCTGCTGCGATCCTTCCATTTCCTACAGCAACCGCATCCCCCATAGGTATCAGCCCGATATCTGCTGCGGTCCTTCCATTTCCTACAGCAGCCGCAACCCCCATAGGTATCAGCCCGATATCTGCTGCGGTCCTTCCATTTCCTACAGCAGCCGCATCCCCCATAGGTATCACCCCGATATCTCCTGCGATCCTTCCATTTCCTACAGCAGCCGCATCCCCCATAGGTATCACCCCGATATCTGCTGCGATCCTTCCATTTCCTACAGCAACCACAACCCCAATAGGTATCAGCCCGATATCTGCTGCGGTCCTTCAATTTCCTACAGCAGCCGCATTCCCCATAGGTATCACCCCGATATCTGCTGCGGTCCTTCCATTTCCTACAGCAGCCGCATCCCCCATAGGTATCACCCCGATATCTCCTGCGATCCTTCCATTTCCTACAGCAACCGCAACCCCAATAGGTTTCAGCCCGATATCTGCTGCGGTCCTTCCATTTCCTACAGCAGCCGCATTCCCCATAGGTATCACCCCGATAACTGCTGCGGTCCTTCCATTTCCTACAGCAGCCGCATCCCCCATAGGTATCACCCCGATATCTGCTGCGATCCTTCCATTTCCTACAGCAGCCGCATCCCCCATATGTATCAGCCCGATATCTGCTGCGATCCTTCCATTTCCTACAGCAGCCGCAACCCCCATAGGTATCAGCCCGATATCTGCTGCGATCCTTCCAAATCCTACAGCAGCCGCAACCCCCATAGGTATCACCCCGATATCTACTGCGGTCCTTCCATTTCCTACAGCAGCCGCATCCCCCATAGGTATCACCCCGATATCTCCTGCGATCCTTCCATTTCCTACAGCAACCGCAACCCCAATAGGTTTCAGCCCGATATCTGCTGCGGTCCTTCCATTTCCTACAGCAGCCGCATTCCCCATAGGTATCACCCCGATATCTGCTGCGGTCCTTCCATTTCCTACAGCAGCCGCATCCCCCATAGGTATCAGCCCGATATCTGCTGCGGTCCTTCCATTTCCTACAGCAGCCGCATCCCCCATAGGTATCAGCCCGATATCTGCTGCGGTCCTTCCATTTCCTACAGCAGCCGCATCCCCCATATGTATCAGCCCGATATCTGCTGCGATCCTTCCATTTCCTACAGCAGCCGCAACCCCCATAGGTATCAGCCCGATATCTGCTGCGATCCTTCCAAATCCTACAGCAGCCGCAACCCCCATAGGTATCACCCCGATATCTACTGCGGTCCTTCCATTTCCTACAGCAGCCGCATCCCCCATAGGTATCACCCCGATATCTACTGCGGTCCTTCCATTTCCTACAGCAGCCGCATCCCCCATAGGTATCAGCCCGAAATCTGCTGCGGTCCTTCCATTTCCTACAGCAGCCGCATCCCCCATATGTATCAGCCCGATATCTGCTGCGATCCTTCCATTTCCTACAGCAGCCGCAACTCCCATAGGTATCACCCCGATATCTGCTGCGGTCCTTCCATTTCCTACAGCAGCCGCATCCCCCATAGGTATCAGCCCGATATCTGCTGCGGTCCTTCCATTTCCTACAGCAGCCGCATCCCCCATAGGTATCACCCCGATATCTGCTGCGGTCCTTCCATTTCCTACAGCAACCGCATCCCCCATAGGTCTCACCCTGATATCTGCTGCGGTCCTTCCATCTCCTACAGCAGCCGCAACCCCCATAGGTATCACCCCGATATCTGCTGCGGTCCTTCCATTTCCTACAGCAACCGCATCCCCCATAGGTATCACCCCGATATCTGCTGCGGTCCTTCCTTTTCCTACAGCAGCCGCAACTCCCATAGGTATCAGCCCGATATCTGCTGCGAACCTTCCATTTCCTACAGCAACCGCTACCTACTTCGAAGCGGTCAGATATTACCAAGTTCCGAGTTTGGCCCAGGCAGTCAATGCCATCTTCAGATGACGGTAGTCACTGTAGCCTATGGGCTACACTTTGCAAAATTAACCTGATGAGGGTAACCCTCCTAGACAATGGCTACCGCACATGTGCAGAAGTACCGGCACAGGTGTGAAGAGACCACTGAAGCGGGCACTTCACTCTGAGCACATGGCAGGGAGCCCTTCTCCCTTTACGTGCAATTTAATACATTCAGGCAGTATGGTCACATCCTGCAATGCAATTTTTGGGCGCTATTATTGTGCCCAGATGGCACGGAGAATGTGATTATTGATAAAAGGGCCCCATGGATTTATAAACTTATTGTAGAATATGTATAGTCCACGTAGCACCTCAGCTGTAATAAATACATTCTGTATACAATACATTGGGGGCAAAGGTCAGCCGGCGTGAAGTATTCAATTTGTGGACAGTCGCTATGTCCACAATGAATAAATTGTCAGGAAACTGCAGACGGCCTAATCCCAACACAGCTGTAATGTCACTTAAAGCATTTTAACCACACCGGCATTATCATTTTTCACATGATGCTTTACGTTCATGATTATAGTTGTACTGATGAGATACAATTAAAATGCTTTAAGTAACATTGTAACCGTGTCAGTATTTTGCCGTCTGCACATTCACTGATGTATCCCCTCTAGGTAATTAATAATAATGGGACCGACAAATAACCCTATTTTGGATTATAGCATATATGTAAAACATTTCAAACCACTCAACTATAAAGTGTGGGGAATAAGTAAGATCAAAGAGTTTGTGGCATTCGGCAAGTCCAATACACCAACCGAGCTAATAGGTAAATCGTCCAGTTTAGGATTACTGGTAATGTTTGCCATCTGTAATTCCGTGTTGGTAATAGCAGATAAGTATTCTGAACCTTCGGCGTGTTACTTAAAACTGTTCCACGCGGCGGGGGCTGCCGACAGCTAAACTATGTGAGGTATAATTGTTCTCCTCTACTGTAGGTAGCGCCTTAACATTTTTAACAGTACATACAAATACAGGCTATAATTTCTGTCTCTTCAACACATCCCCCCCTTCAGTTATCAGCCTTCCTACTATTATACTATTGTATTTTCCAATCACAAAAGAATCACCCATTTTACGGATGGTGCCATGTATCTTTCTTCTGTTTGGACTTTAGTTCTTGTTATTGTGGCTACTCTTTCAGTCTAGCTTTATAGGACTTTTCAGCCTCCTGTCTCGAACGCAGTGTTCTTTGCACGTACAGTATAACAATTGTTCTGACCTTGGAGATTCATAATGGCATTCTCTTCCTTTTGTGGCACAAAGTTCTGATATATGTAATAGGGTATTTTGTACTTAATTCCACTGGACTTCACCTATCAATTGCCACCTCTCAGAGAGTCACACAAATGATTCCCGTAAACATGTGTTTTGGTCCAGTTGTACATTTTGCTGGCTGAATTTACACTACGTCCAAAGTTCTCTTACAGACATGGGCCCTCATTCAGAGCCGCTCGTTAGCGGCAGTACGCTCGTTCCGAGCGATGTTTGCACATCTGCGCATGCGTACGGTTTTTAGTACGCATGCGCGAACCAGTCAGTGCGGCCGAAAATCGTTGGTACGCAATATAGCGAGGGCCTGCTATTTTGAGTGACAGAATGAGGCGTATGTGGGTGGTAACAGGGGAAGGTGCTTGAAAATGGGGAGTGGAGATCCGAACGCAGGCGTGCTTAAAGGTCAAAATGGGCGTTTTATGGGTGTGCATATTTAAAACAGCAGCGTCATTGACCACGTCACTGGGTTATTTTATAGCCAGAACTGCTCGCAAATTTGTGGTAGCAAACACCAACCACAAGAATAGCGAGCAGTTCATACGCTGGTCGATGTACTCGATTAATCTAATAAATAGCGGACATGACGTAGGATGCGAGCGGCCAGGGGGCGTTTTTAACAAATAAACGAGCGTATGTTTTGCTCGCTCGTTCAGACTTAGAGGTGTGAACAGACTGCAATGTGCGTACGGATCATTTGAATAGCCACCCCTTGTTTTTAAACGAGCGACCACAAATAGCGAACGGCTCTGAATGAGGGCCATGGTTCATACTACGTCTCTGTTTGTAAGATGTAAATCTAGGATTGTTTCCTTGCATGTTGTAGCTACGCGAGAGAGACGCCATATGCTGGCAATACAGAATGCCACTACGAATCCCCTATTACAGGCTACTCATAGCCACTGCCACCAGAACCAGCATGTTCCTGGCGGCTCATACAACCTGCCTCCTGCGTCAGACCCACCTCTTCATACATCCTGCCTCCTGCTCCAGACACACCTCTTCATACAACCTGCCTCCTACACCAGACCCACCTCTTCATACAACCTGCCTCCTGCGCCAGACCCACCTCTTCATACATCCTGCCTCCTGCGCCAGACCCACCTCTTCACACAACCCGCCTCCTGCGTCAGAGCCACCACTTCATACAACCTGCCTCCTGCGCCAGACTCACCTCTTCGTACATCCTGCCTCCTGTGCCAGACCCACCTCTTCATACATCCTGCCTCCTGCGCAAGACCCACCTCTACACACAACCCGCCTCCTGCTCCAGACCCACCTCTTCATACAACCTGCCTCCTGCGCCAGACCCACCTCTTCATACAACCTGCCTCCTACACCAGACCCACCTCTTCATACAACCTGCCTCCTGTGCCAGACCCACCTCTTCATACAACCTGCCTCCTGCTCCAGACCCACCTCTTCATACATCCTGCCTCCTGCGCCAGACCCACCTCTTCACACAACCCGCCTCCTGCGTCATACCCACCACTTCATACAACCTGCCTCCTGCGCCAGACCCACCTCTTCATACAACCTGCCTCCTGCGCCAGACCCACCTCTTCATACAACCTGCCTCCTGCGCCAGACACACCTCTTCATACAACCTGCCTCCTGCGCCAGACACACCTCTTCAAACAACCTGCCACCTGCTCCAGACCCACCTCTTCATAAAACCTGCATCCTGCGCCAGACCCACCTCTTCATACAACCTGCCTCCTGCGCCAGACCCACCGCTTCAATGTCACAGTCACACGAAGGTGACATATCCCATCACAGACATTACACAAATGGGTGCGTAACTTACTACTGATGTGTCATCATACAGCGTGGCGTCAGTCGCACCAAACAGCCCCTCCGAGCACACCAAGTCCCGAGTGTCTCGGCACCACTGGGCGTCATTCTCGCTTTAAATGTGCGTCTTAGTCACGTAAATAGAACAACCTGGCGTGACAAAACCACATTGCCACCTTGCACTGACCAATTTTCGTGTGCGTAATTTGTACATCTGTGCATGAATAATATGATGCAGCGGCAGCGGCTTTTTCACACGCCAAGTTCTGTTTCGCTTCATCTGCGACTTTGTACGTATTTAAAACTAATCCTATGAGGTAAAACTAAGAGCCCAGCGCCTCTAGTACATTTTGAGTGGTGTTTCGATGTGTCTGTGATGCGAATAATATGCTAAATATACAGGACAGTAGTAAGTATCTCAGAGCGGCTCTCTCACGCCGGGCGTGAAAAATGTACATCCCTGCTAAGCCGGCACATATACACACAAACACATACTGACACAGGTCACATAAATTACAGGGGTAACTCAGGAGCTGCGCCTGCAGACTGGTTTCCTCCCCTCAGCGCACCACTTGCTATAAGCTGGTGCGTCAGACTCTACTCACCTAATTCAGCTATCTGCACGTACAGCACATAAATATTACCAGCATATGCTGCGGAGCATATATTTACATACACAGCCAAATAAGCAAGTGAAACAATTAATCAACGTAACCCATTGACTGCTGGCAGGAACTAAAGAAACAATCCCTAGAATTTCTTCCAGAACATTAGTAACTCCAAGCTGCAGACCTGCACGGAAAGGAAGAGATGCAGGAACAACTCCTCAGGGAGCAACGCAAGAAAATGGTGCAACCTTGCACCTGGACAGCCATGCAGATGTAATTGGTGCAGATACATTTATAATGTTTGCATGCAGGATACATATTTTCAGCTTTTTTTCCAGATATACATTATAATTACTTGTACAGATCTGAAAGATCCCATATAGGTGCTAGATCTTTAATCAGTCCCTCCCGGCCTTTATGTGTACAGACATCCAGAACCCGGGCATCAGGACGGTTAGAAGACAGGTATACGAAGGGAGGAGGATGAAGCAGTTCCCCTACTTGCTCTAGTGAAACTATTCAAGCTGCAGACAGGTACCTGGAACATATTAACTGCTATCATGGTATTGTTGCTATACAGCTTTACAGCTATAATGGGGGATCTTACAAGTAATTCATGATTCACATAAGTGTATATTAAAACGCTTTTTGTAGAGGGCCCAGCAGAATGACTGCTGTATGAGGTGCTCACGCGTTTCGTGGGCATGTGTTGAATGTGATGCAGTAACTTGAAGTGGACTTAAGTAGTTTTTTTTTTTTTTTTTTAACGTGTAGCAAGAGGTATAAGGAAACTGTGTCCACATTTAGGGCCTGATTCAGAGCCGGACGCTATTTGCGAACGGTCATTCAGAAAAAGGGGCCGGATATTTAAATAGAGCGCTCGCTCTTTGCGGTCTGTTGACGCCTCTATATCTGAACGAGCGAACGAAACATGTGCTCGCTATTTTGTAAAAAACGCCCCCTGGCCGCCCGCATCCTACGTCATCTCCGCTATTTATTTGATTAATCGAGTACATCGAAAGGCATCTGAACTGCTCGCAGTGCTTGTGGTTGGATTTTCCTACCGCAATCATGCGAGCAGTTCAGGCTAAGAAACAACCAAGTGACGTGGTCGATGACGCTGCTTTGTTAATTATGCACACCCTTAAAACGCCCGTTTTGACCGTTTGGCACGCCTGCGTTCGGATCTCCACTTTCAAGCACCTTCCCCTGTTACCACCGACATACGCCTCATTCTGTCACTCAAATTATCAGGCATTCGCTATTTTGCGAGCACATTAATTTCGACCGCACTGACTGGTTCGAGCATGCGTATTACGAGCCGTACGCATGCGCAGTTGTGCGAACATCGCTCGGAGCGAACGAGCGGCCGCTTACGAGTGGCTCTGAATCAGGCCCTTAGTCCTCAGTTCCATTTGCTGTTAGTTGGGAAACCTAGCTGGATCCCGGCACATCTGACCAGAAAAAAACCTAAATTAAACCTTTTCTTAAAGTGGAGTGTTAAGGCTCATATACACTTGGCGATAAATTGAACGATATGGACAATAACGATATAGTTATTGTTCGTCGCTTTCAATATCGTCCAGTGTGTATGCAAAATATCGTTAAAGGTGCGCGCTCCCACGAATCATTAGCGATGTCTTTCTCCTGAACTTGCAGGGCAACCTGACGATATCGTCAGGTTGTGCATGTTCAAGAATGAGGGAGGGTAGGGTCACTGAACGATATCATTCAGTATGTATGCTCAATTTCATTCCCGACATTGAGCCTGGCAGTGAAAACACTGAACGATATTGCTCATGGAAAGGACAGTAGATGCCTCCACTGTAGGACCCAATGCTTGGCGTCAGGAGCAGGTCCGCTGCACGCCGATGTCGTATCTGTTCCGGACATAGCGCTGGTTGGTAAGGGGACCACACAAGTATCTTCTCCTCTATACCCATGGTCAGCCGTTATGGTCAGACTGTTTGTGCTCACTCTATTAGTCCAGACAAGTTTAAGTAGCTTGCCCAACGGACTACCCACACCGGTAATAGTTCCTGCTTCGCCGTAGTCACCTGAGCTCCTCCTCATTGTTACGGATACCGGTTCCATATATTGTTTACTGGTATCTGACTTTAAATATCCATTTGAATACATTTCTTTGTTGCCAGCTCCTGACCTTGGAACTTGTAAGTTATTCTACTATTGCCAATGATGACGTTGTATACCGGATTTGCTTTATTATTTAACTGCACATTACATACCATCAGTGATCGCCCCTACACTGTTAGTATGCAGGCTACTGACATGCTTACGCATAATATCTCTGCGCACGTTACTGGGGCTCACTGGCAATTGAACACTGACTATTAAAAACCAACTTGCCATCATTTCCTGTGCAGAGGTTCTAGGTTACATTGAGCTGGAACAACAATCAATTACAACCTGATTTGTGTTCTATCTACTTATACACTTAATAATACCTTATTACTTATAAGACTACCTAGAACTGAAGTCTTGGGGGAACCTCAGTACTGGCAAATGTGCTCGGCTTTAGAGGAAAGGCGTCTGATGTCGGTGAAGGCTTCTATTAATGGTTCTTGAGGTTCTATTACTCCTCCACACATATTATTCATAACTAAGCCACAGGTCGACTTTTGCCAGGAAACGATGAGCCTTCATCTCAATCAAGGAGACAGCAAAGTCTCTCTAGACATCAGTGTTTCATCCAGGCTTATCTTACCAACACCTGCTGGCACCGACTAAGTTATGTCCTGGTTCTCCTCCACATTAAGACGTCCCCCAATCAGTCCCTGAGCAGGAAACCTTCAAGGTAAGACAAATAGTGCAACACTTCCAGCGCTAAAATTATCGAAAAATCACAATAAATTCCTTGAACTTGTTTTTCCTCTACAGCTAGTGAGCCCCCGGCCAACCTCGATCCTGTAACAGGCTGTATGATGAGTGTATGACTTCTTACCTATTATCTACAATAAAAATTACAGAACACTGTGAGAAACAAAAGCCTTTTTCCAAGTCAAGTATGCAAGTCGGGCCAAGCAGTAAAACACCATAAATTTTGGATAGGCTTGAACTTGGTAGCGGCTTTTTCAATTACTTATGAGTTATGAAAGACTGTGGAGCTCTAACTCGGGAAGGGCCAGGACGCTGTGAGCAGAATGCTAAAGGACCACTGTGTCATATCTGAAATGTGAGATTAGACGTCCTGCCCTTCATATTCAGTTTCACTGCTATACAATCCCCATCTCATTGTGTCTTCAGTGGAAAAGAAAAACAATATTTTGGCTTCTGCCTAGAACTAAAATATCATCGAATTCCTTGAGCTTTGCAAGAGCGGCTGATTGACTGAGTGCAAAACAAACAAAAGCCAACGGCATGGGAAACTAGCAATGGGCGTTGAGATATCTTGTGGCAGAATGTCCCTCTAATGAACAAATAAAAGACATTTGGGAAAAATGTAAAATGATCCGTGTAATACCAAGCTTATCCATACATGTGTGAATTAGTTGATATACCTATCCCAACTGTCCATCAGATCAGTTTTATCCTGTAAGGGCATTAAGCATTCCTATGGAGGATGGTGCTTCTCTATCACGCATCACTTTGAAAGCCACAACTAGTATGATTGACAGTCTTCTAGCTACAATAAACTCCTGTACAGGCTGCAGATTTACACACAAGCCAATTTTTTCGTGTTCAGAAAACCCCAAACAATGTAAAAGTGTTATACAAATATTACACCAGCCCAGACAATGTAGTAAATCTATTTTGCATGTAAATCCAGACAGTCACATAAAGATGTGATCTTTCTAGTTTGACATTATTTCACTGTGAGATTAGGTGACACATACTGACAGTCCCATCACAAGATAAAGAACTGCTGGGAATTGTGGTGATCTTGTGAGTTTGGATGATGAAAAACTGACCGCTGCTGACAAAACAATAGAAAACTACAACTTGGAAACAAAATCAGCAACAAAAATGTAGTTGATGTAACAGAGTGTCACAAAGATTCCCAATTTACCCATAGGTGATACATAATATCCGCTTATCGTATACAGGAAAGACAGAACCATGGTAACATAACACTGATAATAATCAAAACCACAGGACCAACCTGATTCGTGTCCTCCTGCCAAAGTGTTTTATTACCAAACACAGGGCCTGATTCAGCACGAGTCGCACAGTTGCGTTCGCACGCAGCCGGCCGATGTTTGCATTCTGCGCATGCATCGCTGTGCGCAAATATGCCGCTGCGATTGGGAAGCGATCACAGTGAGCATGAAGTGTCTTCACAGAGTGATTGACATGAAGTGACTGCTTGGGGGTGGAGAGGGGGGTGGGTCAGCAGAACGCAGGCATGTCTGTGCGTTTGAACACCGTTACAGAGGCGTGTATAATTAAGCCCCTACGATTGTATATGCTGGCAGAGGTCTAGGTGGCGACAGGAAGTTTAGCAGTTTGTGAGGTAGGGTCAAGTCAACCACAACTGTGCAAATGGTTCCGATGTTACAGATGTTTTCGCTGACTTGCGGATGCATGTCATGGGAAGTGGGCAGGCTTTATAAAGTGATGCGATTGCATTCATTAACATATTTTTCGCAGCTAGCAGGTGCGTGCGAATGTAGCCGTGCGATCCGTGCTGAATCAGGCCTAAAATACCTTCCAGCATTTAGCATACATGCACATTTTACACAGACAGCTCCAACTTGCCACAATTATGTTTAGTTTCCGACAACAAACACTGTAAGTATCTCACATTTCACATAATAAGATCCATTTTCATTACATCTTATAACAACATGAACAGATTATTCATTCTACAAATGTCTGAATCAATGTTATTTACAGGACTTTACATTGTGATCAATTTTGCTTTGTACAGTTTTGAACATTACATCCCCAAAAGACAAAGGGTCGTGGGATGAAGTCAGAGGGCAGAGGCTGGTGGGATGACATGAAGGGACAGAGGCTGGTGGGAAGTCACAAGAGGACAGAGGCTGGTGGGATGACACGAGAGGGAAGAGGCTGGTGGGATGATGAGAGGACAGAGGTTGGTGGGAAGACACGAGAGGGAAGAGGCTGGTGTGAAGTCACAAGAGGGCAGAGGCTGGTGGGAAGTCACAAGAGGCCAAAGGCTGGTGGTAAGTCACAAGAGGGCAAAGGCTGGTGGGAAGTCACAAGAGGGCAGAGGCTGGTGGGAAGTCGCAAGAGGGCAGAGGCTGGTGGGAAGTCGCAAGAGGGCAGAGGCTGGTGGGAAGTCACAAGAGGGCAGAGGCTGGTGGGAAGTCACAAGAGGGCAAAGGCTGGTGGGAAGTCTCAAGAGGGCAGAGGCTGGTGGGAAGTCGCAAGAGGGCAGAGGCTGGTGGGAAGTCGCAAGAGGGTAGAGGCTGGTGGGAAGTCGCAAGAGGGCAGAGGCTGGTGGGAAGTCGCAAGAGGGTAGAGGCTGGTGGGAAGTCGCAAGAGGGCAGATGCTGGTGGGAAGTCACAAGAGGGCAGAGGCTGCTGGGAAATCACAAGAGGGCAGATGCTGATGGGATGACACGAGAGGGAAGAGGCTGCTGGGAAGACATGAGAGGGCAGACGCTGGTGGGATGACACGAGAGGGCAGACACTGGTGGGATGACACGAGAGGGCAGACGCTGGTGGGATGACACGAGAGGGAAGAGGCTGGTGGGATGACATGAGAGGGAAGAGGCTGGTGGGATGACACAAAAGGGCAGAGGCTGGGCTGGTGGGATGATGTTAGGACAGAGCTTGGTGGGAAGACACGAGAGGGCAGAGGTTGGTGGAATGATGAGAGGGCAGAGGCTGGTGGGATAACACAAGAGGGCAGAGGCTGGTGGGAAGACACGACATCAGAGGTTGGTGGAATGATGAGAGGGCAGAGGCTGGTGTGAAGACACGAGAAGGCAGAGGCTGGTGTGAAGACACGAGAGGGCAGAGGCCGGTGGGAAAAGACGAGAGGTCAGAGGCTGGTGGGAAGACACGAGAGGGCAGAGGCTGCAGGGAAGACACGAGAGGGCAGAGGCTGGTGGGAAGACACGAGAGGGCAGAGGCTGGTGGGAAGACACGAGAGGGCAGAGGCTGGTGGAATGACATGAGAGGACAGAGGCTGGTGGGATGACACGAGAGGGCAGAGGCTGGTGGAATGATGAGAGGGCAGAGGCTGATGGGAAAACACAAGAGGGCAGAGGTTTGTGGAATGATGAGAGGGCAGAGGCTGGTGGGAAAACACGAGAGGGCAGAAGCTGGTGGGATGTCACAAAAGGGCAGAGGCTAGTGGGAAGACACCAGAGAACAGAGGCTAATGGTGTTATTGTATAGGGCTAGTGGGATGGAGAGACGAGATGAGAGGACAGAGGTTGGTGGGATGATAGGAGAGGACAGATGCTGGTGGGATGATAGGAGAGGACAGATGCTGGTGGAATGATAGGAGAGGACAGATGCTGGCGGGATGATAGGAGAGGACAGAGGCTGGTGGGATGATAGGAGAGGACAGAGGCTGGTGGGATGATAGGAGAGGACAGATGCTGGTGGGATGATAGGAGAGGACAGAGGCTGGTGGGATGATAGGAGAGGACAGATGCTGGTGGGATGATAGGAGAGGACAGAGGTTGGTGGGATGATAGGAGAGGACAGAGGCTGGTGGAATGATAGGAGAGGACAGATGCTCATGGGATGATAGGAGAGGACAGAGGCTAGTGGATTGATAGGAAAGGACAGATGCTGGTGGGATGATATGAGAGGACAGATGCTGGTGGGATGATATGAGAGGACAGATGCTGGTGGGATGATATGAGAGGACAGAGGCTGGTGGGATGATAGGAGAAGACAGAGGCTGGTGGGATGATAGGAGAGGGCACAGGGACTGTTGCTGTGATAATAAAGGACACCAGAATGATGGGTCACAACCAATACCATGCTGGCATCACTTACCCCACTGGAGAGGAGCCAGCTGCAGGTGCTCCAGGACAAGTTGATTTAACACTCCCTCCACGCTCGCCTCTCCGATACGCTTCAGAGATGGGTGGCAAGAAGTTAAGGGAAAACAAGTCATTGATCATAAATAACAGAGTTGGTGGCTCCCAATCCTGTAATACACAACAAGAAAGTAAAGTAACAAATAATAAATGTCAGTATTTGAGCGATTTCTATCATATAAATAAGTGAAGACTCACGTTGTGCCATGAAATATGTATGTTATTCATATCATGAAACATGAGCAAAGGGCCAGCTCTAGGGGTGTTCAACCAGTGCGGTCGCACATGGGCACCACCCATAGAGGGTGCACCCCTCCCCAACATTCCGATTTCAGCGGGACAGTATTCTCCCGCTGTTCCACCCATGGGACGAAGTGGCCCGCGGGTGGTCAAATCGGGAGGTTGGGGACCCCCACCGCAGCAGCTGTATGGCGATGCCAGACCCCCGGAGAGTGAATGGACGCAGCGCGCATGCACTGACGGGAGAGGGCTGGGGGAAGCCCAGACAGTGATCTAGGGTTGGGCTTTCCCCCCACAGCCTGACGTTATTTGGAGGCGCCTCCAAATAACATCACTTAGGGGGCATGACCTATGGTAAAGAGGCCACGCCCCCAATTTCAGGGAGTTAATGTCAGCCATCTTGGTTAGGGTGTATATATAAGTCATGCATGATGTCATCTGCCCCACTATTGGCTCACTGGTTGTCATGGTAACTGAATTTGTTTAATGATGTTCTAACATAGTTCCAGTAAATAGTGTTACACTGCGGTTGGTTAGAGAATGTATAAGTGGTGTTTGCTATTAAACATACCTATCTTGGGGAAAAAATTCTAATCATATTTTTGTTCAAGTTTAGATATGTAATTAGTCTTGAATGGGTGTCTTTGCTCAAATTATATATCATAACGTTTTTGAATCTTGTCTAATCAGTTAAATTGTATGGATGGTGTAGTACACATCCATGTGATCTCGCATTCTCAAGATTTAGTTACTGTATTTGTGGTCATTCTGTGGCCACAGATTTAACCTTGTTATCCAGGTTTAACCAGTGTGGTGTGATAGTTTTCAGATTAATCATCCACCTTAGTTCTTCTTTATTAATTCTTTTTAGGTAGTCCCCCCCCCCCCCCTCCCCAGTAAGTGGGTACTATCTGTATTCCGATTAGTTCTAAGTGACTCGGATCTTGGTTGTGCTCCTAAGTGTGTCCAGGCCTTTTCGGATGTTTCTGACATGTTCAGCTGCTCGTGTTTTCAATTTCCTAGTGGTTCTCCCAATGTACTGGAGTACGCAAGGGGAATATCAGAAGCAGACTGATTACATTGTCCTCGCCTATAACCTGGATAACTGTGTACATTAGGACGGAGTAAGTGACAGTGCAGGCAGCGTAGTCTCATACAGTGTATAATGGGGAATATCAGGAGCAGACTGATTACATTGTCCTCGCCTATAACCTGGATAACTATGTACATTAGGAGTAAGTGACAGTGCAGGCAGCGTATTCTCATACAGTGTATAATGGGGAATATCAGGAGCAGACTGATTACATTGTCCTCACCTATAACCTGGATAACTATGCACATTAGGAGTAAGTGACAGTGCAGGCAGCGTATTCTCATACAGTGTATAATGGGGAATATCAGGAGCAGTGATTACATTGTCCTCGTCTATAACCTGGATAACTATGTACATTAGGAGTAAGTGACAGTGCAGGCAGCGTAGTCTCATACAGTGTATAATGGGGAATATCAGGAGCAGACTGATTACATTGTCCTCCCCTATAACCTGGATAACTATGTACATTAGGAGTAAGTGACAGTACAGGCAGCATATTCTCATACAGTGTGGAATGGGGAATATAAGGAGCAGACTGATTACATTGTCCTCGCCTATAACCTGGATAACTATGTACATTAGGAGTAAGTGACAGTGCAGGCAGCGTAGTCTCATACAGTGTATAATGGGGAATATCAGGAGCAGACTGATTACATTGTCCTCACCTATAACCTGGATAACTATGCACATTAGGAGTAAGTGACAGTGCAGGCAGCGAAGTCTCATACAGTGTATAATGGGGAATATCAGGAGCAGACTGATTACATTGTCCTCACCTATAACCTGGATAACTATGTACATTAGGAGTAAGTGACAGTGCAGGCAGCGTAGTCTCATACAGTGTATAATGGGGAATATCAGGAGCAGACTGATTACATTGTCCTCACCTATAACCTGGATAACTATGCACATTAGGAGTAAGTGACAGTGCAGGCAGCGTAGTCTCATACAGTGTATAATGGGGAATATCAGGAGCAGACTGATTACATTGTCCTCACCTATAACCTGGATAACTATGTACATTAGGAGTAAGTGACAGTGCAGGCAGCGTAGTCTCATACAGTATATAATGGGGAATATCAGGAGCAGACTGATTACATTGTCCTCACCTATAACCTGGATAACTATACACATTAAGAGTAAGTGACAGTGCAGGCAGCGTAGTCTCATACAGTATATAATGGGGAATATCAGGAGCAGACTGATTACATTGGGCCTGATTCAGACCCACTCGCGAGCGGCTGTCCGCTCGCAAGTGGGTCGATGTTATGGACTGAGCATGCGCACGACGGAGGGAGCTCCGTCGTGCGCATGCGCCAGACGCGACGAGCGAAGGAAAGTCCTTCGCTCGTTGTGTCCGATCAAAGGGGGCGTGCTGTCAATGTTGATTGACAGCACGCCCCCTTTGGTGGGCGTGCCTCCCTGACGGGGGCGTTCCCACGGGAACGCCTCCCGTCAAAAGCCGGCCCACTGACATCACTAGTGATGTCAGTGGGAGTGATTTTGACTCTGATAGAGCCAAAATCACTCCGGAGCTTGCGGTTGAAAACCTCAACCGCAGGCTCCGGCTCGCAAATTCGATGGTCGCGATGGTCTCGACCATCGCGACCATCACAATGCACGCTCGTATAGCCTGTGGGTGGTGACCCACAGCTATACGAGCGTCCAGGAGGACGCTCCATGAAAATGGAGCCCGGCCCTCATTCAGAGCGTGCGCTCTGCTCAGAGCGTACGGCTCTGAATGAGGGCCATTGTCCTCACCTATAACCTGGATAATTATGTACATTAGGAGTAAGTGACAGTGCAGGCAGCGTATTCTCATACAGTGTATAATGGGGAATATCAGGAGCAGACTGATTACATTGTCCTCACCTATAACCTGGATAACTATGTACATTAGGAGTAAGTGACAGTGCAGGCAGCGTATTCTCATACAGTGTATAATGGGGAATATAAGGAGCAGACTGATTACATTGTCCTCACCTATAACCTGGATAACTATGTACATTAGGAGTAAGTGACAGTGCAGGCAGCGTAGTCTCATACAGTGTATAATGGGGAATATCAGGAGCAGAGTGATTACATTGTCCTCACCTATAACCTGGATAACTATGCACATTAGGAGTAAGTGACAGTGCAGGCAGCGTATTCTCATACAGTGTATAATGGGGAATATCAGGAGCAGACTGATTACATTGTCCTCACCTATAACCTGGATAACTATGTACATTAGGAGTAAGTGACAGTGCAGGCAGCGTATTCTCATACAGTATATAATGGGGAATATCAGGAGCAGACTGATTACATTGTCCTCACCTATAACCTGGATAATTATGTACATTAGGAGTAAGTGACAGTGCAGGCAGCGTATTCTCATACAGTGTATAATGAGGAATATCAGGAGCAGACTGATTACATTGTCCTCACCTATAACCTGGATAACTATGCACATTAGGAGTAAGTGACAGTGCAGGCAGCGTAGTCTCATACAGTGTATAATGGGGAATATCAGGAGCAGACTGATTACATTGTCCTCACCTATAACCTGGATAACTATGCACATTAGGAGTAAGTGACAGTGCAGGCAGGACGTGTGCTGTTGAGCTCCTGACTTCCATAGGAGCATCAGATTACAGCCAGCGGTTCTGCGGGCTTCCCCAGGAAAGATGCGCCCTCCTGGGGCAGGGAAGGGGAAAGGTCCCTTGCGGAAGGGATCGCAAACCCAGCCTGTAAGGAAGAAAGTTACCTTGCAGCTGGACACCCAGGCGGAAGATCGGGCTGATGCTTCCAGCCAGCCTGAGGTGCTGAAGCGGGAGAGCGTTGGCGGGAGCGCGGCGGCCACGAGGCAGAGGCAGCCGCGAGCGGGATTCCCCAGACTGCCTGCGGAGGCTCCCCGTGGTGAGGTAACCACGGGTAGAGCGGAGGCATGCGATGCCGATAATCTGCAGAGCAGTGCAGAGGGGGAGACCGTAGCCCCTATGCTTTCAGCAGGGGAAGAAGAGGAGGAAGAATCCTCTGTTTTCAGCGGGGATGAAGATTATGTGGCAAGGCTGAGCCTGGAGGAGGCTGTTGTGGAGGCAACCGCGGCTGCGGGGGCTGATTGTAGAGCTCACAGACACCCTGGAAAGGGTGAAAGAGAGAGTAAAGACCCTGAGGCAGGAGAGGCGGAGGATGGCTGCTTCAAGCGAACTGCCAGTGAACTTGACAGCAGGGGAGCTGAGTGTGGCATCCCAGGAGGAGAACCCCTTGATGGCTGAGATTAAGCGGCTAGAGGAGGACGCGGATGTACCTATAACTGCCGAGTCTGGAGATGGAGACGTGATGGGGACCCCGAGTGTGTGCGCTGTTGCAGCAGGAGATCCAGTCAAGGTGGAAGTCGGGACGGGGATCCTGGGGAGCAGCAGCAGCAGCGGTCTAATCGTACCTGTTACCGGTGATGAAACAGCGGCAATGAGAGAGCCTGACGCTGGGGGAGTATCAGGCGTCCATGGTCCTGATGGCAGCGGTGGCAGCGGAGGAGCGGAGGTTTCCAGTGAAGTTGGAGGTCTGGATCGGCTGATCGAGAAGGGCGTCGCGGCAGGACAGCAGATAGGTGGAGGAGTGGGGGACCCTCGTGGCACGGTGGAGAGATCCGCTTGGATCCGTGCTAGGGGATGTTTTCCATGGTCCGGATACCTCTGCTGTGATTCCAATAGGTAGGCAAGGGCGCCCGGTGCGGACCGGGGGAGAGGGGACGAGAAGGGCGCAGGCAGATGTGGAGACTGGTTTCCCTATTGGGCCAACGGGTCCTGTGGTCGCCCCAGGGTCCGTGGTGGCTACGGGGACAGTTAAAGATACATTGAAAATGGCCAAAAAAGCAAAACATGGTATCCTGGCAAAAGGAATGTCGTGTATGGAGAAGGAGCTATTGCAGCCTAAGGAAAGGGCCCTGCTGGATATAATGTACGGGGAGCTGGAGACTCCGGCTAGAGTTAAAGCTGCTTTGGAGCTTATCAGTAAAAATCAGGCACGGAGGGAAACAAATGGTAATGATGTTAACAGAGGTGCATCTGTATCTGGAATGAATAAGACTGATGTGGGTCAGCATGCTAGGGCTGGTGATTCCAGGAATGGACAAAATGTGACTAAAAAATCCTATGCTGGTGCATTATCGGGGGAGAAAAGTGAAGGGAGGAAATTTTTCTCCAGAGTTGAGAGTGGGAAGGGAATAAAAAGAAGGAACCTAATTCAGTTCAAATGGGAAGGGGAGGGGGAGGTGCCGGGGAAGGAAGTTTTCTTAAATATACTCTGAATATCTCTGCTGTGGATCTGTTTGCATGTATTCATCCCCCTAGGTCGAGAGACTTTGATGTCAGTTTCCAAACTAATTATGGCATGCAAAAGTTTTGGGGTATGTGGATGACTGTAAAAACTGAAAAACCGTACTGTGATTATGTTGCAACGTTAATTTCTAGACAGGATATTGTGAAATTGACAATATTAGTCCGGAACGAATCGATTCCGGAAAATGATATTAAATATTGGTTATCTAGGCACTGCGAGGTTCTGTCAGGATTAACGAAAATAGATTATACGAAGGGGGTGTGGGGGGGTGCATATACGGTTCAAGTGAGAATCTTAAGCACTTTATTTGGGGCAAATCATCTACCATCTGCCACTTATATAGGAAGGGACAGAATTCAGGTATTCTATCAAGGCCAACCCAAAATGTGCTTTAGATGCGGGGATACAAGTCATTTGAGTGGAGACTGCGGAGTAACCAAATGTACGTTATGTGGGAAAATAGGGCACACTTCAAAGATGTGTAACAGTGTCAGATGCAACCTGTGCGAGCAGGAGGGACATCCGTACAGCAGGTGCCCAGAGGCGGACATATGTGAGGAGGAAGGGTCAGAACAGGAGGTAGAGGTAGAAGGTAGGAAGTTGAGGGGGTCGGTGGAGGTGCAAGAAAGGAGGGTGACAAGGTGGAGAGCAGCAGAGCAGAGGAAAGAAGATGAAAAGGTGGAGGATGGTTTTCAGGAGGTTAAGAGGAAAAATAAGAAGAAAAGGAAGGTGGATGAGGGTTTAATTTTGGCAAATAGATTTGACGTGTTCGCAACAGACGAAGAGGAGGAGGGGGAAATAGTAAGACAGAAGGGGGAGCTGGTTTTTTTCCCCTAAAGTAGCTAGAAGGAGGGGAAAGAAAAGTGGCTTAAAAGAAAGTGTGGGAGAGGGATCAGGGACTGGGAAGGAGGAGGAAGGAGGGGGAGAAGGAGGAAAAAAGGCAAGGGAAGAAAGGGAGGGCGGAAGAGGACCCACAAGATTTGGAATATGATGAAATGGGAACAGAGTTGCAGGGTGATGTAGGGAGAAGGGAAAGTAAAGTGGCAGAAGGGGAGGAGAAGGAGAAAGTTCCTCAAGAAAGGAACGAGGAAGGAATTGATGTAGACCCTGTTGAGGAAGTTCCTCAGGGGTCTGTGGATCCTAAGCCTCCGGATCCAGGAGGGTTGGGAGTGGTAATGTGTGTTTTGGATGGGGATGGTGATGGTGAGAGAGTGGAGGGTGTGGGGGAGGGGGGCCCCTCTAGGGAAAAGTAAGGAAAAGGTAAGGTCGTTCTGCTTTCTATAATCTAGAAATATGGATCCCCAGCCCATACGATGTGCCACGATTAATGTGGCTTCCGTTATTTCCGATCGTGCTCGCTTTATGGCCTTTGATTTTTTCAGCACAATTGAGGTTGATTTTTTGTTTTTGCAAGAGACAAGGATAAGTAAGTTGGACACCCTCCATAGGATTAAGAGTGAGTGGAGGAGGGGTCCATCTTACTGGTCTCTTGCGGCCGAGCCGTACGGTGGGGTGGCAGTGCTTTTTACTGGCATGGTAACCATACACAAGATTATAGAGTTACAAGTAGGCAGGTGTATCATTTTGGATGTCACTCTGAGGGGGCACGACCTAAGGTTGATTAACATCTATGGTCCGCAGAAGGCATGGGATAGGAAGTGCCTCTTCAGAGAGATAAAACCATTCCTCTTCACAGCTCAGCAAATTGTCTTTGGAGGTGATTTTAACACTGTGATTCGGCCTAAAGACAGGGGAGGCGCAAGGACAACGTTGAGCTATGATTCAAATGATCTAGTTAGGATGATTAGGGAGGCTGGTCTGGTCGATGTGCATATTCCCCATTTCCCAGATCTCACCGGGTACACGTATTTTAGTGGTAGTCGTAGGTCAAGAATAGATAGGTTTTTTGTTAAGGAAACTCTGAAGACCTTGCCTCCTGAGGTAAGGTTGGTGGAGTTTTCGGATCACTGTTTTCTGAGTGTAACCTTGAATGCGGCACAATCCCTTCAGAAGGGCAGGGGGATGTGGCGTCTTAACTCAGACCTCCTAAAGGATAAGGGAGTCAGACAATCCTTTAGAGATTTCTTCCAGGCACAGGAATCGCTGTTGGAGGCAGGATGGAGTAGATCAGAGTGGTGGGAGGAGGTCAAAAAGAGAACTCTGAGTTTCTTTAGGCGATCTGTAGCGAAGAAGAACTTGAGAAATAATAGTTCCTACTATTTTTTGAGAAGGAAATTGGACCTCTTAATCTCTGAAGAGGGAGATAGTGGGGAAATCTCCAGAGTAAAGGCTCTGATTAAAGATTTTCAGTATAACCGGTTGGCATCTTTGGTTCTGGAGAGGGATTATGGGAATTACCACTCACCAGATCCCTAACAGAACTGTAGGATGACGTCTGAGATGAGAGATCAGAGGTTTGCGTGATAACCAAGGTACCCTTCAGGTATTCTGGGGGTCATTGTGGATTATTACTCTGACCTTTTATCAGAGAAATTACTTATTAGAGAAAGGATGGAGGTCTTTCTGAGGGGAACGCCTGGGCTTGTGAGGCCTGATGTCTCTTTTGACTGCTTGGAGAGTGATATAGGTGTGGAGGTTAGGATAGCAATTGAAGAGTTATCCATTAAAAAATCTCCGGGCCCGGACGGGTTAACGTCAGAATTTTATAAAACCTTTTCTGATATTTTGGCCCCTCGCCTTGTGGAAGTGTTTAATGAGTGTTTGGGTGAAGAATGTCTTCCCCCTTCCATGAGGTTGTCTGCACTTATATTGCTTTCCAAGGGTAAGGATCCCCTGTGTGTTGAGAATTGGCGCCCCATAGCTCTTCTCAACACAGATAGGAAGATTTTGGCAAAAGTAATTTTTAAGAGACTGACTGAATTTACAGAATGGCTGCTTTCAGCCTCTCAGCATTGTACGGTGAAAGGCCGTAGTACCTTTAGTGCTGTCCTTGGTGTCCGGGAGGTCATTGAGCGGTGCCGTGCTGAGAGGTGGGGAAAGTATTTGCTAGCATTGGATCAGTCCACGGCCTTTGACAGAGTCAATCATGAATACCTATGGAGGGTACTGGAATGGTATGGATTAACGGCGAGGGTGAATTGGCTAAAAATAATATACAGAAAGGCCGAAAGCTTCCCACTTGTGAATGGTTGGGTGGGTGCTACTTTTGGTGTGGGTTCTGGGGTTCGTCAAGGGTGTCCCTTGAGCCCTCTCATTCACCTCATGCAAGATTTTCCCAACAACCGATATCCAGGGAAGGACTTTACCCCTAATACCCAATTGACACCGTGCGTTCCATGTGTAATACCGTACTACTAAGCTAACTAAAAAAATCGTGCACAAATCAAATCTCCCCTACCCCTTGAATGCCCCGTAAGCCCATTCAGGGTAACTCAGCCCCGAAAGGCAAGGAATACGCAAGCGACATTGTATTTGCTATCGACCCCTTCATAAGGAGGTTGGAGTGTGGTGCAATGGAGGGGGTGCGGCTGGGCCCTGGGCCTGCGCTAAAAGTTGTAGCCTACGCAGATGATGTCACGGTGTTCCTGTCTGAAGAGGCAGAGGCACGGCGGGTGGAAGAACTCATCAGGATATATTCTGAGGCATCGTGCTCCAGGATAAACCAGGAGAAGTGTGAAGCTTTCTGGATGGGGGAGGAAGGGACAGAATTTGACCTTCCGGGCAGCCTCCCTCGGGCCAGTCCACAGATAAAAATTCTAGGAATTTATTTCAACCACGGTGATTATGGCACCCTAAATTGGGAGAAAAAGCTGGAAATTGCATCCCGGAAAGTATCTGTTTGGAGAAGATGGAAGTCTTCCTATAGGGAAAGGGTTGATTTATGCAAAACCTACTTGATTCCAGTGTTTTTGTACTGTATGTCAGTTATGTCTGTTTTTTGCCTCAGTCCATGTGGTCCAAGATAAATTCATTGTTTTTCCTGATGTTTTGGGGAAATGGGATGAAAATTATCAAAAGAGGTATCACCTACAAATTGAGGGAAGAGGGAGGCCAGAGTATGGTCAACCCCGTAGTATTTTTTGAGACAACTTTTTGTAAGCTAAACATAGGGAGTCTGTTTTTAGAGACTCCCCCTCAATGGGTAGAAGGTCTCGGGGAATGGGCGTTTCCCTTTCTCAAAGAATGGATGGAGGGAGGTCGAATTAAGACACCCCGAGTTAGGCGAGGCTACCTCCCGATCTACGTGATCCTGTGTTTGAAAGTGATGAGACGGTGGGGCTTGGAAGTTGGTGATGTGAGAGGCTTGGCCAGGAGGGAGATGGGACTAAGAATTCTGCAGACCTACTTCTATGTTCCACTGACCCTAAAGGATTGCCCAGGTGAGATGTGTTCGGAGGGATTGGCTCTGATTAATTCTCAGAGGATTCCTCTGAAATTTAGAGACATCGCCTGGCTCTACTTCCATGGAAGGCTCTACGTTAGAGGTAACCTTAAAGTAAGAAGTGCCGATGATCGTGGTTGTCTACGTGAGGAGTGTCTAGGGGAGGAGGAGACGATGGACCACTTCTTCTGTAAGTGTCCCTATAACATAGAGGTTTATAATGGAGTTTCAAGTCGCTTGCGTATTCCTTGCCTTTCGGGGCTGAGTTACCCTGAATGGGCTTACGGGGCATTCAAGGGGTATGGGAGATTTGATGTGTGCACGATTTTTTTAGTTAGCTTAGTAGTACGGTATTACACATGGAACGCACGGTGTCAATTGGGTATTAGGGGTAAAGTCCTTCCCTGGATATCGGTTGTTGGGGAAATCTTGCATGAGGTGAAACAGATGATGGACATGGACAAAGGAAGAATGGACGCCGTCAGATGGTCACGGTTGTGGCGACATCTGAGGCCCCCTTGAATGGGTAGTGAAAGTTTGGTCCTGAGTCCTTTGTAACTGGTTTCTGTCGTTTTCTGTCCTTCACTTTGTATTAACTAAATTACAGAGGAATGCTTTACATACGTCTGGATGACTGACTTACCTTTTCGCTACTTGGGTTGGTGACGGAGGGGAGAGTTGGTGATGGAGGGTGAGGGGGAGGGGGGATGGTCAGGGGTGTGTAGTTGGGGGCGGTGAGGGTAGGAGTAAGGGTTATTGATATAATGCATTGGGATGCAGTGTTGATCCGATGAAGCAACGTATTGTATTATATGTAAAATATGTAAATACTGTAAAATGTGTTTTTATGTATAATTATATGGTTGCATTTTGTGTAATAAACACAGACAGTGCAGGCAGCGTATTCTCATACAGTGTATAATGGGGAATATCAGGAGCAGACTGATTACATTGTCCTCACCTATAACCTGGATAACTATGCACATTAGGAGTAAGTGACAGTGCAGGCAGCGTATTCTCATACCTCTTGGAATGGAGTATATCAGGAGCAGACTGACTTACAGAACAGAAATCAGTATGGCTTCAAAATCACTTCAATTTCAGAAATCACTGCAGAACAGAGGGGCTGAATCAGCTGCAGATGGATATGCTACAGCAGGTGCTAACATGGTAGCAGCTACGATAGCTGTAATATGGTAACGCAGCAGGAGTCACATTACTGATCCAAGCTGCATCCAAGTACGAAGCATCGGATCATCTGCGATCCCTTCGGCCGGCTGAGTGACCATGGAGTCATGCAAACAGCCACCACAGATGAGGAAAAGAGGGCAGGAAATCTCCATCAGCTGACAGAGATCCTGGTCTTTCCATACACGCCAACGGTGGCAATATGGCTCCACATTGGAAAACGGAGGCCATAGTCGACCCATCCTCAACCAAAATGTCTGCTGCCGAACTGCGTGCGGTATCGATGACCCGTTCTGCACATGCATAGTACGTATCAGGCGCACAAGCAGATTCCCGATAAATGAAAATCTACTTGGTACCCGTGTACGCAGTGAATCACCCTCTGAATTCACTCTACAGACCAATATTGCAGACCATGTCTAGCAGGGCTGCCAGGAGGGGAATGCCAGGGCTTGAGTCCAGTTCCCGGACAAAAGGGGCCCGTCTGCAGTGTCACTGTGTGACTGCAATCAATCTTCCCTGCTGTTTATAAACTCCGTATGCTAAGCTTTGCCAGGATCAAAAATTGTGGATTGATTATCTGTCTGCCATAGTCTGAATGTATCGAGTGCTGAGCTGTTCATGAGCCTGCCAGGCACTCTGCTAATACCCTTCGAGTGGCTGCTGTAAGATAAGACAGTGAGTGAAATGCTAATAAGCACACTGTTTAATGTCAAAGTTTATCATGCAAACACAGAGGGCTGACTAACTCTGTATTTTATGTATGCGGCTGTTGGAAAAGTGATATAACACAGCACTTTGGAAGAGATGAGAGTGTGACAGTGTGTGTTGGAAGCCAGCCCCAGAACCTGTGTAATTTAAGAGTATCCCGGTTTCATGGAATTGTGTGACAGTGTGAGGCCCTGACGCAATTCAAATCTAGGCAAAAACTATCCCTGGTCAACTACAACACCCTGCCAAATTTGGTGGAGCCAGGTACAAAACTCTGTCTGTGCATAAAGGACAGACAGACAAACACACTTTCTCGCTTATTATATAGATTTGCTAAACATGTGCAGATATACATCTTTTTCAAACGCTTTTGGATTTGTGACACAAATACACGGGTGGTTTAGGAGAGGAGGGGGGCCTTGTGCAGTCTCCACGCTGATCCCATTTCTCTTGCCGACATATGTGCAGAGAAATCTGTGGCATGATCCCAGTCTACTACGCAGATCTCCCGGGAAATGGCATGATTTCTGTGGCGTTGGCAGAGAGGGGAGTACAGTCTGCGGATGCAGGGTGTGCCCCTTGACATACATTTCCAACATATCTTTGTATCTGCACCGTATTCAGAAGTGACCCTAAAATGTGTTGTTAAAACAGACAATTAAAAATGACATTTGTGTTCTCCGTTTACATCTAACGCCAGTTTTATCAATGTATCCAAAGAGGTGTTATTATCGCGGCTACGCATGGGTGCAATAAACTAGCGTGATACATTTACTTAACCTTACAGTCACTGAGGATTTTTCATGCAGTACAAATATATAAACCAAGATAGAATGTGACTGTAGACATAAAGGTGGAAGACGAGAGCAGACAACGGGGAGGAAAATATATATATAATCACTGCTGCCCATAATATAGAACATTAGGTGAATGAAACATTATTGCAAGCAGTGTGTGTGAATTGTATTGTTACACTGGAATCGGTATGACATACCAGCGAACGTGAGCCCGGCGGATGTAATACCCACACCGGAAGACAGAAGAGTGAAGATCCTGACACGGTAAGTAACTATACTATCCCTAACCTCCCCCCCCAACCCTCCCTTAGGGGTGCTTAACCCTAACCTCCCTCCCTAGGACCTAACCCTAACCTCCCCCCCAGGGGTACCTTAACCTAACCCCCCACCCCACACCCTAAACCTTCCGGGGGGGGGTGCCTATCCCTAACCGCCCCCTGGGTGTCACAGCTGCAAATAATCACTTAAATTCTTAGTGAATGGCTTGCCAGCATTTGGTGAACTACAAGTCCTAGTATGGCCTGCCAGCCTCTGGTTGCATACCTCTGTCTGACATGTATAAACCCATATAATAAAGTGTGTTTCGGCTGCTCTTTGGTGCATTGCTTTGTAGATGAGTTCAACTTACTCCACTTTAGCTTCACTAAGGAACATTAAACCTTGGCTGTATCATCTCCCAGAGTGCACTGGTGTAAGCAGCTGTCTATCCTGGACGAGACTGGCTGCAGCTGCTGGGGGGCGAGAGCTTTTCGTTCCAGTTCATAAACAAAGCATAAAGATATGGCTTCGAAACATGGACGATCCCCTGACGCTCGTGCCAACATGCGCCCCTCACTCTCCATAGCAACATACTGCCGGGCGCCCTCCTGCAGGCTGCTAAATATACCCATTACACCGGTTACTATGGTTAAATACGCCAGCAGCTTTAACCCTTCCACTGCTGCTGATGAGCAAAATACAATCCAGATAATGTCAGTTCATTTTACCAGTTGCATTAGGCAGTGGGAAACGGGAAATCTATAAATCTATATTATTTACAACCGTTTTCTTCTTAAGAAACCAGGTCTGCAAACATTTATATACATACACAAATATATACATAAATATATATATATACACACTATATTCTATAAACAAAACACTGGATTGGTTTTCATGGGGAGATATAGATGTCCCAGTTTTTTAGTTTCTATCTGGCAGACAGAAGCGGATTAACAGCTTTGATTGTCAGACCATCTGTGAGAGGCTGATAGAGGAGTGGCAGTCTCTGTGACCAGTCTCTCACTGCCTGGGGAACAGGTCAGAGACACGTTGAGAGACGCTGTAATTACAGAATGTAAGTACTGTGCTAAAGACTTCTGTTTTATGAGAGGGACGTTAGGTCCGTCCACTCAGAGAGGGAATCATTTGGTTTAGTTAGAGCCGGGCAGGCCAGGATTTCAAGGCCCCGGACCGGTGAACTACTATGTGTAAGCAGCATGAAAAGTGCGACCGTTTACCCCAGGAGATGGCACCCATACCCTGATCTTAACATAGTGTGTATATATATATATATATATATATATATATGGGTGGCATGGGGGGGGGTCTATTCCTCCACAGTGGTGGGCATCATCTTTATTATCATTGAAGCTGCCATCACTGATTTTTATTAGATACGAACACATCTACTTAGATAATGATACAACTATCCTGGCCCTTTTACGATGCTCCTGCCTCAAGTCTACATATAGCTCTTCCAAAACCTACTGTGGCGGAGGCTGTATCTATAGGTTTAATGACTGATGGAATATCTGCTTAATAAAGCTCTGCTCCCTCTTTTAATGAAAACCACGGTAATACCACCACAGGGAATATAACGTACCGTATCCATTTCAAGTACAGTCCTGAATTTAAGGGACTGTCCCTGCCACCCCCACTGCTTGCACAGGTGGCAGGTGCATCCCACCATTTCCCCACGCGGGTCCTGCGCTATCCTGCCATGTTTTTAGGAACGTGGGTCGGAGAAGTCTAGAGTTCACCCTCTGGCACCACTGATAATCGTGCTGGTATCTAACACATACTCAGTAGCAGCTTCAAACACATCCCCGCGGCACATGACCTGACATTTCTTAGGAGAGTAATGATTCCCGGGCTGGGAGTATGGGAAACAGGAATCACGTTCTCCAGACCGACACATGACGGAACTGACATTTCCAGGCTGCCATTTTCAGCTCCCCAACTCCAAAGGACGACACACGCACCTGAAAAGCGCTGGCTGGGTGACAGGCGTCTAAGCCAGACAGCACTTGGAAAGGAGCAGACGTGACCTTAGCCTGGCGGGTAATCAAGTAACGCATTGCAGTGACGTGAATTAAATACAACGGACGGGCGATGCCACCGACAATGGAGACTAGCAAATCATTATATAGCGTCACTCGCTGCACATCCTGATAGGAGAAACGTCTAGAAAATAACACAACTACATGCTGTAATTATATAAAAGGCTAAAACAAAATAACGACAAGAGTTTGCTGCGTAACTATCAACAGTCCCGATTTAGGAGGACTGTGCCCCACCACACCGGCAGACCACATTGGGGTTGATGCATCAAGCAGTGGAAAGACTGGAGGAGTTGCCCCTAGCAACCAATTAGGTAGCATTTAACAAGCACATTATAGAAAATGATAGGTAGAAGCTGACTGAAGTTGCCCATAGCTACCACTCTCTTTCCACTGCTTTATGCAAAACGCAGTGCCGCACTCCCCTGTACAGTCTGCCCCAGCCCTTCGGCATGAAATGCTGAGCTCAGGGGGCAGGGCCGAAACGGGGCACACTGCCGCCCTTGTACAGCACTGTCCATGCCTTCATGAGCCTAAACGGCTCGCCCATAAACCTCCCCTATGTGAGATTCTGGGAGAGACCGTATCTGTGATACAAAGACATTCGCATCACACGTCCACATAGGTCACAAAGTACAAGTAGAAAGCAAATGATATATTATGCTTTGTTGGACGACCAGTTTTCTGTACAGGGGAGAAAGACAAATGTTTCAAGCGTTCTATTGGGCTTTTCGGGGCATCATCAAACTAAGGAGCTCATTCAGACCCGCTCGCTACGCTAAGATGCATACGCTCGCTGCTGCCGATGGTATGCAGTGTGTATGCATTGTGCGCGTGCCCATACCTTAGCGAAAGTTCACAATGCGTTAGCTCGCTGCGCATAGGCAGCCCAGCAGAGTGAGTGTAAGTGGTAACAGGGGCTGGCCATTAAAAACGGGGGAGTGGAGGTGCAAACGCAGGTGTGCCTGAGCATCTCAACGGCGCTTTAGAGGTGTGTATAATTATAAGACAGCATCATAGTACACGTCACCTGGCTTGTTTTTACACTGAAGTGCTCGCAGTGCTTGCAGCAGGGTATGGTCAACCTCAAGCGCTGCGATCGCATCCGATGTACCGATGGTTGCATACACTTACTGGACATAACGTGCACAAGTGGTCGTCTTAAGACAGGCTGGTAGGTGTCTGCATACACTATGTGATCGCTCTCTAAGAAATACTGGGCGTGCTAATGCAATGCCATGCGATAGCACTACCTACGCAATTTGCATACCCATCGTGCGAGCGATCGCATCTAGCGAGCGGCTCTGAATCAGCTCCTAAATATGATCAATGCCAAGATAATCGATACGTTGTGACAAACATGTTATATAATGTCCTCCTATCAGTGGAAGAATAGTCCTGCACAGCTTATCCCATCTGTGTGATGAATGACCTTATTGCTGGAACAAAGCCACACTTGTCCCTGCTACACAGCGTTTGCAGCAATTCCTGACTTTACTGGGGCCAGTATGAGAATAATTCAGCACTCTGGGCAGCTCCATCCCCAACTCCAGCGCTCGGCTATCACAGCACACGGGACGGGGCTCATAAACTTCTCCTGTAATGTTTCCGATGAGCAGATGGGTTGATTTATCCAGGCGCAGGAGGACAGCGAGGGAAAGTAAACAGATGTTGTGTACAAGTGCTCTTACCTCCAGTAATGGCCTTTCCGCACATAAGGTGAGGGGCTGATGGAATAAGCTCGCTGGGGAGCACGCCGCCGATTCAAACATGAAATGCATAAATTACAAGAGAGGGGGCTTTAATATGGAAGAGCACAAAAATAAATGAAAAAAAATAAAAAATTTGTAAAATGAAGAAGTCGATCCATTCCTGCTTCTGTGATGTTATAACGGATATCTGGTAAAATATTTGTCCTACATCAGATCAACATTCGCAATGCTCGCTGACTGGCGGCTGTTATAATGATGGCTCTCAGAATAAGTGGCGCTATACATATATATATATGTATCAAGCCTTTGGAGAGGGATAAAGTTGAGAATTTGCACAAGGCAAAACAAGCAGCTTCTGTTATTTGAAAGACTGTGGGGCCTATTCATCAACACTAAAATAACGTTTTTAAGGACATTTTCCTTTATTACCGTTATTTTAGTATTCATGAAGACACTTAACACAGGAGATATCACTGATATCTTCTGGTTAAGTCCACCTGCGTTAATTTCCACACTCCCATGGAAATTAGGCTATTCATCACATTTGATGGTGTTACTATAGACCACTCTGAGGTGGCGTATAGCGGGTTACACTTACCTGCTGTCAGCTGGGCAGGTCCTCCTCGCCTCCCTCCGGTGCTCCCCGGTCCCTCCTCCGGCTGCTCTGATACTGTGTTCTCCCAGCACAACACAGTAAAGTTTAAAAAAAAAAAATGTTTTTCTAAACTTTACTGTGTTCTGTCGGGAGAACAGTGTCAGAGCAGCAGCCAGAGCCGGAGGTAGCTGCACCGGCCAGGTAAGTGGAGGACAGGGAGGTGAGCGGAGGGGGGGGTTACACAATTACCGCAGCTGTAGGCAGTGATGTGCATGCGCTGCTTTTACGGATGTAACGGCGCATGCACAGCACTGATTACAGCTGCGGTAAGGTAGAGCAGATAAGGAAAAGTATCTATTTTCCGGAAAACGGTCATCGCAAAAATGACAGCTTTTCGGTTCGGAATAGATAGTTATGGGGAGGAGGAATGATGACTATGGGCCTGATTCAGAGCCGCTCGTAAGCTCGTATGTTTGCCCAACTGCGCATGCGTACGGATCGTTATACGCATGCGCGAACCAGTCAGTGCGGTCGAAATTCATGTGCTCGCAAAATAGCAAATGCCTGATAATTTGAGTGACAGAATGAGGCGTATGTGGGTGGTAACAGGGGAAGGTGCTTGAAAACGGGGAGTGGAGATCCGATCGCAGGCGTGCTTAAAGGTCAAAATGGGGGTTTTAAGGGTGTGCATAATTAAAACAGCAGCGTCATTGACCACGTCACTGGGTTATTTTATAGCCAGAACTGCTCGCAAAATTGTGGTAGCAAAAACCAACCACAAGAATAGCGAGCAGTTCATACGCTGGTCGATGTACTCGATTAATCTAATAAATAGCGGACATGACGTAGGATGCGAGCGGCCAGGGGGCGTAGTTTCCCAAAAAACGACCGCAAGTTTTGTACGCTCGTTCAGACCTAGAGGCGTGAACAGACCGCAAACAGCGAACGGTTCATTTGAATAGCCACCCCTATTTTCTGGACGAGCGAGCGCAAATAGCGTCCGGCTCTGAATCAGGCCCTATGTGTGTACCCGTCAGAAGAATGACGCGATGAACGACATATGGTGCGGTTGTTTGACACCGCACGATCAGGTGAATGACCGCGCAATATGTCGTTCACCAGCCGCCTCCACAAGCATTGGGGTCGTTCATCACACTGACAGATTGAGCAGCATGTAGGCTCGCTCTTTCGATGAGAAGAACGACCCCGCAGGAGCGTGCAATGTCGCTCATACTGGGTACACATTGGCCGATGTGGACGATATGTCGGCCCAATTCGATGGATAGTGTGGCATATCGTCTAGTGTGTACCCAGCTTTAGAAGCCGATTGGTTGCTTTGGGCAACTACTCCACTTAATGTCTCTTTAAGGCTTGATACATCTCCCCCTGGGACAAACGTAATAGGGTGTGGGATTCTGTAACGGAGGAGATTTTGTAGAACTGGTAGTCAAATTTAAAGTGGCAATGTTTAGTACGGCGAAAACCAACCTGATTTCATCTCACTAAACATTGCAGCTTTAAATTTGACTGCTAACTTGACGAAATCTCTGCAGTTTCAGAATCTCGCACCGTACTACGCATGTTCCTATATGTGTGCACTGAGGGACTGATGCAGAGGTGAATGCACGCCATTTTATGGTGCGTACTTGTGTGCTTTTGCTCTGCGTTATGCTCCTGAGCCAAGGATACACCTCGGGGGGGCATAATCCTCACAGGGACATCCTCCCATAAGAGGGCATGCAGACTGGACTGCGGGATATGCAAGGTGTCCATACGCATAGTCATTATATGCCAGCATAGACGGTGTAATGGTTAGCGTTACTGCCCCATACCACTGAGGTCATGGGTTCGGGTCCCACCACGGCCCTAACTGTGTGGAGTTTGTATATAAATAACTGGTAATAAATAAAAATTAAGCCGGTTTTCAAAGCATCTTTGTCACAAGCTGAGCTAAGTGTAAAGATAATGACGGCTATGAAACCATCTATGCAGATAAGGGTGACGTGGCTGCAAAAATTAGTACAACTCCATATACAGGGCAATATACACAGTAAGTTCTGTGCAACGCAATACAGGAACAATTGCTTATCTCATCAATTTTTAAGGATGTTAAAACCTAAAGAACTAAAAGAGACAAAACTGTTATCTGTATATTAATGCTAAAGGGGAAACTCTACTCATCCAATCTAGAGACTTGGGATAGAGGTTACCTCCAGATATATGGTAGAGCGCAGAATGTAATTTGCTAATAACGTTTTGCGTAAACAGCTCATGTACAGTACTAAATCATATATGAGTAATTCCTCTTTAATAAAACTACAATGGATGCCAATCTCCCAGCTTATGTGACAGGGGTGCCGAGGTGTGTTTGTGGGGGGGGGGGGGGGTATTAATTACTCGGGCCCAAGCTAAGGGGCCCAGGCTAACTCTGCAGGGGAATGAATGCTCCCCTCGTCAGCGTGCAATCCCACTGCGCATAGTGTTCTTTCTTTATTTATTTTTTTGTAGAAACTGCTGTTGCCACTCCCCCAGGATTTGGCCACACCTCCGCCATCGCCCAGGCCCCCCATTACTCTCTATGGCCCTGTATGTAATGACTGCAGGTAACGATGGTCTGCAAAAAACACAGGGTGAAAAACTGAACAACAAAGTGGCTGAGTTTTGTGTGATGTATCATCCTACAGCTGATCCGGGAGGAGTGGCCATGACAAAAGGATTATGCGCTCGAAAGTGTCAGCGCGCACTCAGTGGGACGGCTCCATGGAAGGGGAGGGGGCGGGGCATTCATTGCGATTGCCCATATCTGTAACCTCCTCTCTGCCCACTACCGTAGGCTGCGTCTATATAGGAGCGAAGTGCATCGGCACACCGGGCAGAGAGAGGAGACTGCAGCAGCAATGTCCTCACTCGCACTGCCCGATGTGCCGCTGCGCTGCTATACGGGTGCGGCCGGCAATGGTGGGCAGAAAGGAAATTACAGATGGGAGCCGCCCCCTGTGCTGAGTGTGCGCTGCCACTTTGCGGCACATAACACAACCTTATTGGGGATGGGGGGGACATGGCCACGCCTCCCGCGTCAGCCAGCCCAGATAAGCCGTAGACGCCTCCTGCGGCAGTAGCATATTTTAGAACAGCCGTTATGTACAAAGACGCAGCGTCTGTGGCTACCGCGTCCATCTCTGAAATCAGGCCCTATATTACCGCACACTTAAAGAGCTTTCGTATAAACAGCCCCTCGTATAAATCAATTAAGATCGCACAATAACGTACGTCTACATCACATATACTGTAACTTATCTCGTCTAACACCAGTGTAATTACTGGAGTCTATTAAAATGAAAAAAGAAAAGAAATATGTCACACATCCCGTAATCTTAGCAGGTGAAGATTACAATGAGATCTTTTTTAATTGATGCAAATTTACTTAGCAAAGACAATTCGCGCTAAAAATAAAACCCCTTTAAAATATGATAATTATAATTGCACTGATTTCTCCCAGCTTCTTTTATTAGCTCAATTTTCCAAACGTGCATAATTGTGCTGAGATCTCGGGCTCGGCCTACCCAGCTGTTTTACGTCCTGCGCTCTGTGCCATGAACAAATGAAGTACTGTAAATCTGCATATAGAGCACTTCGGTAGTTGTAGGATAAGACTTACATCTGGTTCTCTCATCAATGTCACTCAGGAGCTGGGAAAGGTGGAGGAGGAGGACGACGGGGGTTAGTTTGAACTACAGATGTATCTTTATTCATCTATTGTTTCTGTATTATATGGCGCAAGACGCATGACGCTACTTGGACACTGCGCCACAGATAGCTAGCTTCCGACTTCCGCACGTCAGCATCTATTTCCGCCAGCATAGCGTCTTTTCTGCATCACAGCTGCGCACACACAGGATTTTAGTGTGGCTTAGAATTTCTACTTTTCTTGCGTAATTTCGCACAATACTGCGTAGAGGGACGCATGGGGCGGTTCAATCCTATCGGTCCCTAAGTCTTGCCTTTTTTTTCTCTGCTTAGCATCCTAGTCACACTGCTACAGCACGTAGTGGTATAGCGTGCGCTTTTATTGCATTATCTGTGCGAAAAACATTCCGTTAATAATAATACATGACACAGTTTAGTCGCATTTTTCGTGGCTTCGTGTAAGTTTGATCCGCGGTGTGGGGGTGGGGGGTTAGGTTTAGGCACGTCCTAGGGGGACTTAGGGATAGGCACCCCCCAGGGAGGGTTAGGAGGGGGAGAGGGGGTAAGGTTTAGGAACCCCCAGGGGGACTTAGTGATAGGCGCCACCCCGAAAGTTTTAGGTGTAGGCACCACCAAGGGAATGTTAGGAGGGGGGGGGAAGAGAGGGGAGGGTTAAGATACTTACCTTCCTTCGTCGGGATCTCCTCCTGTCGGGCTTCCGCGGGCGGGATTTGAATCGCCGTTATTTCAATCCCATTCCTCCAAAACCTACTATCAATAATTGGCTCAAATGAAAAATTCATTCTTCACCGCTCACCTTCCAGTAGGACCCCCGTCTCCCTTGGTGTGTAAGCTCTTGCGAGCAGGACCCTCAATCATTTTGTTATACTCATGGTTGTTATCTATTTATCTTTCTGTTTGCCCACCCTGGGGGCAATGGGTTATTGAGGGAGACTGTTTTTTACATGAAGTAATCTTGTTTCACTGGTTAGCCTGTCCTGTTATACATTATGGCACTACGGACTCTCGGTTGTGCCATAATAAATAATAAAATAATAATAATAGGGTCTATAAATCAAGAGAAAAATGAGCAAATCTGTACACAGAGCACAAGGTTTCTTTATGGCTTGTTACACGAAGCGATACACTCGCTATAATCTATTATACTCTCCAACAGGTCACTGTGTCCGTGTCTAGCACTGAAAAGTCAATAGGTTATTTCTTTCATCTCTAAATAGATGTTGACTTAATGAATGTTCAGTCAGCAAGCGGCCAATGAGAGTCTGCTAAACAAGTCACTATACCAGCAGGGCTGTAAGACTATTATAGTGGGATACGCACTTTAGAATTTTGAAGAGTCTGCAAAACGACGAATACAGAATATTGTAATCATTTCTTCCCCATCGCATGGAGCGAGCGGCCGGCTGGCTGGAGGTCTGTAAATAGCTGCATGCAGTGTTAACTTCTGTCACCTAGATGAAGTCACTTCCATCACCACGGCTAAATTTAGACCCTGTAAGTGCTTTGGCGCCACAAGTTCCTCTTCCTTGCATGAAAATAATTGATGGTAAGAATACAGCCAGACTGCTCACATGAGGTCAATGCATTATTAATGCAATCAGATTATGCAGAATACAGCAATATAACCACCGGGCTTGACCACTGCAACCGGTCAATGTCCAGGTCACAGCAGCATCTGCAGAATTTCTCAAACTTCAAAGCACGTTCAGAGAAGGATGTTAATTTGGGGGTTGGTTACTGTGGGAACACACAGAGCAGACCTGTACTGATAGGGATCAATGGTGCTTCATAATCCCCTCGCACTTACTCAGAGGAACGCACAACCCCCTATTCCAAATGACGTCTCCCAACAATACAAATCCGGGCAAATGTTAGCATACCCTTGATTTCCCCAGGATCAAACATCATATCACAGGGTTAGGCAATGTGCAGCACTCCAGCTGCTGTGGAACTAGAAATGCCAGCATGCCCTGCCACAGTTTTGCTGTTAGGGCATGCTAACACTGTGAAAAGGCAAGCTGGGATGTGTAGCCCCATAGCAGTTAGAGTGCAATGCCTATCTCTGCCCCAGAACCTGGCACAGTACATTAACTAACTGCACATATGCATTGGCGAGTTCTCTAATAGGTGAATAGAAAAGGTTTGCTTGGGGCAACTCCTCCACTCTGCTTGATACATCTCCCCCTACGTCACTACAATTTATGCTTTTCTATGCAATTCCATTGCATCCCCGCCTGAGGTTGGAGAGGCGTCACTGTGTGGTATTGGGGCGTTTTTCGCATCGGCTAAATTCACTGAGGGCAGGTCATGGAAACTGCAGGGTATGCAGAGTTTTGCGTGTAATTAATTAAGCCCGTTTTCAGACCTATCCTTTGCACGAAGATTTAATAATCATGATAAAAGTGCGGTAAGCTCTATGTCCGCAATGTGGAAGCAAATATGGCTGACTTGCGTTCAATACTGCGCCGGTTGTAGCTTCCGGTAACCGTGGAATGGAGCAATAGGCCCTGTTTGCTTCCTTGAATTAATTATTTTGCACATCTTGTGAATGACGCGTGCAGTCTTATCAGCTGTAACAAACTGAAAAAAGACGATTTATTACATAGTTACATTGGTTGCAATGGATGCTATTCTAGATCATTTACATTCATATGCAACATATATATATATATATATATATATATATATGGGGGATGGGACGGACGGTAATATACAAAGTAACACTTGTCCCTGCTGCAGATGGAACCTGACGGCAATGTAACAGAGAGAGAGCCAGGAGTAACCGTCTGTTGTCAGCACACGGCATTCTATAATAATACAGCGAGCGTGCGGCGTCCTGACTTCCTATACACTTCCGTGCAGATGCTCACTACACCGAGCTGTCACTCAAAGCTCGGCCCCATCTACATCCAGCAGTTGGCAAGCCTGGTCGACAAGAGTCAGTAAATTTACTGTCAATCAGGAAGGCTAAAACAAAAATCAGTACAAATATCACACTCTGATGCTAAATGACACAAAGTGTTTGCCGCACACATGGATTTGGGTGGAATAGAGACACGAGTCCCTGATTCTCAAAACCTCAAACACCATTATACAACTTTACTCTTAGATAATACTAGACACAATGGCTCGTATTCAATTTGAGACGAAAAAGTCAGTTTCCGCGAGACTTTTTCGCCGATGACGTCATTTTCACCCGTTTTGAAATTACACCGCATTCAGTTTGAAAGACTTTTCACCTAGGCGGATAGTCAATGCAACGTTATAGGCGGTAAAGTTTCACCTATGAATAGCAGGTGGAAAAAAGTGCAGAATTGGAGTTTTGGGGTGCAACGTTTCGGGAACCCCCCTGCAGCCTTCAGACAGTCCCCCAAAGGTAAACTGACAAAAAATAAAAAAAACACTTTAGGACAAGCCACAAAAATCACTTTGAAAAATGGGGCAAAAAAAAAAATGTTGGGGTACAAAGTTAAAAAGTAGCGAACTTGAATCTGGGGGGGTCCCCAAGTATGCCCCAAGTGTTTTTTTTATTGCAGGTGTTTGCACAAGGTGGATTTTTCAACTTTACTTTAGCAACTTTTAAATATGCTGACCCCCATCATCAGGTACCCCAAATTTGCTGGGATAAGTTATTTTCTGGAAAATAATACTATTCTGCACCACGTATAGAAAAACGCTATTTAGCAGCTATTGAGCCCGTCTAAAAACACCAAATACCTTCAGCAAGCCAAATCGGGGGTAATCATAGCAACCCCCATGTCAGAGCATCTTTTGGGGGGTGTCAGGCTGATTTCCCCAAATCTGACAGTACTTTCCGACTGTTCAAGTTTTGCCGGGTCCCGTTTTCGCGTACTTTCAAATTGAATACGGGGTAAAGCGGGCACGTGCGTGATACTTTTCCGCCTATAAAACAGGCGAAGTAGGCGGAAAGTCCGGGACGCGGAAAAGTATCGAGGCTCGGCTCAATTGAATTCGGCTCAATAAGTCACTGACGGCAGTGGGGAGAGCGGTGACCTGCTTCTGTCGCACGCATGACTGTGACAGTGTTTGAAGACCGAATACGCCTGAGCAAAGGGAACAAAATCCCAAAGTTAGACACCAAGAGTAGCATCCCAGCGGTGTAACGTAGCATGCGCTCACTTGGGGAACGCGGCAATGGGTAACGAAGGGAGCTGGCGTTGATGCTGATCCACGTATTACTTATCTTATAACCATTGAAGAGGGTGGATCCCTACTCACACACGTGGCCTAATGGTCTTGCGGATTTCATGCGACATAAAGCGCTAGTATGTATGATTTGATCTATCTGGCGAAGGACCACACATTCCGTGAAATCGGACGCTTTTTTTGGCGGTGACCATGAAATCACAAGACGACTTCCGGATGCAGACGCTCAGGTCTTTGGCGTACACAAGCAGATCCACGCAATAGCATAACTAAGCTGCCTGCAGCGGATGTGCAGGCAATCGATTGTACAAAGAGTTTGAATCTGGCGGCCCCCCAAACAGATGCCGTACAACTTCTGTCCACCCCTATGTGAGGGTCAGTTCAATCACGCGCTGAGTCTTCCCTTTGTGGTTCCCACGGGCAGGATATTGAGGGATGAGTTGTGTCACTGCTCTACATTCTGTCTCTAACATACAGAGAAGATAACGAGGCCCCTTCTACAGAGGGTTTTTAATGAGTTTGCGGTGATGGCAGAAATCAATGTTCTCTCTGGGGGAACCTCTTTTGATAAAGAGCAAAGAAAATCCCATTTGCTCAGCTCTCGGTGAGGGTAGGTGAGCTCCGAGAGAGGTCGTGGATGAATGGCACAATTTGTACATCGAGCGGCCTACAAAAATCGTTGGCGCGGCTATTGTCTTTGTTTTTTTCAGGCCGTCCCACACTCCGTCACTTAGTCTCACATAAACAATAATCCTTACTGTGGAGGAATGCTATTAACCCCTCACCCGCCCTAACCCCACTGCTGGTAGATGGCCAGCCCACGTGCTCGCACCCTGGCTGCCAAATGCTAGATAATTCCAATCTAAATGCAAATGTCTACATTTCTGAGAGCCCTCTCTCCATGTCAAGACCAAAATACGTTACGGGAGAATCCGCTGTGGCTTCACTTTCTCCACATATGCTCCGTTTTATAGGACGTGACGTAACACTGCGACACCACTAAACATCAGTGCTTAGCCGCAGCGCAGCACAGACGTCAGTCAATTTCAGGATTGGACACCGGGTCTAGCCTGGAGATACAAAAACAAAGGACGACGGGACGAGTATGAGCGTTGTTTCAGCTGTCTCAATCTCCTGTGCATGACGACTGTCAAAAGATTAATTATTCATCTAAAGAATAAATTCCTTCTCTAGCAATGATTATCTTACCATTCCAAGGAACCGACATCCCCCCGGGTTTTGTTGTGACTAATACAGGCTGCACCAAACCTTTACCCTCCCTTCCACATTATTATCCTTTATTTATATGGCGCCACAAGGGTTCTGCAGCGCCTTACAAAGTACATAAACAAAGTAGCAAGCGAGAAAACAGCGACTTACAGTACAAAGCAATGCAGGACAAGGACATAGCGATCATAAGACTCAACTAAACAGCAGGGGGCGCCAGCCCTTGTGGGGAGTTAGGAGTAGACAATCGTATGAGTGAGGGAAGGAGAAGCACATGAGGGAAGAGGGCCCTGCTCGTGAGAACTTACATTCTAAAGGGGAGGGACAGACAGACAGGGGTGACACAGATGGGGTAGACGACAAGGAAGGAGCATGGAGCAGTGGGTTAGGATGAGACCTGGAAGGCTTTCATGAAGTACAGTAGTGGGTCTTGAGAGCCCTTTTGAAGATTTGTAGAGCATTCACTTGCATAAAGAAGTTGACGTTTGTGGGGAAGGAAAACTGGGCCTATTTGGTGAGCAGGACCATCAGCTCCATCAGTTTAAATCATTAATCTATTGCTCTAACAAGAGCAAATTTTTTATTCTCACTCAGGGGTTTTACAAAGCACCGGGAGAAGTTCTCAGCTGACACAATTAGGTCATTGGAGCCGTACATGGCCTCACCATGCTTCAAAATATATTCCTAATTTAAATGTATGTGCTCAATTTTGCCACATTTCTAACGTGGTCAAACTACTGGGGAAAGTCGGTAAATTAGGTAAAAAAATAAAAAATAAAAGCCATGTCGGAATATTTAGGATGGAAAAACAGTTGTATATTTAGCCATAAACAATGCTCTGATTGTGTTAAAATTCTGGAGAGAAAAGAAAAGCCTCGGCGTTGCAACTCTTATACGTCATAAAAGAACGCACATATAATGACAGCTGGGGATATATATGTGACAGACACAGCAAGGGTGACATATCTGATAGAAGTGGGGCAACACTTTTGGAACAAAGGGCCTGATTCAGAGCCGGACGCTATTAGCGCTCGCTCGTCCAGAAAAATGGGCTGGCTATTTAAATTAACCATGCGAACGTAATTTTGAAAAAAACGCCCCCTGGCCGCTCGCATCATACGTCATGTCCGCTATTTATTAGATTAATCGAGTACATCGGACGGCGTATGAACTGCTCGCTATTCTTGTGGTTGGTTTTTCCTACCACAATCATGTGAGCAGTTCTAACTATAAAACAACCAAGTGACGTGGGCAATGACGCTGCTTTGTTAATTATGCACACCCTTAAAATGCCCGTTTTGACCTTTTGGCACGCCTGCGTTCAGATCTCCACTCCCCGTTTTCAAGGACCTTCCCCTGTTACCACCCACAAACGCCTCATTCTGTCACTCAAAATAGCAGGCATTCGCTATTTAGCGAGCACACGATTTTCGGCCACACTGACTGGTTCGCGCATGCGTATTAAAATCCGTACGCATGCGCAGTTGTGCGAACATCGGTCGGAATGAACGAGCGCCCGCTTACGAGCGGCTCTGAATCAGGCCCAAAGTCCGATTATAAAAGTCTTCTGACAAGCAGCACAAGCTCTACCCCGACAACAATAGGGGTTGTGGAGCCGGGGAAAGGTAAGCCCAAATATGTCAATCCCTGCTAATCTCTTTCTGTATCGAGAATTCTATCCAGAATCTACCTACCCATAGTCTATCTCACAGGTTCTCAAACTCAGTCCTCAGGACCCCAAACAGTGCATGTTTTCCAGGTCTCCTCGCAGAATCACAAGGGAAATAATTAGCTCCACCTGTGGATCTTTTAAAATGTGTCAGTAATGAGTACACCTGTGCTCCTGCTGGGTGTCCTGGAAAATGTGACCTGTGTGGGGTCCTGAAGACCGAGTTTGAGAACCACTGGTCTATCTAATTATTAGAATACTGAGAGGGATAAACTAACCCAAAGACGATCTGATTGATCTGATTATCAGAATGTGCAAAAGACTAGACCAACCAATACCCTATTAGAATGTTAAAAGGACTAGATACACTCATGACTAATCTGATTATTATAATGCACAAACCACAGGTTCTCAAACTCGGTCCTCGGGACGCCAAACAGTGCATGTTTTCCAGGTCTCCTCACCGAACAGAATCGCAAGTGAAATAATTAGCTCCACCTGTGGATCTTTTAAAATGTGTCAGTAAGTAATGACGGCACCTGTGCACCTGTGGAGTAATCTGCAAAACGTGAACTGTGTGGGGTCCTGAGGACCGAGTTTGAGAACCACTGCATTAGACCAACCCACATCCAATCTGATTATTAGATTGTACAAAGGACTATACCAATCCATAACCAATTAGATCATTGAATGTTCAAAGGGAATCGGTATGATTTACTGCCGGACCCATGCCCGGCGGTTGGAATCCCGACAGCGGCATCCCAGGCGGGGGAGGAAATCCCGATCATCCAAGGTAAGTACTCTCTAACCTAATTCTACCCCCTAACCCTCCCTTAGGGGTGCCTAACCCTAAACTTCCCCCCCAGTGCCTAACCCTAACCTCCCCCCAGAGGTGCCTAACCCTAACCCCCCCCCCCCAGAGGTGCCTAACGCTAACTCTCCCTTCCCTCTAGCCTAACCCTAAACTCCCCCCAGGGGTGCCTAACCCTAACCTCTCCCCAGAGGTGCCTAACGCTAACCCCCCTTCCCCTAGCCCAACCCTAACCTCCCAGGAGGGGTGCCTAACCCTAAGTCCCCCCCGGGAACCCTAAACCTAACCCTCCCCCCCCACCCCCCTCGGCGCTCCTTCGATCGGGATGCCGGGCGCCGGTCTCCCGGCGTCGGTAAAATGACAGGCGTCTAGATGTAGGTAATGGCGGCGTTCAAGAGGCAAAATAAGTAATGGAGGAGTCCTCAGTCACCGTCACAAAACACGGAAGATGCTTATGGACTATACCAGTAAATACCTTATTACAGATGTTCCCAAACACGGTCCTCAAGGCACCCCTACAGTTCAGGTTTTAGAGATATCTGTGGTTGAGCACAGGTGGTGAAATCTACTTGACTGAATTACTAAGTAGGTCACCTGTGGTCAAGCATTGGTATACTTACAACCTGGACTTTTAGGGTTCCTTGAGGACCGAGATTGGGAACCTCTGCCTTATTAACAAAACATCTGCCATTCATTTTATACAGCAAGAAATGTGGTTCCACGCCGTAATGACCTAAGATTAATGCATTCCGTATGCTCGCCTTAGAGTTAGTTCAGCTGCGTTTTGCTGACCACAGACTAAGTAAGCAATAAAACGTCGCAAATAGGACCCTCCCCCGTTTCACATTCCAGTCTTATCTCCAAGGTAGCAGTCTGCAGATATTCGCAGGGAATAAAACAACAATACTGGACGATGATTTTCCACGCTGCCGGTGTCTCTATCTGCCATTTGCTTTCTGCATTCTAGATCATCACTTTCAAACTCCAAAACCAATTATATGCACACACAAAAGCTACTCTGCTTTAAAGATAATCTCTGCCACGCACGGGCGAGCGGGGAGAACGGCATTACTGGATTTAAATGGGGATTTCCACACCGCTTTTTTTCACTTCTCGAAGGACATCCCGATACACTGTCACCATGTAAATGATATGGGGGGGGGGGGGGAAGCACGCAGGAAGGGGCCAGTCTTCCACACTGTACGGTCATTTCTCTTCTAGTGAGCACAGTTTAGAATCTGTTTACACTCTGACCTAGAAAATGACTCTTTCTACTCATAAGAGAGATGGTTAAACGTGGACGGCCCTCACAGCCTTCTTACACGGATACGACTGAGCTCCCCTTGGAAAGTTAAAAGCATCTATCCACTTGCATATTATCCTCATTTTCCTTCATTTGAACACTTTACATTTCCATACACCAATGATTCTAAAGCTGTCTATATCGTTTACTCATACAAAGCAGTATTATTAAATTATGGGGTAGATGTATGATAACGTGCCGCTATAACGCTTCCCGCTTCGCCTCTTTACCGAGGCGAAGCAGGAAGAACTACTGATGAGATATCAGAACATCTCATTGGCCGGAGCAGGGAAGCGTTAACTCCCCCCCTCCGGCGCTACCCGCTAGAGACAGCAGCGCATCAGCCTAGTGCTGATGCCCTGTGTCTCTGTCCTGGCCGGCTCCACTGAGCATGCGCGGGATCTCGCAAGTATCGCGTGATCCCCGCGTGCAGCCTGGAGCCGGCAGCAGGGACAGCGCTGTCCCTGCTGTGGGTATAGGGCAGCGCCAGGCTGTAGCTGTTGATAACGACAGCTACAGCGGCCCGAACGGTCAGGCGATCTGACCGTTCATACATGGCCCAGGCTATGCATAGCGCCTCTGTCATTTACCGCCCAGACCCCCGATCATACATCAGGGAGAAGCAGTATTAGCGCACGTAACGTGCGCTGATACCGCTTCTGCGCTTCATACTGTACATCTCCCCCTGGGGTAGATGTATGATAGCGGCACTTAACGTGCCGCTATAACGCTTCCCGCCTCGCCTCTTTACCGAGGCGAAGCAGGAAGCACTACCGATGAGATGTAAGAACATCTCATCGGCCGGAGAGGGAGAGCGTTAACTCCCCCCTCCGGCGCTACCCGCTAGAGACTAGCGCCAGGGGCTGCCGGCTGCAGATAGCGCCAGGGGTTGCCGGCTGCAGATAGAGGACTTATCCTGCCATTTGCTACGTATGTAGGGAAGCCAGAAACATTGGGGACAAAAATAAACAACTTCTTTAAGTCTAAGACTATGGGGAAGGTGGATCAAACCATGTAAAGAAGACAGGGCAAGAAGCTGCCCGAAGCAACCAATCATCCTACAGCTATCATTGTATTATTTATTTATTAACAGTTTCTTATATAGCGCAGCATATTCCGATGCGCTTTACAATTGTAAACATTAATAGAACAAAACTGGGTAATAACAGACAGATATATATTATATCAAATCTATTTGATAAATGACAGCTAGACGCTCATTGGTTGCTATGGGAATCTTCTCCAATGTTGGGGTTTAGAAGCTTTGGCACATATCCCCTTATGGCTGCACAAGCCGAGTGCATCATCATCATCATCATCATCATCCGCTACTGCTGTATGCCGGCTTCCTAGTTCTCTATTCAGGAACGATGCATGTGGTCAGGATTGCCTGGCCTTCTGTCCTCATTGCTACGGAGAAGCTGAACTACTGATATTTCTAATAACTGCAAGAGCAGAAACGTTAATGAAGAGGCCTCCAAAGTGTCTCATTGGGGAAGAGAAATATAATAAAAAATGTTTGTTTGTTTTTAGTGTAAAATCCCCTATAGTGCATCTGTCAACTACAAGCACACAATCTCACTGCCGCTTCCACCACACACAATCTCACTGCCGCTTCCCCCAACACACACAATCTCACTGCCGCTTCCACCACACACAATCTCACTGCCGCTTCCACCACACACAATCTCACTGCCGCTTCCACCACACACAATCTCACTGCCGCTTCCACCACACACAATCTCACTGCCGCTTCCCCAACACACACAATCTCACTGCCGCTTCCACCACACACAATCTCACTGCCGCTTCCCCAACACACACAATCTCACTGCCGCTTCCACCACACACAATCTCACTGCCGCTTCCACCACACACAATCTCACTGCCGCTTCCACCACACACAATCTCACTGCCGCTTCCCCAACACACACAATCTCACTGCCACTTCCACCACACACAATCTCACTGCCGCTTCCACCACACACAATCTCACTGCCGCTTCCACCACACACAATCTCACTGCCGCTTCCACCACACACAATCTCACTGCCGCTTCCACCACACACAATCTCACTGCCGCTTCCACCACACACAATCTCACTGCCGCTTCCCCAACACACAATCTCACTGCCGCTTCCCCAACACACACACACACACAATCTCACTGCCGCTTCCACACACACAATCTCACTGCCGCTTCCACCACACACAATCTCACTGCCGCTTCCACCACACACAATCTCACTGCCGCTTCCACCACACACAATCTCACTGCCGCTTCCACCACACACAATCTCACTGCCGCTTCCACCACACACAATCTCACTGCCGCTTCCACCACACACAATCTCACTGCCGCTTCCACCACACACAATCTCACTGCCGCTTCCACCACACACAATCTCACTGCCGCTTCCACCACACACAATCTCACTGCCGCTTCCACCACACACAATCTCACTGCCGCTTCCCCAACACACAATCTCACTGCCGCTTCCACCACACACAATCTCACTGCCGCTTCCACCACACACAATCTCACTGCCGCTTCCCAACACACACAATCTCACTGCCGCTTCCACCACACACAATCTCACTGCCGCTTCCCCAACACACACAATCTCACTGCCGCTTCCACCACACACAATCTCACTGCCGCTTCCACCACACACAATCTCACTGCCGCTTCCACCACACACAATCTCACTGCCGCTTCCCCAACACACACAATCTCACTGCCGCTTCCACCACACACAATCTCACTGCCGCTTCCACCACACACAATCTCACTGCCGCTTCCACCACACACAATCTCACTGCCGCTTCCACCACACACAATCTCACTGCCGCTTCCACCACACACAATCTCACTGCCGCTTCCACCACACACAATCTCACTGCCGCTTCCCCAACACACAATCTCACTGCCGCTTCCCCAACACACACACACACAATCTCACTGCCGCTTCCACCACAACACAATCTCACTGCCGCTTCCACCACACACAATCTCACTGCCGCTTCCACCACACACAATCTCACTGCCGCTTCCACCACACACAATCTCACTGCCGCTTCCACCACACACAATCTCACTGCCGCTTCCACCACACACAATCTCACTGCCGCTTCCACCACACACAATCTCACTGCCGCTTCCACCACACACAATCTCACTGCCGCTTCCACCACACACAATCTCACTGCCGCTTCCACCACACACAATCTCACTGCCGCTTCCACCACACACAATCTCACTGCCGCTTCCACCACACACAATCTCACTGCCGCTTCCACCACACACAATCTCACTGCCGCTTCCACCACACACAATCTCACTGCCGCTTCCACCACACACAATCTCACTGCCGCTTCCACCACACACAATCTCACTGCCGCTTCCACCACACACAATCTCACTGCCGCTTCCACCACACAATCTCACTGCCGCTTCCACCACACACAATCTCACTGCCGCTTCCACCACACACAATCTCACTGCCGCTTCCCACTCACACAC